>CM031234.1:911916490-912266860 GCA_018340775.1 Taxus wallichiana var. yunnanensis | reverse complement strand
GCTACGTATTGCTCCACCATGGGATACTTGGTCGGGCCAAATGGTTAGGCGGTGGCCTTGGTCGGGCCAAATGGTTAGGGCCATGGCCTTGGCTTCCTGAGCCAACATAGGCTAGGCCGTGCCTTGGGTCGGGCCAAATGGGTGGGGGAGTGCCCCTGCCTCGGGCCAAATGGGTAGGCGTAGGCCTCGGCTCCGGCCAATGGTTAAATAATGCTTGGCATCAAAGGTCATATAGGTGATGTTGGTGGAAAAGGCAATAATAAATAAGGCAAAAAAGTTACAGAGAAAGGAAACCGATGATCATTTATTTACATGACCCCGGTGATTTCACTAGGTAACTAATTATGCGTTTCAGTGTAGGCATGATTCGACGTATCGATTTGCTCTATGTGAAAAACCTATAAAAAGAAAAATACGGCCGGTGGTACTATCTACTCAATGTCAATTTGGAAATCAAATGTTGTCGCCTCGAGGTGGGAATATTGACATTGTGGTGCATTTGTTCATTTGAGGTGGCACTTTATTGAACCTGGAGGAATTGAGTTGCAGTAGTGGGCCCGAGTGAGGAGGAGGCAGTGGTTGATTGGGCTGAGGACCTGCACGAGACAGGGCTGAGGCTACTGGAGCCATGACACCGAAGAGGAGTAGGAGGAGCCGGGACCAAACTGACCACCACCACCCATCCCACCACCACACGACGTGTCGCACGTAAATGCCCAGTAGGTTCAAAACCCCTCATCGGTGGTTTATTTGATGTTATTAAGCTAGATGGGGGGGTTTGGGTAGTGGAATTTACATGTTTTAGGAAATAATTAGAAAAAGGAAATAGTTCGAAAAAGGAGAGGGTAGATAGGTGAAATAATGCTGAGGTGGCTGGGTGGGTAGATTTTTAGTGGTGTTTGGGGTGGGTATGTAGGTAGTAAAGATGAAAAAATGGAGAGTGGGGGGGCCGTGGGGTTTTGCCTGGGAAATTATACACGACCGATGCTTCGGCTTTCTTGAACACCGCATCAGTCTACAAATTTCCATGTGCGGGCAGGCACTTTGTGTTTGGCCGCGGCGGCCAGTACGTAGTCGACCGAAGCCGGTGGGAAGAGAGGGCCAGTGTGATCGGTTATTAGGGACCGGTACCGGTCCGCGAAGTAGTTTTTTTTTTTTTTTTTTTTTGGATTAAGTTATTGTGACAGTGTTGAGTTTGTGGTGGTGAGTTAGGAAGTTAGTTTGGGTCGGGATGAGGTGTTTCGGGTGTTGTTGGTTTGTTGGGTGGGGTGTTGTTTGGGTACAGGGATGGTGTTTCTGGGGTGGGTTGTTTTGGGCAGAAGAGGGAGGCGAATAGCGTAGAGAATAGGTGGTAGAGGGGTGTGTTAGAGAGTCATGGTGTAGGCTAGTGGAGAAGAAAAATGGGGTGTAGAGGGTCAGTGGTGTTGTTGTTGTAAGAGTAGAGCTAATGTTGTAGGTCAGGGTTTCACAGGCACGTGCCAAGCACTGACTTACATGATGCGGAATGATGATCGCCCGTCATTAAGTGGTGCAGATGCTACCACATGTATCCATGCAAAGACACCGGGTGATCATGCGCGAGTGGGACTCGGCCGAGTCTAGCGAAGCGTCTGCAGCTATCGATTGAGATCATAGTTTGATGGTTGCCCTCATCGAGAGATGGGATCCGGTGACCAATGTGTTCCATCTCCGACAGAGAGATGACCATCACATTGGAGGATGTATCGTGATCCTTCGATTACCTATTGATGGAGGCCATTTTTCAGTGGATGCAGAGACAGCCACGATGGACAAGATCCTACATGCTGTGTTTTCAGTGATGAAACAAGGCTTAGGCATGACATATCATTGCTGCAAACATGAAAGACGGTATGGTGATATGTACCGCGCACTAACACGGTGAGACACGGTTTCATGCCATGTTGATGATGATCGGATCACCCGCTTCACCCTCCCGCACTTAGAGGGAGGCCGCTTCACCATGGGCATTGATGGGGGTGTTTCATGAGATGGTGGAGGAGCACACTTGTTATGTTTCTGGGCACCGTGATATTCAGTGCGCTTACTACTGAGCTGTGGGGCTATCGCCCGGATGAGGCGATTCGGGATTTGTTCGACATTTTACTATCATAAGTATGGGCATATGAGCACATCATATGACCGATCAGACTAAGCAGGTTACCCCAATGCCGGTGGCCACAGGTCATATACGTATACCGGCCATAGTGGTCAGGGTCGTAGGACAGCCATGAGAAAAGGCTTCGTAGCTGGGGACGTCGCCATTATGGTGCATTTATTAGAGGGCCTCGACAACGTGTAGACATCAGGATGGAGACCTTACAGAGGTCATCACCCGCACAGAGGAGCCCGAGCACAGCTTACGCTTGATCCAAAGACACTTTCGGATAGCAGATTGCAGGCCGAGAGAGTACGAGAGGATACCCTCAGAGAGGGCACGCAGCAGATGGGGCTGCGATAGATGAGCCACCTCCCTTCCCCGGGCACAGAGGGATAATGTAGAGGCCCCACCGCCTGCACTCACATGCCCATGGATCCAGATTGGGTTGTTTGCAGAGGTCAGCAGATGACACTGTGTAGATGATGCAAAGCCGACAGAGCATATATGGTTTGGGTGGGCTGGGTCGAGAGCGCCGAGGGTAAGATAAATGCCGCACATGCCGTGATTCGCATGGTGATGGCAGAGCGAGATCAGCCTGTGGGTCGTGTGAAGTTGTCATGGGGCACTTAGGTCAGCGCACGCATGAGATAGGTGTTTGCTACGTGGGCAGCTAGCCCAGCTCAGTGCATGCACAAGCACCACCACTACATTAAAGCCAATATGTGTACATGTACCCACAAAATTCCAGTGCATTGTGTGCATGTACCACCACCACCAATAATGCATGACCACGTACCCTGTGCACAGTAACAGTATAGGTACCACATGCCCACAGTGCACCACCAAATGGCACATCACAAAAAAATAGGGGGGCACTAGTAGTAGGAGTCCGGGGATTGTACCCCAAAGACCTACGGTGGCACGGGATGAGATATATGGAGGCGAGAGCGGAGGCCCGGTACTTATCAAGATGTTCTTGATGGTACCGGAGCTGAGTATTAGCCATATGCAGCTTATAGAGTAGAGACCTCCCATAGTCGAGATCGTAGGAGGCGCAGCCACATCTCGGCGTGTCTCACAAGGGGGAGGTGAGAGGCACCACAAAGACCAAGTAGGAGAGGCCGAGGGCGGTGGGGAGAGCTAAGGGATCCCCGCATTGTTTTTATATATGGACATGGGCACCACTGCCAGTACTGCTTGTGTTGATAGAGGTCTGGCAAGTGCCTACATTTATTCATTTATTCATTCATTTATCAGATACTGCGACTCGCGAATGAGCCGAGTACGGTCAGAGTCATTGATACTGCCTGCGGCCGAGTATATTTTTGATATGAGGGACCGCCTACGAGCCGAGTCGAGATTATTGTCATTCATCAGTGCTCGCGTGCCGGCTTTGTTGTTGGCTAATATGAGATCACAGAGGTCCCGATGTAGGGTGCATATTGTATATGGAAACGTTGTATATGTGATATATAGATATGAGGATTTGACTCACATGCTGTGTTCAAAATGTTTTTAAGTATTTTGTCGATGGTTTGTGATATTTGATGTATGATAAGTTTAATTGACATGTTGATATATTGATGATGTTGATGTTTGTTGTTAATGGGATGCAGTCATGTTATATTATGAAATGTTGCATGTGTTGTTGCTGGTTTTGTGACATTGAATGTATGTATCTGATGAGTTGGATCCAAATGGTGTATAGATTGATAGTTTTTTGATATCCTTAGATGATGGCATGTTTGTTTTGGTAATGTAGATAGATGATATGGATGAAATCGTAATGAGAAGTGGATTGGATGGACAAATATGGATAATGGTGTTGTTATGCAGGAAAAAGAGGCGGGCGCGACAAAAATTAGGTAAAAATGAAGAAAAGAACTATGTTTCAAAAGGTGTGTGTAACCGATATCGCTTATAAACCGACGCGAAGCAGTTAGTAGACCGATATCGGGTCCATGTAATCCGAAACCGGTTATTTAGGTATGAGCTTTTCTAAAATAGAAAAGCTAGGTGGCAACTTAAGTTCTAATTTTGAGAGCCATGCAAGAAGTTAAATACGCGAACACGATGCTTTTGGACGAATCGAGACATGGTAATCGTGCATGAGAGATTTGAGTGATAAGGAGAAAAGAGACAGTGAAAGTGAATGTGTTCTTGAGATTCTGTAAGCGTAAAGGTGAATTTGAAAAGGGTGGTGATCATGGCAGAATGAGGAGAAGCATCCAGCAGGCAGGGACGAGAGGGAAGATAAGTGCCACCTCAAGCTATTGCAACTCAAGAGGTAAACGTTTTGCTTTTGATTTGATTACTGCATGTTTTGTGAATAAGATGGGGGAGAGTAGGTGGGTAGATATGAGAAAGGAAACATGATAACAAGGGTTATAAATGAGAGCCGAGTATTACGTGGTAGGTAATCAAGGGTTTCGGGTATGTCTCATTATACAGAGAGGAATAAACGAGCAATTGATTATCGAGGTGGTTGTTTAGGCAAGGTGCGGGCATGTAATTGAACGCAAGGACCGATAATGTTAGGGATAACCGGATCGGGTCATCGAACCGCACCGCTTATTTATAATCCCGATACTAGTTAATCGGAGGAATTTCCGCAATGTGAGAAAACCCTTAGGGATTTGATGGATCGAATGGTTGCTTGTTGCTTTGATGTACGCAGCAGGTACAGGGGTCGAGGATGAATGATAAGTGTGCCAATACCGGGTCATTGTCACTTAATCCGAGCGGATGTAACACCAGCATGAATGGACATTGATAAATCGCTTTGGGGTTAAGTGGAATCTGCTTATTATTCATGAATCAGCATGTAACCATGCTATGCCAGCAGCATTGATTGAAAGATGGAATCCGTAGAAATACGCTCTATCCGCAACAGGAGATGACAAGAATATCGAAGATGTGTTCGTATTTTGAGGCTCCCTATTACAGAAAACCAAGATATCAAGCATTACCTAGCGCGGTAGCGGGGCGATAATGTACAATATTTGGTCCATACGCATGAGATTTGACACAACGAGGTTTGTCATTCACATATGGGATAATGTATGCAGACACCCTAAGGAGACAAGGTTGGGTAGTGATATTAATGATAGCGATAGGTATTATGCATTACCGAGGCGTAAGGGGGAAGATTTCCAAAGGCATCATGTGTGTTATTTGGGAGATGATAGAAAGGAACGTGACTTTGCATGGGCACCTGCATATTTGAAGTGCGAACCATACAGGGGTTTATGGGCTCAGAGGGTGAAATCATGTGGACGACCGATTACACCGGATTGCTCATACTTATTACACTCAAAGTTGGGCCTATGAGCACATTGTTTGTGTGCGACCAATAGGCCGACCCATCCAGCAGGAGAGACCGGAGTACAGAGGTCGGGTTCGGGGCATCGATGGGTCCGTGACAAAACAAGAGGCAAGATCCCAAAATGCCAGTGACGGGTGACATTGAGTATTACAGCAGGTATGGGAGAGGGTGACAATCATGATATCCGCTGAGGCCTTATGGGAACTATATGGTAACAGAGAACATAGCCGAGGAGTTGAGGTGTGTAGAGTGATTGAGGTGGATTCCTATAGATCGCGTGCATGTGACAATTCAGATTTGCGCAGATATACCCCCACGCTTATGACCATATATGAGGATCGACGCCGAGGCAACATTCTCACCTCCCCGGCCAACACCTCCAGAAGGGCCAGAGGAGATAGCAGCCGATCGCAGGTTGTAATGGATGTAGGAACGACAGAGGCCTATAGATTATGGTGGGTAGCAGAACTGTGAGGTGTACGTGATCATCCCGACATAGCCTATGATTACAGCAAGCAGAGAGATCGTCACGGAGTTTAGTTTAGCAGCTTCAAACACAAAGTGAATGAGACAAGAGGATTTTTTTAGCGGTCATGGAGTCACTAGGTGGAGAGACTAGAGGCTGAATTCCTGCGAGGGAGCGTATTCATATGTTACAGGAGATATTGGCAGATCGCTGGGTGGTACCACACCGTGGTACCGCTGAGGACGAGAGGGCGGGTGAGAGGCGCCGACGATCACGGCCATCACTGCATGGGATGAGGCGTGAGAGTCTCAATAAATGTTAGCAAGGTATAAGAATAATAAGGATGCCGACTGCGTGTCGATGATGTAGAGGAGATGTATTTGTTTAACATCTAAATAAGACTAAATATGTATGTTGATTTGAGTTATGATAATAATAAGAATGCTTTCGTTTTGACTGTTGGTGTTTTGAAAAAGGATAAAAGAGGAATGTGATTAAATAGAAATACATAAAAATATTTATATTTACCACACATGATAGGTTATGGTAGGGGATGGTCGAGCTAACCTTAGGAGACCCCATGTCTCCGAATTTCTGCCTACATAGCCCATCGCACAAAGCAAGGAGGGGCCTCGATCGATGTAGTTCTCCCTTAGGACCAGGAGAGGTGAATTTAGGCAACTTGGTACGATTAGGCAATTGGTTGGTTGGTAAGATCAACGCACAATCCTAGATGCGAGGCAAAGAGGAAAGATTGCTCCATAGGTGAAAAGAGCTAAACAAACCACACAACGTAGAACGAGCTTGAAGCCCTAGGTACCGATGCATAGACGAGAAATCAATAGGTGAAAAGAGTTATATGATCACAACATATCGAGTGTACGTTACGTCCCTTGAGTTGAAACAAATGGTGAGGTGAGGTGAATGGTATAGCTGAGGTACGGAGAACTTATTACAAAGTGAGTGTTCTGACGAAAGAGAACCTACCCTAAATAGACAAGTCCATGACGCAAAAGTTCTTTTGAATGAGGCTTTTATTTATCGAATGTAGACTGATCGATGCGGGAAGTCTACAAGGGATAATGATCAGTATTATTCTTGAGGTCTTCTACGAAGCTGATCAATGCAAGAAGCTTCGATAAAAGGCTAACCGTGCATAGCCATTTCCTTCGAGGGAGCAAGCCTCATTTATAAGTAATTGTGATTTTAGTGCATAGCTGTCCTTCGGGAGCAATTATATATGATAGCAGCAATAGTTTGGCATATAGCTGTCCTTCGAGGGAGTGGTCTATATGTAATTTAGATAGCTAGATGTTCTTTTGGCGTGAAGCATCTAGTTTGGTAGGAAGTTTGACTCAAGAAAATCCCATAAGAAGGTGTTATTTTAATACTTTGAAGTCATGGACTAGACTAAAAAGGAAGGCATCGTTAAGGGAGGTGAGAAGTGAGCTTGATTTTATTTGGAGATGTAGGAAACAAAGTGTAATGAAGGGTAAGTGAGCTCAAGGATGAGCAAAGAGGTAGATAGTAAGTGATGTAACACTAAATTCAACAAAGAGAATGGTCGAAGATGCAAGGCATTAGGGGTTCAGCTCAGTGCTTACCATTGCGAAGCTAAACGATAAGTACCCCCGATCCATAAGTGTGAGTGATTATATAAGGCCCAATCCAATTAGGAGCAAATTTTCCACATTTACTCTTTCCAGTTTGGTTACATGTTGATTCTCTTTGAGGACAAGATCACCAACTTTAAAGGTACGCTCATGAAGTCGCTTATCATAAGCACGCTTGATACGTTTTTGATAGATTTGAAGGTGATCGAGAGTCAGTAAGATGACGTTCTCATCAAGAAGCTCCAATTGGGCTAACCGCTTCTTGGCGGAAATCATCGCTGGTGAGAATATCCCCAAGAGATATCCCGAGGGAGGGTATTTGTATTTCGAGAGGTAAGACAGCCTCGGTACCATATACCAAAGAAAAAGGTGTAGCATTAGTAGAGGTACGAATGCTAGTACGATAAGCCCAAAGGGCAAAGGGGATGTGATCGTGCCAATTTCTTCCGGACTCATTGACAACTTTCATGAGGATTTTGGTTAGGGTTTTATTAGAGGATTCGGCTTGTCCATTTGCTTGTGGATAGTAGGGTGATGAGAAGCTAAGTTTGATACCAAAGTTGTCACAAAGGTCTTGCAACAACTTATTTTTGAAATATTTTCCATTATCCGTTATCGCGATGAGGAACAATAAAACGATGATAATGTGGTGGTTAATGAACTCTACAATTTTTTCTTTTTTGGTTGAAATGAGTGGAATAGCCTCTACCCATTTTGTGTAATATTCGGTCACTGTGATAATCCATCGTGACGTTGCGAAGAGGAAGGGTGAATCTCACCAATAAGGTCTAAACCCCATCAGTGACAAAGGTCAAAGATCTCGCACTGTAGGGGGGTGGCTAGGAGTATGTCAAGGTTGGCGTGTTGTTGACACATAACACAACGCTAACATATTCGTAGCAATCGTTATTGAGAGTAGGCCAATAATAACCAAGGCGAAGGATCTGCTTTGGCACGGCAAGGCCACTAAAATGCCCGCCACAAATACCGTCATGTACTTGTTGGATGGTATGGGTGACCTCCGCACCGGTGAGACATCGAAGGAGGATGCCATCAAAGCCACGTTTATAAAGGAGTCCTCCCATAACAAGATAACGAGAAACGTGTTTAAGAAACGCGTGCGTTTGCCGGTACTAGTAAGGTCAGATGGGAGAACAGAGGTTGTAAGGTAGTCATGAAATTGGTGATACTGTATCCCGGTGTGAGTTATGCAGACACCGTATTTATCGTACAAACAACCGAGAAATGAATAAGATGGGGCAAAGAGTTGTTGGACCAGACGAAAATGTCGTAGTCGATTGATGAAGCTGGAATTTGTGAGGCTAAGCAAGCCATAGTATCCACAAATTTATTAGTGGAGCGGGAATGGTTTGGATAGAATAACGAGTAAATAAGGCTAGAAGTGAATCCACGTAGTGTTTGTACTTTTGAAGTTCCTCATTTTTGCATTGGTAGATGCCCATAACTTGATTGACTACCAATTGAGAATCACCAAAAATATTGATAGATTTGATACC
Source organism: Taxus wallichiana var. yunnanensis (assembly GCA_018340775.1). Lineage (NCBI taxonomy): Eukaryota > Viridiplantae > Streptophyta > Pinopsida > Cupressales > Taxaceae > Taxus > Taxus wallichiana. The sequence continues at coordinate 912,257,820 of CM031234.1, read as the reverse complement.
TAAGTGTAACGCAACTCGAGACCTGGTCAAGGGCCTCGTATTCACCTGTATTATTAGTGCAAGGGAAATCGAGTCGGAATGAAAGAGGCATGGGCTCGGCTATTTAGAGAGGAATGAGAAAACGCCGGCTCCTCCACCACGGTGGAATTTGGATCCATCAAGAAGAGGTTCATTGATACGACTCCTCCTCGAGGGAAAGAGTAGCGATGAGTTCGTCTCTGGGAATGTAAAATTGGTAAATTGTTCCCTGCAGAGGGGCTTCCGCAAGTTGATCTCGCGATGGTTTGTCCTTTGATTGATTTCTCGTGGACAAACTCAAGGTCGAGGTCGGCGAGAGCATGAGCCATCTAGCAATGCGTTGGTTTAGATGAGGTTTGGCATACATGTAATGGATGGGGTCCATGTTGGTGATGACGAAAGTTTTGTGATTCGAAGGTAGTGTCGAGTTTGGTAGCCACGAATGATAGGGCTAGGCATAACTTTTCTACATGTGTATACCTAGTCTCATAGTCCACCAAAGTACGACTTATATAATAAATGGCTTTCTCTCTATTCTTGAGTCATGATGTGCAAGCATGGCCCCTACAAATAAGTGGTCGGTGGCGGAAAGGTAAAGGTAGAAAGGGTGGTCATCCCGAGGTGGGATAAGCACGGTGGCTGCAAGAGATAAGTTTTGAGAGCTTCAAAGGCTAGGTGGCACTCTTCGCTCCATTGAAAATCAATGTCCTTCTTAAGAAGGTGATGGAAAGGTCGACATCGATCCGAGAGTTGGGAGATGAAACATTGGATAGATTGAGCTTACCTTGTAAACTACGCAATTGTTTGAGATTGGTAGGTGGGGGCATTTCTAGGATAGCTTTGACTTTAGATGGGTCGACCTCGATGCCACACAAAGAGACGATAAAGCCAAGAAGTTTCCTCGAAAGGACACCAAAGACACATTTCTTTGGTCAAGGCGAGACAGTAATATTGTAATAAAGCATCAAAAATAATGGTTAAAACATCGAGATGTTCACTACGATGTTTAGATTTGCCAAGAAGATCGTCGACGTAATCTTCAAGGATAGTGTGCATAATGTCATGAAAATGTAGGTCATAGCATTGATAGGTCATGCACCAAAGATTCTTAAGGCCAAATGGCATTACACTGCAATGTAAGGTTCCCAAGGAGTTATGAAAGCGCTTTTATGTTGATCGGCGGGGAAACCAAAATTTGGTTATATCCCGAGAAACCATCCATGAGAGAGAGCATCTCATGGCCTGGCAGTGAGATCTACAAGTTGGTCAATGCTAGGCAGGGGGAAGTCATCCTTAGGGAAAGCGAGGTTAAGATCCCGGAAATCCATGCATATCCGAAGTCCCCCCGTCGCTTTAGTGACAGTACGATGTTAGAAATCCATTGAGGATAGTCAATAGTAGAATGAAGGAAACAGAAAAGGAGTCATTGTCAAGCTCCTCTTTGACCAAGAGAGCAATGCGTAGATGCATTTTCTCAATTTCGCTTAATTGGCTTGGAATCAGGTTTTAGTGTAATGTTATGGACTGGCAATGTCGATCAATTCTTGGCATGTCAACAGAGTAGACCAAGTGAAATCTTGGTCATGAGCACGGAGAAAGGTAGTAAAGGTGACTTGTTCGATGTGTTAAGGGATTGTCCGATCTTCACAATGTGAGGATATTTCTCCGTGTCGATGTTGATTTCTATAGTAGATTTGTTCAAAGATGGTTTGAGTTTCGATGGTAAGGCACGTTGAATATAAGAGTCATCCGCGCCAAGGTAAGTGAGGATGGAGTCATCATCCCGACACTCAACAATGTTAATTGAAAGTGAGTCCTCTTCAATCATATCCGGATACGTAAGGGGATAGAAGAGGGGTCCTCATTATCACGTTGATAATTGAGAGGACCTAGGAAGATAGCATTTATGAAAAAAAAAATTAGGAGGGATAGATTCAGGATCTATCGACTCTGTGGGTGACGAAGGCAAAATGGGTGATGATGGTTCGATAGGGGTGATGTCATTGTCTTCTAGAAGACAACTGACACGAGGTTCCTCCTGTGTAGGTGTTTCAGGAAAACCGAGACCACTGCGATCATTGTGTTTCCGTGTAGTCACGGGAATGAGTGTATGTCGGCCTTGTTCATAAAGACCAAAACCAAAGCCTTTCCAAGCACAAATGAGTCAAGAAGGTGAGGGCAAAACGACGATTTGTCAAGTATTGAAAATCGGATCGAAGGAACCACACCAAGAGGGGGTTCAGGGGTAATGGAGGATGCGTCAACACCCCCATACGTTAGGTTGGTGCGGCAATGGGGTGGTCTCAGTAAGAGATTACTTCCCCACATGACGGTCATAGGTAGGATGTGCATGTACTGCCTCGTATTCCCGTGGGGTATGGAAAGAACTAACGCTATATAGGTGATACTCCCCAAACAGTAAGGCGTTGAAAAACATCTACTAAGGGGTCTCGGTTGGGATGTTAGTCATGTGGGAAGGGAAGTGGTTTTACGACGATGGTTTCATCTACCAAGGCGAGGTGCGGTTGAGGTGGATGGTTGAGGTACATTCAAGAGGACGGTTGGGTTGAATGAATGGGTGTCTTGATTGGTATAAGCACATCGTTAGGGCGGTATAACATATTACAGGTTTTAAAGGGGGGAGGATCAGCTTTTACGGTGTAGGACTTCCCCTCGTACTCAAATTTTATGCATCTATGTAATGTTGAGGGAACGCATCCCATAGCCCGGATCCAAGGGCGACCTAGAATATGTTATATCGAACTCTCCTTCAAGGACATAGAAGAGTTCGGGTAAAGTATGTGGTCCTACCCGAATGTTGAGGATCACGGTGCCTAAGGTAGAGGTAATAGTGTCATTGAATGACCACAACATGATGGGATTGGCACACATGTAGCTAGAAGGGATATTCATTTGTTGGAAGGCTTTTGAAGAGATGATGTTTAGGCTAGCGCCCCCGTCAATCATAACACGACGTACCCGAATGTCCCGGACGTAAGCTGAGATGAAAAGGGCAGGGTCAGGATCTTCTGTACCAAAGTCAACAATTTCATCTTCAGAGAAACTGACTGCCGCAGCTTGTTGTATAGAGACGTAGTGGTCAGGCAAAGGGGTTGTTTGGTGAGAGAAGCAATGTGATTGGGTGTTAGAATGGAGGCAACAGTGTGGTTTCATTAGGTAAGACCTCGATCCTCAAGAATTTCAACGAGAGCTTGTCGATGGGATTCAGAAGTCTGAATGAGATCATATAGTGTCATTTTTACGGGCGATTGGTGAAGCTGTTTGATCATGGCTCGATGGGCAACTCCATTAGAGACGGGGTAAGCGGGTCCACGAATAACCACTTTGGGTGGTGGTGCAATCGGGATGCTGGATGGAGAAAGAGAGGACGCATGTGTGCTTTCTTTTGCTTTCTCGTTGTTTTTCTGTGCTCGAGTAGCAACACTAATCATATTAATCTCGTAGACCTGAGATGAGGAAGATGGTTGGGATAAATCATGGTCTTCAAGAGGTGGGGTTGTAATAATGATAGATCTTGGTGAGGTGGGGACAGATGGTATAGTAGAGGGAATTGAAGCTAAAGGTCTCTCCCTTCGTAAGTTGTCTTTCTTAACCTTTGTATCTGGGAGAGGTGACTGACGAAGGATGGTTTTTAAAGCTTTACATCCCTCCACATCATGTCCTGGTGTGCGGTGATAGCGCAGATTTTAGACTCATCGTAACCTATAGGTCGAGGTTTAGACGGTCATAAGGTCTAAGTGGGGGTAGGGAAATGGTCGCATTCTCCACCAACATAGCAAGGATTTTGGCGTAAGATCCTTTGAGTGGGTCAAAATCGGAGGAGGATGAGGGTATTGGTTTTACGGGTTTTGGTAATGTTTGGGCGTGGTTGGTTTGACGGGGGTGGTTTAGCCGAGGGGTGTCGACACGTGGTTTTCACTAAACGTGGTTTCTTTGGCGTAAGCTATATTCACCTGGTTAGATGATGAGGTTATGTGATGACGTGGTAGCGGGAAACAACCACGAGAAAGGGGAGTGACAGAAAAATAAATCCTTTCATGATGGAGTTCGCTTAGGGTCAATGGGTGGACAGATATGTGGGGTGACAATGTTGATATACCCTTTGATCTCTGTATAGGTGCAGAAGGCATAGGTCGTTTTGAAGAAAACGCAGGAGGTATGATATATTGATGCAAGGTGGAGGGATGAGGTCCCAATATGGAAGGTAGGTGTGACGATGATGGTTTTGATTGTGATAGAGGCACGGATTGAGTTTGTCTCCTAGGTGGCGGGCGGCTTTATTTTTGGATAAATCAAGTCGCTTAGGCGGGTGCGTTAGACTGGGCATTGGTGAGGTCCCAAGTGTAGGGGAAGATTTGGTTAGGTTAATAGAGGTGGATGGGCTACTTGGTATAGATACGGGGTGAGGACTGAGGACATAGCATTTTGAGTTTCAAAAACACTTGGGATATATGGTAGAGGTGTCCGGATCGGTCACCCGCATTCGAGTAGAATAGGGATACTCAAACGCTCCCATAGGACTCGCTCTATCTTCCTGAGAATGACAATCTTCGTGCATGAATTGTAAATTTGGTACTAAGAAAGACAGTTGTGATTCCAACATTACCGTGGGTGTGATACATGTAGGGTAGATGAGGTACTCGTATCAATAGATATTAAGAGGTCGACTGGTTTTTGAAAAGATTTAGGCGATGAAGGACTAATAGGCAGGAGGGCATGTTTGAGAGGGTCTCATATGGTTAAAGAATCGGTGATGTTGGTGCAAGAGATTTCTCATCTAAGGATGTCCGAAAGGAGTGGCGAGCCTTCCTCTCGTGTGTAGCAAGAGCGGTGAGAAGGGGGACATTTGGGAAATAGATAAATTAGATAACATCCGTCTCGCAGCTCAGGGATGTGGTGTAAGTAGACCTACTGATGAGAAGAGAAGTCCTCAAGCGCTTAACTCTTTTATGGGTAAAGGAATGATTTCGCTTTGGCTTGATGGTAGTGAAGGAGGTTCGACTCTGTGTTAGTGGAGAGGCTTGATTCAAAATTTTCTCGATAGAGGCTTTTGGCCGGGAGTCGAAGACCGCATGGATCTCATGAACACTCTCCTCGCCTAAGATATCCCGGTTTACGTTACTATTGGACGAGTGATTTGGGAATGGTTTGTTGAAGATTTTCAAATTTCGGTTGGCAGGGGCATTAGGATTATCGAGGGTTTTATCACCTGCGTCAACCATTTCCTGCACTATGTTTTTCAACATTTTGCAGCTTTCATGACTATGTCCTTTACGCGCGTGAAAGTTACAGTAAGTCTTTTTCTTTGTACCAGAAGGTATAGCGCGGTAGAATCAAACCCGAGTGGGGTTTAATAGAGGCAAGGCGATAGCTCTGGCTTTGAGCAATTTTTCCAAGATGACACCATAAGTTTCTCCCAAGGGAGTGTAATTGATGGGCTCGGCTTTGTACTTATAGGTGGTTTTTGGTGGGGTATTAGACGGTGTTTGAGATTTGACCATCACCGCGTGGACAGCTCCTTTTGATTTTGAAGAAGTGGACGTGTGAGGAGTGGTGGTGTTTGGTTTATTGGTAGAATCTGGAGTTCGGAAATTGGGGTTTTTGTTGCGCAACCACAATTTCTCTTCTTCTAAGGCTCGAATTTCTAGTTTCCGAGCCATGGTAAAGGCCTCATCAAATGTGCGGAAAGTTTGAATTTGAAGAGTAGGAGAAATGTGCTTAGCACATGCCCGCGTAAAAGTTTGATAAGTTCAGCCTGAGGCAAGGCATATGTAAGTTGGTTGATAAGGCCCCGCCATCGTCCAACGAAATCATGTGATAGATCTCGCCTTCGAATTGTCTTGATGGCATAAAGGTCGGGTGATAGATACTTTCTTGGCAATGTTAATGGAGAAATGATCCAAGAAAGATTGGGCTAGTTGGTTAAAAGAGAAGATTGAGTGCTGGGTTAAAGCACTGTACCACTCCAAGGCGGGTCCTGATAAGGACATGGGAAAGGTGCGGAGTAACAAGGCATCATCATGAGCAATCAAATAACAAGCATGTCTAAATGATCGCAAGTGTTGTTGAGGGTCCTCTTTACTGTTAAAACGGGTAAATTTTGGTAATTCCCATTGAGGAGGATACGAATGAAGGGGGACAGAAGGGTGAATAGGCTCCCGACAAACTTGTTCGTATGTTAAGGCGCTACGACTTCCTGAAACAGAGGCCTCCAGATTTTGCATTTTGTCCATCATTTGTTTGATGAAATCCGTGGTTGGATGAGATGATGGTGCGATTGTGGTAAATGGAGGCAAATTGGGCCAAGGGCCTCCACTGAAAATGGTGGGGTTAAGTGTTGATAAGGTATGGAGGATGAATATGTTGAGGCGACCGAATAGGGATGTCCCATATAAGATGTTGAGGTCACTGGATACGTGTATGGGAATGAAAAGGTAGGCGGAGCTTGAGAAGGAAAGCTAGTGTGGATAGGTGGCAGAGAGCAAGTCATGAACGGAGCAGTCTGCAAGAGAGATGAGGTAGGGGCAGTCGGCGGTAATGATATGTGGGGTCCAAGATTAACCAACGGAAAGCCAATCTGAGTCGTATGAACCTCTGAAGCCGTCGGATTGGGAGACGGGGCTAGAGATGCAGGAAGCAAGGCGGTGTTATCAGGCGGAGTGGGAGCTAAATGAGCAGCTATACTAATAGGCATACAAACAAAGGAGCTGACCATCAAAGTGACGGTCGGGGTATGAGACAAATAGTATCAGACGGCACTAGAATTAGCATCCGTAAACTCTGCAAAGTCCTTATCTCCCACAGAATTTTAGGAACCTCGCCGGTATCCGTAGGATTCCCACGAATGTGAAGGGGGTGATTCAGCAAAGAAACAGAAGCAAGCATGTGAAACCATGGCGCGACTTACTTTCGAAAGTGATAACAACCATAGATGTAACATCCTCATTTTAGACAATAGAACAAGTCAAATTTTTTTTTTTTTATAATTGCATACATCGGGTTCTAAATACATAATTTAGAACTCACAATTCAAATAACCATTTATATAATGCACAACCATATTTAATTGTAATGACTCCTAATACCTCCGATCTATTCATTCCATGACTCGGTAAACTACCGATCTATTCATGAGTAAAAAGAGTTAGTGTTCTTAATTAACACAATACTCGCAAGGTTCTCTTCCCTAACTGGGATCTGTAATGCTCATTCAAGGAATCTAACCGAATAACTGTTACCATTATTCATCGGCATCTCATCCCTTAGACTAGGTGAATTAGACAACGCAATCAGCAGCTTGCGATACTTTGGCCAAAGATTTGAAACATACTGTTTCATGTCTCGTATTCCTTAACAAAGATACTCGCCAACTGAATACGCCCTTCACCCCATTCATATGTTATATAGAATGTCTTATACCGACTAATCACAAATTTTCTTTCACAAAATTAATCACTCTGAGGCGACATTAACAAGGTGATAATGTTATATGGATGCCTACGAGGATTAGGGATATGAGGACATACTTTGGTTCAACCTTGCAATTCAACCAAAGGTGTCATGATACCCCAAATCTCCGAGGCGCCTTATAACATGGTCACGTCTTAATCGGTCCCAAGGTAACTCATGCGAAATCAAGTGTAAATCTTAGCGATCAATGCAAAGGGTGTCACCATACATAAAGTCACCTCGCATTGTTGTAACTTCGAGAAGATCCTAATCTTCTCGAGGTACAGCCCGCAGCCTGACCTTATGTCGTCATCCTTTAAATCCGCCTCGAGAAGATCTACCTAAAACAAGCGTTACGCACTAGAGATTAAATTACTTCATAAGACTTTTCCCTAAGGTTAGCCATTTCCAACCTCGGATTCATTTTCTTAAGACGACCCTCCTCCATTAATCCCATTACTTGGTAGAGGTATTAAGGTCTAGCTTCTATCAAGGAGTCATTAGAATACATCTCGATTCTAAGCAATGTATCTGCATAACATCTCATAACCTATGCTTGAGATCGCCACCGAACTCCATTGATTGCCTATCGCTTCTTCTTAACTCGAATTTATATCATACTTTTTAGTTTAAAGATATAAATGATTTAGAATCCAATTTACTATTGTCCTGTTATACTTAGGACTAGGGATTAGTAATTCAATCCAACTTGTTTAGCGTTATCTTTTAGGCTCAATTTTAACCTATCCTCTAGAGAGACAATAATTAAATTACAATATTGCATTATCCAGATCAAATTAGAACTACTAAATACTCATAAGAATTTAGTCTAATTACTTACAAGCTTTCATTGTCAATCACAAAAGCATCCATATTATACAAAGATAACTATGCCTCTTCGTTACGTAAACCGAAGAAGTTCATCATTCATAATAGAATACAACACATAAGTATCAAACACTTATTTTCATTCCTTTCGAAACTCGTACAATTACATTTTATGCAACAGCATACTTGATATAATGCTAACGGAAAAGAAACATCTTTTCTCATATAGTACATCCATAAAATCAAGTCGTAATTCATAATAAATCAAATAAACTATCCGACGGACCGCCGATCGTGCATCAGATTTACCTCTTACGGCAACCATCTACAAAAATAGTCAACATGAGTCACCAATGAACCGAGCATGATAAGCACTAACTTTTAAAACAATCGCAATCCATCAATTGTTTTCATTAAACACCCCGCTTAAATGAAATCGATATTCACATAAGTAAACATGATTAGACTATGCCCTCAGTAATAATCGAATGATTACAATTATGTAACTCTATCATTGTTACAATTAGTCTTAATCATTTTCTAATATTTCATCAAATATTAAGAAACAAGGAACGAATGCACACAACAATCATTAAACCCAAAATCACAACATTGGTCAGATTGTTTCATTCTCCAAAAAGGAAATAACATAACAATTCGGGATTCCACCAATATGTTACAAACAATTTCCTACTGATAGTTCATTATCAATAATATTAAATAAAGGAAGAGAAAGAATCAAACCATTCATACTTCCTTTTACATAAGTTCATCACTGTACTGCCTTCACATATGAAAACAGTCAACCAGTATATAAATGAACAAGTTAGACAGCCAAATCAAGATCACTGCTCTAAATCACGAAAATAGAAACTCAAAGAAATCTCTTGTACAAAGAACTAACACATCAACATTTCATGTAACAACCATAAGCCCAATGCAAGTTCCTTTTGCACAGTAAAGCCTTATCACCAGTTGAGAACAAGAGCTACAAGCGTATCGCTGAAAACAACAACTATTGCATCAACAATCTGAGGTTTCCCAAAGGACTATGCTATGTTGCCCACACGGACTTCCAAATCATGCACAATGATCGGACAGATCAAAATGGAAGGAAACATAGCATACATATTCTTGCTCACCAAAATCGGACTCAAGTGAAGGAAAGGAATTCAACCAAACGATCCTTACCTCGCAAAGATGCAAGTCTTGGTGCGTTATTCGTGACTTACCCTAACAAGGTCAAAACACGAAACAAATCATCCAAACACAAGGACCTCAAAAGTAACAAAGACACCCAAGGTCAAGCTCAAAAAGAGACAGTAGAGGCTGCTTACCTTCCCGAATTTCCAATGATTCAAACGGAGGTATCAATTCATGCAAAAGCTTAAGAATTCATACACAGATAATCCTCAACAAAGCATATCAATAATCGACAAAGAAAAATACTCTCTCGCCAATCATTTTACACTAATTTGCTCAAAGTCAAAGACATACATGTCCACCTAAGAATCAGACCTCAAATCCCAAAAACACGAAGGAATTCCAAATCGCAATAACAAAATCGAAATACATGTTATTCCATTAAGTCGCCGCACTTAAAAATACCAACACTTAACTTTATTCAGCTCATGAATAAAATGAATCATTCATTCGACTCCTCGAGTCGCCCAAGTCGTAATAGATAATCTATATATTCACACAAAGGATCGATAAAGGTTTGCACGCATAACCACCGAACCCTACAAAGAACGCATAATGACATAGATTGATAAATCCATATATGCTATTCATGGATAACATTCAGAAAGAACAAGCTTAAGCAAATCGAATATCCATTTCTAGCAAGGAAAAGCAACTAAGTCGCTTCAACTTTCTAATGACTTTCACATAGAAAGGAAAATGCATATACAGAAGTCTTTATCGCTTAACTATTTCAAATAACAAAGAGACAAAAGCCCTGCTTTCTTCTTATCGTGCTTTTACAAGAATCCAATCACAAAACTTGCGGATAAATCTACATTCCAAAGAAAAGAAAGCAATACGATCTACCATCGACTCCACCGAGTCGATACAACAAAGTACAGTGTATTTATATTATACATAAAGTGTACAAAATAATCCCGCTAACCTTATAACAGGGAAAACAACTTCCGCTAGGTCGAAAAGACTATGGTAACACTACGCTATCTGCTCCAAGCCAAAATTGAAAACAAAATGAAACCCGAAAGTATCACTAGTCGTCAAACAATCCCATGACCGAGCACCCAAAGAAGCGATAATACCAATCATTCTTACAAGATTCCTTCAAATCATTAATACGCTTTCTATATCAAGAAACAAAACACGAATCAAAACATACAAAGGGTCCTATACTACTCATAGGTATATTCCAAGGGCTCACGCCAAACAGCCGAACACTCGCATATTGTTAATAAATACCTCTCATGCATAATCCAGAAGAATGTACAAACAAGTAGAGTTAAAATTGATTTCCACAAACACCCAACAAACGGATTTGAAGAAAAATCGAACTTAAGAAATACAAAGGCACAATAATCAAACTAGATCTCATAGAACATTCATCCAATCTTCACGTAACATTTGAACAGAAGTTGTTTTAATGAAAGCACTTGAAAAACAAAGCAAGATATTTAAAGGTTAGGGCCTAAAGATGCCTGTTTGTTGATCAAATTTCCAAGGCACTCACGTGAAGAGCTCAAACTTCCTTTCTTTTTCCCAAATACAAAATTACCAACAAAATTTCGCTGTCCTATTTACAATATATCCTCCATGGCAGAGAAAAGAGCCGAGAATTTCATTCTCGCCATGCAACTCAAGAGAATCAAAAGTGCAATGCTAAGAACTAAACTAGCAGAGAAAGAGAGAGAAGAAGACCGAAAATCGCGATACACCAAACAAACTTTCCAACTTCTCGCCAGATGCTGTTCCGCGAGCTCCGGCCCGACTCCCTAGACATTAAGTGCCATTAAACCAATTTTCCCGCTTTAATCTCAACTCCCACCGACCACCGAAATTGGCGATACCATCCAAAACTCAAGTTCATTTCAAACTTAGTAATCGCTAAGTCCGCTAAGGTTAGCCGCCGCCTAAGCCTCCGCCATATGCCTGTCCCTCATCCTTATCCTTCCCATTTATTGCCATAGAGAATAGCGCCCATGGTTCGCCACTTCCTTCAGGCCCCTTCCCAAAAACTCTTAGTTAGCTAGGTTAGTATCTTAGGTTAGAGTTTTAGGTAGTGACCATGCTAACCATTTTACACTTAGTTTTTATTTTAGGATCATAACACGTAGCCTAGGTCTAGGTTAGACTAACAATAATCTAACCCCTAGGTTAGGTTATTGTTTTAGGTTACTAACCCTTAGTAATTCACTTGGTCCTTCTCCGAAAACTCCTGAGAGACCTCAGATCATACTTTCTGAATGCAGAGCCACTCCTGCTCTTATTACAAAATCAGTATGTCAATGAATTATTACCTGGTCTTTAATCGAGACCTTCCAGATATACTAAATATCGGGAACCGCTTTCATTTCTCGAGATCAGCCCGAGTCATACTCCCGACCCGCTTCTAAATGCTTCCATACCTCGCAACCTGCTTCAAGGTTCGTGATCTAATTTTATCACTTCGCAAAATTAAAGCATTACTGGATCAATTCCTCTCGGTCCAAGTCTAGATATTATCGATGAATACCAGTATAATTCATTCCGTGATCGATTAATATTCAAATCACAAATGAAATAAATAAAAGAGTCTATTAATATTTTGACTCACCAAGATCTCGCAACTGCAAGAAATTTAATATATATCAAGCATGATTTCCGAATCGAGGTACACAATCCATTTACTAGAAATCACATATCAACACTTGAATGCTTAGGAGAAAGTAACAACAGCTGTTCGAGGTGTTACAATGGACAGGAGTTCACAAAGAGGGTTTCAATCATTAGGAACATGTAAACAAACTCGGATCGTGAAATTGGTAGGTTGTCACGGTTTGTCGTGAATTGGGAAAGACAATAACCGATATCACCTCAGAACCGATGTCGGTTATACTATAGTCGACGCCGGTCGTGTAAATCCGATGTCTGTAAGAAGTCCTGGCTAACAAGATATAAAAGGTCTGCTAATTTGATTTTTAACAACGCTTTAGTATACTTGTCCAGTTATTGATCACGTAAGATGTGGTATGAGAAAGAAAACAGAACTAAAAACAAGCAAGATGCACACGCAAATCCAGTAGACTAACCCTAGGGTTAATTTTAATTATTGTGGGCTTATGCCTTTGGGGACGCTGAATGATGTCAATCCTAAACAAAAGACTTAGGGGAAATGTCAAGTTGTTTTGGCTTATAAGGTTACTCAATCTAAAGTGAGGAATACCGCGAAAAGGGGGATGTTTGAGTCATTGTGTAATTGTGAAGTGATTCTAAGTATGTGTCAGTGCAAAGGAAAGTAAGATTAATTTCTTTTCAATACCGTGGATATCACCCCCACGTGTACGACTTGCTACTTAATCTATGTTCGCTAGAATTGAAAACAAAGCAAGCAAGAATGCAATGCACGTGTTTTAAACCCAAATCGAAAATGATATTCGATGAAGCAAAAGAGATGACTTTCACTAATGCGAGATGTAAAAAGAAAAGCAAGTTCTTTTATCAAAATAATACAAAACCTTGTGAATATCTTTTTAAGAAGAAAACAAAGAAGTATACTCCCTATATGAAAGCAAGTAAGAAAGAAAGAAACCCAAAATGGGTCCCACCTAAGCGTGCCAAAATGTTTCACTCTAATGTTTCGGCTTCTCGAATAGAGTCAGTTTCTATCCTTTCATTCCTTTTAGAAATGTATAAGGTTAGGGCTAGGAGGAATACTTGTTGAACGTCGAGATGGTGTGCGCGTACTATAGAGAAAGATCAGTGTCGATCGCGAAGAACTCCTTTTTGTCTTGGAAGGACTACCCGCAAATAAGAAATGAAGACCACATGATTTTGATTAGACAATAAATGAGGGAACGCCTTGGGCCCAAGAAATATAAAAATTCCTTTCGAAGGTGGTCAGCTTCCTCGCATAATATGAATTAACACAAAAGACCGTAAGATATCAATTAAATTGCTACGCTGAATCGGGTAGGGGAAAGGCTGGTTTTTGGTTATAATGTGATAACCGATATCGGTATGGTCAGATCTCAAGGTTGGTTGTTTTGTGGGGGTGGTTGTGTTGTTTGGTAGTTGTGTTATTTGTAAGGTCAGATATAGGTGATATTAGGAAATAAGGTGATGAGAGGTAGATGAATGATAGTTAGATGCAATAGACGCTGGTAGTGGATCTAGGAATGGATTTGTGAGGATTGTGCTTCAAAAAAGTCTAAGAAATGTTATTTAAGAGGACATGCAAGATGTAACTTACCGGGTTATCGATGAAGATGCAGTCCAAGAACTCGATGACAAAGGCAAACTCTAGGTAGGATGGTCCGACAAACAGAAGATGAAATATCTCCTCCCGATGATCACCGAGTATCCGAGAACTCGGGCCGCTGTCTGCTGCGCTTTGGGCTTGATCTCCTTTTTGTCTGCAATCTCTTCCGGTTTCTTCACTCATCTCCGCTCGCCAAGTGAAGATCTCGGACTCTCTCGATCGCTCCCAAATGATCTCTGCTGATTCCTAAAATCCTTCCACCCTTGTTTCGGTTAGGGGAGCCCATTTTATAGTGAACCGATGGCGGTTACGTAACCGACGGCGGCCGAGTAGAATCAAAGATCGGTGAAGGAAAAAGTAGGCTATTTTTAGTAAAATAGCCCACCTTCCCGCGCTTTTCTCCCAAGGGATTAGTCATGGCTTGGTCAAGTGACTAAGGTCCGCTTTGGGTCCGAGAAAGGGGTCATTAGTCATGGGTGTAGGTGTAGACCAAGTTATAGGTCTTAATTAGGTTAGTTTAGGTTAGGGCTAGGTCATGATGAAGTGGCAAAATGAGTCAAGCGGGTGAGATGATGTGGATTTGTCAATTACAAGGTAATTAATAAATAATTGTGTAAGGTTTAGGTGATGAGGTTAGGTCTGCGAGATGAGATGCGGGTCACAAGGGGTCGTAAGACACAAATTTGGTGTCTACACACTCGCTAAAAGATTTGATACCATTATTTCATGATTAAGGGAATTTATGCCGTAAATAATCTTCGCTCCCTGTATTCAAAAATTTATTAAGAAGGAGAGTTTACTAGTTCACTGGAAAGAAGTAGCTACATGGGTTAACAAATATTTTATCTATGATGTTCACCATTAGTACTTCTGGATGTGATACATCAAAATCCCGACTTATCTTAAGAAGGGTCAAAAACCCTAAACTTAGGGGTAATCTTCCAAAATATCTTACAAAGGATGTTATAAAAGTGGGTCAAAAATACAAGAATGGAGTTGGTAAAGCTACCCTCAAACACCCAGGACTCATACAGTTGATATGTGCACATCATGTTTTTTACAGGCCTAAGAGGAAGATAGAAAAAATGAGTGCAGGGGAAAGTTCGAGATAGAATAAAATTAAGAAAGCTCCTACCCCAGCTTTCTTTAAGACCACCTCCAAGTGCCCACCTAAATTAGAGTCAACCCCTAGGCCTTCGAATGAGGTTCTGAAGAATATACAAGCCAAGAAACCTAGTCCTCCGATCCTAAAATTTCAAAGAAGATGGTTACTCCACCGCATCTACTACTACTTCATCAAGACCAAGAAGGTCTTGGCTTTGAAGAAACCGATAGTTTCTCAATCTGCACCGCCCTTTATGGATTATGCCCCAATTATGGAGGAGATTGTTAAAACCGGTATTCCTTCTAACTTGGAAAATCACCAAAATCATGATTTTATGAAAACAATTCCAAAATAAAATTCCCGCATGATGATATGACAAACATTCCCGTAGCTCCAAAATCGGGTCTACATCTCCATAAATTCCTGGAGCATTGGAAACACATACTAGAGCTCCGTAAACTATTATAAAGTGGAGATTGGTTGTCAGAACCATGTGAGATGAATTGATAAGGTGGCACCACAATGAAATTTCCTCTCTAATTGAGAATTTTAAAGGTATGGAAGAAACTAATTTGTCTTTACAAGCTGAATTTGTACAAAGAACTATAGAGAAGGTTAAGTAAATTACTACATTAAAGGTATAAGTTAGTAGTCTCCAAAAAATAGAGGAATATTCGCTACATGCATGGAACAATTTATCTACTCATTTTGACCAATTATCTCTTCAAAATAAAGAATTGGAAAAAGAAAATAAGAAACTTAAGGAAGAGATTGAGGCCAGTTCAAGTGATAAAAAGAAATTAGAATCTATTATGGACTTTGTTTGTCCTATGGCCTAGCAAAATTCTAGATGTAGGAAACCCTCCTCTATTTACAATATGTTTATCCAAGAATAGTTTTATGCATGGAAATTGATGAGGATGTGTAGTGGAGAACCCTATGAGGCCCTAGATAAAAAAACTTTCTTGGAAATTTATCAAAAAATTACTCCTGAAATTCAAATTTTGTTATGTAAATTCTACCTTCATAATATGTTAGTTATTAATGTCCCTAATTTCTTCATTAATTTTTTTGTGGGGGAATTTTAATTAAAGGATTTTCAGTCATTAATTAGAAACAAAATTGTATGGGGTGAGAAAACAGAAAATTTTAATCAAACAAACTTCAACCATAGGTTTCTACATTAGTACTTCCCACCATAACGACATGTCTATTAAAAATATTTCAGTGTCTCTTTACTATCATGCCAGATAGAAAGAATACTTCAAAGGTTTTAGCCAAATGTGTTCAGGATTTTGAGGTTTATTGTCAACAAAATTTTAGTGAAGCACTGAAATCTTGTGATAAATGGTGGGACACTTTGAGCTTACCATTGAAAATAAGGGAAGTGATCTCTCCCCAAAACCTTAGTTGGAGTATGAGGAGGGGTGATGCACTTATCAAATCACCCGGCATTAGCAGAGAAAATGCAAAAGAGTACAAAGGATGATGAGTGATTTGAATGCAGGTGAGACCACCCCTTATCTTGAGTCCCATGACTACTTGGTAGAATAATGCTTCCCAATCACATGATAGTTTCACAACATGGGAAGAGGTTATCTTGGGAACTCATGGGTGTAAAGGAACAAAGAAACAATATGCAGACCAATTCAAGGAGTATGATATGACACAACATCTTGGACAAAGAGCAGGGTAGAGATGAGTTTGCATGAGGACATGTAAAAGGTAAAGTGCAGGGGAGATGATGAGTGCATTAATTGACTTATTATATCATCTATATGGCTATTGATTTATTCCTAAAAATGTTAATTTATGCATGGGGGATGTTCTATATAGTTAGTATCCTAAGTAAGATTGATGCATTTCTCTTGTTTTTGTTTCATGTGAACTATTGACCGTAGATTCCTACTAACTATTTTTATGAGTAATGTGATGACATGTGTAGGATAATAATGAGCATTTACTACCAATTTTGGGAAGTTACAATCAAGAAGGCCGAGTCTTTTTCCATCATGCCATTATAGGGGATTTTCCCATAACAAGCCTACAAACAAGAATCGTGCTTTTAGATATATTACAGATTTCAATGAAGTTGTTATTGGTTGAATTTGTTGCCTATAATCATGGCACGTTCAGAATTAAATGTGTCTATAAAGATATGTTCTTGAAACAATTTCATAGTAGTTGATAGTAATTTATAGTCTAATTTTATATCAATTAGTATTTACTTTCAGTCTCATACTGAAATATGTTTTGGAACTCATTTGAATCAATATAGTCAATGTTGTTTTGAATATATTTTGGTGTTAAGAGTACCTCAATCCCAAGGGAGAGCAAGGGCCCACTCAACCAAGGTGATTGGAGGATTGATGTTTCATGCATGATCATTATTTTTGATAAGTTCAAGTTTCAATGCTTTGATTTGAATGTTTATCTAAATGTAGTTACTTATTTCCTTGATTTAGTATATTTCTTTAATGTTATTTCAGTTTGTGTGTGTATTTCAATTCAGTGTGTGTATTTCAATTTGGTTTGTGTATTTCAAATTTAGTTAAATTATTTCCTTTGAAAGAATTGTTTTTACAAAGAACGTTGTTTCAAAAGAGATTACATGTATTTCATTTCAATAGTTTATCATTGCATTTCCTTTCCATAGATTAGAAGAGAAACAAGGGGAACCACACCAACCAAAACCCCCAAGGATAACCACCACAACAACTAAGTTGCATAATACTTCATTGATACATCCTAGACACCACCTTGGTTTTATAATGATGTCGATAATTGAATTTGTTGGTTAAATGATCGGAGATAACAATGACCCATCGTAATCCCACACCATCCTTCGTGCCTTCAATTATGTTTACCCCCCTATCAAAAGGGTATAGTTATACTTCCCATTCGCGTATCCATAAATGTCTTCATTAGCTCTTCTACATTATAGAAGGGGAATTTCAGTATAATTTTCTTCTTAGATTCCTTTGGATTTGTGGTCATACACTATGTCCCATATCCCCTCCACTATTGTATTAAATATGAATATGAAGGAACAATTCATACTCTCTTTGCTGATCTCCCTCCTTTTAAGACATTCTCAGTATAACTTATCAACCAAATGATGTGTTTTTCTCTAAATCAAACCCTTCTTCTAAAGCATCCACCAGTTATTTTGTGCATGCATCTAAAGTACCCCAAAATTAATCTACCGATGATGTGATGGAGATCCCTTCCTTAGGATATTATCAACTCCTCACTCTTAATTCTCTTCCCTCTCCCAACCTACCTTGGCCACCCCGATAAGGCCCCTATGTATAATTCTCACATTAAGGAAATCATCTCATTTGGCCCCTCTTTCTCAAAACCAACCAGTCTACAGAGGCCTCAATTAACTTTCTTCTCATATTGAAGATCACCCTCATACCAAACCAGATTCTCGTGGTTTCAAATTCTCAAGAAACCATCCTTCCCCGCACATACCTCCACCATTAGGCATGGAAAGGGTTTGGTATGGGATGTTATAAAAATGTCCCCACGACCATATCTTCAAACAAACCCATGAACCATATGAAAAACAAAATTGGGAAACAAAGATCCCTCCATCCTCCCTTCGAAATTTTGCATCCTCTCCCATCAAAGTTGATTCACCTCCTTATCTCCATCTAACTATCTCATAGATCCAGATGATACCATATCCATTCCCCCTAACGTTTTTTAGTCTCTAGTATTTCCCTGACCGGTCACTTATCATGTTGGAAAAGAAACTCCGATCCTTTCCTCTCAAGAATTCAAAGATGGTAGGATAATATTCCCTACCATTTACACTCTTTATCGCAGCGATGATATCTCAATTTTTTTCTTAAATGGGAGTCAAGGATTCTCATATCTAAAATTCCCTTCCCCGACATTTCCACTCTCCTATATGAGCCCAAAGATCGACATTAATATGGGACCCCTCAAGATCTTTGCATCCTTAAGGTGGGCCAATCTCTGAGCCTCAAGAACTCAAAGCCTTCACCTCTTTCTTATCCAAACACAAACAGACTTTGCATGGTCTTACTCCAACATGGTATATCTTGACCCTCCATTGTTTTCCATAACATTGTCACCATCCCCAATGCTAAACTAGTTAAGCAGAAGCTTCACCGCATGCATCCTCGAGTTTCCCTCCTTGTCAAAGAGGAGTCAGTAGTTCCTCCTTTATGTAACTTTATCATCTCTATTGACTATCCACAATGGGTTTCAAACATCGTCTCTATCACAAAAACATCTAGCAAGCTTTGTATATGCACATAATTTTGAGATTTGAACCTTGTTTTCCCTAAAGACGATTTCCCCCTTCCTAACATCAATCAACTTGTAGACCTTATTACAGGCCATGAGATGTTATCTCTTATGGATGGTTTTTCTGGATACAATCAGATCCTTATCACACCAGAGGACCAACATAATACTTCTTTCATCACTCCTTGGGGAACCTTTTTCTATCAGTGTCATGCCCTTTGGCTTGAAAAATGTCGGAGCCACCTATCAACGAACCATGACTTATATCTTTCATGATCTCATCCATAAGACTATAGATGAATATGTGCATAACCTAATGGATAAGTTTAAGTATCAAAGTGATTAACTCTCTTTCCTTGAAATCCTTTTCGAGTGTCTCATTTTTTTCTTCCTCTCGCCTCAACCTACCAAGTGTGTTTTTACCGGAAAACTCCTCAAGCTTTGTCATTTCTATCGTGGGTATCAAGTCGACTCTATAAAAATCAAGGCTATCCTTAAGATGCCTCTTCCTTGTAATTTTAAACAACTCCTGCAAGGAAATATTCACCATCCGCCACTTCATCTCGCAACTTTCAGATCATTGCCAACCTTTTCATCATCTTCTTCATAAAGACGCCGAGTTCCACTAGATGATAACTATTAAAAATCCTTTGATTATCTTAAGTAGTATATCTTATCACCTCCCGTGCTTACACCTCTAAGTGAGGGGGACTCCATTTATCTATATGTTTCCACAAAAGATTATTCCATGTTGATCATTCAAAATATGGCAATTAACAAGAAACATACATAAGTTTTGCGAAAATAGCCGAGTGCATTAAAAAGCATAGAAGGGTCATGAAAGAATCATGTGCGAAGAAGAGAGACAAATTAGGGACTTATCCATTTTCACGATGATGATTTCTTTCTCGGATATAACAAGTCGAACACACAAAATAGTTAGAGACTTAGGCGACATGCATTGGCTATTTTTGGAGGATCAGCTACGAAGCACTTTGTATGGATATAGATGAGAATAGATTTACTACCGAGTGTTAACTAGTAGAAGTATATTGTTAGCGCACTTACATGTGTGGCTATTATTGTAATAGTGCATGGCCAATAATAGCATGAGACCTATTTTTGGGATTACATAAGCAAAGAAGGGAAAGTCCCCACCCGTATAAATATGTAGTGAATTGTGTAGCATATATATAGAGATAGGATGTAAAGACTGAGTTATTGTGAGGTTATGCTACTAAATCTGATGAGTGCATAAACTATGGTATTATCTATTGTAATAAGCATGTGTATTACTGCATTTAATATAATGGGGGTTATTAGTTGAATCAAGGTGTTAATCATGGTTATAGTTTATTACTGCATGAATGATTTCACTATGATTATTGTTTGATTCATGATACTTTAAGATCTAGATCTGAATATGCACTGTAGAATGATATATTAGTTATGGATCTGAATACAACAAGTCTTCATCATGCTAACATCCTACAACATTAACCCTAAAGAGGGGCCTAGCACCTTTTCATGCTTCAAGTGAGTGCTTAGTCTAGGATGAATGATGTGCTAGCGCGCATGGGCTTTTACTGGTGAATTTTAGGCCGCATTCGAGACATTAAAGGAGAAACTTACTACCACACCTATTCTATGTTTTCCTTCATGGGACACACCATTTCATTTACATGTGGACACCTCTAAAGCACAATCATGAGCATGGTATTGGCTTAGCCTGAGAAGATATTATAGATCATCCTATTTTCTTTGCTAGTAGAAATTTGACTCCTACAGAGTAGAATTACACCACTATAGAGCCAAAAGCTTTGTTAATGATCTATGTACTACATAAATTCAGACAAGACTCACACTGCTAGCTACGATTTTTTATTTTATACAAATCACATGGCATTGAAGTATTTGGTAAACAAGCCCATTTTACATGGGTGCATATGCATATGGGTACTCTTATTTCAAGAATTTTATTTTACAAATGGTAAAACAAGGGAAAAGTAATTCAGACCATACCTTTTATCCAAAATATATTTAGGAGAATAAGCACATACCATTGAAGATATCATGCCCGACGTACAATTATACAGGTTATAACGCTTGCCATCGGAATTAGAGGACATTTTTTTCTTCCTACGAATAGGTATGACACAAGAAGGAATTAAATCCTTAGAGAAGAAATAGGTTGCTATACATGCGGCACCCTATATGTTGATTAGCGGTGACATGTACAAGTTAGGCCTGATGAAGTATTCGGCATGTGTACTAGAACATGAGCACACATATATAATGGAGGAAGCTCATGGTGGTATTATAGGTGGCCACCGTGTAGGTGACACCACCGCTCACAAGATTCTACTCACTGGATTATGGTAGAGACCCCGTATAAATATGATAAGGATTATTGCAAGGCTTGTGACCACCGCCAACGCCAATGGAAACTAGGTCAATGAGATGAAATGCCTCTAAGACCTATTAATAGTGCATAACCATTTGAGAAATGGACTATCAAATTTTGGGTCTTATTTCACTAGCCACGCATAGAATTAGATCATGCTATATCCTTACTTACACAAACTATCCGATAAGGTGGGTAGAAGCAGACCTACAAAGGATTGTATAGTGGCTATAGTAGTGTGTTTCTATGGGAAAATATTATTACAAGGTATGGATTTCCTTTAATTTTGACTAGTGATGGGGACACACATTTTCTTAATGAGACAATCAGAATTTTATTAGATGAATTCATGATTGCACACCATAAGACAACACTTTATCATCCTCATGCTAATAGAACTCACAGGCTTTCAACAAAATTTTGAGCCAAACATTAACAAAAATTTGTGATGTTGGAAAAAGGATTGGGATGATAAAGTGTCTATAGTTCTTTAGGCATATCAAACAACATATAGAAGGTTGAACAAAGCCACACCATTTTATTTAGTGTTTTACATAGAATTAGTTTTTCCTACGGAATTCATGTTACCATCTTTACGTATTGTGTACACTAGAGGTCTAGCTGATGAGTAAGTATTAGAAGAACAGATTGAAAATTCAATCAAGTTGACAAGTGATGAGCCATAAAAATTTGGAGTCAAAAACAAGAAAAGGCCGTGAAGAAAGCATGGCATGACAGAACATCAAAGATAAAAATTTTGAGACTAGATAGATTGTACTCCTTTATGATTCTAAGTTTTTGCACCATTCAAATAAATTGTACATTGGTTAGGGTCGTATGTTATCACTCATATCATTAAAATGGGTGTCATTACTTAGAGGTTCTTGATGGAATAAAGTTACCCAGATATTTCAACAGAGTAGGCTTAAACCCTACTATAAATAAGTCTTCTTGGTGTTTGTAATAAGGTAATATTTCCATTTAGATTAGGTTTTCAATTCTGCATTTCCTTAATGTATTTCCTTCTTCATCGCTATGCTTTGTCAATTTAGTTGGTGTTTTTGTGTAATAAGCATGTTTACGCACCAAGAAGATAATTACTATTTGAATAATTTCTATGTGCAGAGGATTGCACATACCCTTAGTGTGGGGTAGGTTATTGATATCTAGGTATAGGACTATTGAAAATAAGTCCACATGAAAGGAACAAACTGCTACGGGTGTTATTCAAGTTGGAGAATTGAAAAAAATTACTTTTGGAAATGAGGACCATAGGTGGAGATGAATGAAGAAACAAGTATAACACGAGGTAAGTAGGGGCCATGGGAACTACCAAGGAAGGCGCAAAGTGGTGAGGTACTCGGGTGTATAAAGGAACGTTGAAGAGAAGTACATGGCTAGAAGGTAGGAAGGCACGCTAGAAGGTTATAGCTTGGGTGTGAAGATGTACCACATGGAAAGAACAAAAATGGTTGATTAATGAGAGGATTTTTGGTAGGTGAAGAAGCAATAAATGCACTAAATTTTTGAAAATCTATATAAGGATGGGATGTGAGTTCATTATTACCATCATAATCGGGATAACTCTAAAGATCCAAGTGAAACCAAGTCAGCAAGAAGAGTATTCATGTGTGAAGAGTGTGAATCGAGACAAAATGAATAGATTTTTGTGCAAAGGAAGCTCAGATCCCCATTTCATGAAGGGTTTGAGCAAAGCAAGGCATTACAAAAGAGCTAGGGCACATAATTTTAACTAGGGAATGCTAAATCGAGCTAGGGTTTAAATTTTCATGCTGCAAGAGATAAAAGGTGAGTATTTCAAGTGAGAATATTATAGGTTATAGATGGCACTAAAGAAAACACCGCAATGTGAGTAAAAGGGAAGAAGAAGGTCAAAGTGGAAGTTGAAATGACTCCACGAGAATAATTTCTCGTAAATGTAGTATCTTAAGGGTGTGATTTTGGGTCAAGAATGGGATTCCCACATCTAAAAGAGAAAAATCAATGAGTACAACCATCGTACAATTGCAAATAAGAAGGATTTGGATGCGTTATTAAACACAAAGACAAATAAGCACACAGTACAAGACATGCCAGAGTATGACAACACTGGGAGAATTTTTTTAAGTAGATTGGATTTTACCATTTGTATGAGCTCCCCTACTTTGGGATATATGAACCATTGTATTGATGGTTTATGAGCAAGGTACATGAATATTTATTCTACTTTACAAGATGCAGGGTAAGGATCATAACCACGTTGATCTCAATAGTAATGTGGTTAAAAGGTACATGGGTGGATCTAAATAGTGATTTAACTGATAAAGCCACAATCCTTGAGATAAGAAAGGATTTGGGGTACACCAAGGGTCTACGCGGCATGGAAATTGATAAATTAAAGAATTACCCAATCATACAAGTAGCTGCACACTTAGTGAAAAAGTTAAATGACCAAGAAAGATGAAGACATATCGGTTAACCCCGAAAGTGTTGAGGAGTGAAACATGACCTAGAAGAAGAATACACATGGTGGTTCAAAGACTAGATCTAAGTTTAACACACGTACATGGGTGAAGCATAATCTATATGATTGTTTGTACGAAAGCTTCTTCACTATTTTTCCAAAGAGAATTATATGAGTGGCTGATTTCTTATGCATCTAAATGGAATTGGAGTTATTGTACACTTTTATAGACGTAGGAATAATTTTAGGCACTTTATGATGCTGATCCGATTTGGACTCGTGTTTTGCATATGTGGTTCTGTGGTGTTTGAATAGTTATATCTTGAGTACTCAATTTCCACTTATTCGTTCTAGAGGTATTTGAATTTTAATTTTTATGATATCCAAGGGGAACTTACCCGCAAGGCATTCCACCGGTGATCAAGATTCCGATGGTAACCTTGAAATTGGAGAAAAATTGATGGTGAACTAAAACCCCACCACATGCATGGGAAGGAGTAGGTTTGGTGAAATATGGTAGACCTAGTAGTTACAGAGGCAGAGAGAGTAAAGGTAGCTTAAGTATAATGAGATGCATGAGAGGGAGGTAAAGAAGAAATGGGAGGTTACAGAGTGAATGGAGTTATGAAGAAAGATAGTTCAAGAAGGAGTTGAAGTTCACGCAGAAGACGTGGAACTCCGAGCATGAGGAACTCCCCATTCGGGAAAGTATGACAGGGAACCCTCCTCCGCCTCATGAAAAATGTGCCAATAGAGACGCTCTTGGACCACGAGCGCACATCCGAATCCACTGGGAAATTTTTCCTTGCACTTTTTCTTCTAAAAGATCTAGTACATGTAAAACAAATCAACAAGTTATTTCAAGTAATGGGATAAAGCAAGAGTGAGTCATATAAGAAGCACACTCGATGGCAATGCAAATATCTTCATTGTTATATGTAAGTACCTTTTCGGTGTATCATCCACACAAAATTCAGGTGTGTAGATATTTGGACTCTCTTCTAGGAGTAGTAACACTTTACAAACCATAGGGTACAGTTCAATACTACTATTGGGACATAGGGAATTACATCTTTTGGTTCGACCCCAACTACAATTTCAACATCATGAGGCATAGGTGGCTCTAGTTCCAGTGGATCTGGTGGTTTTGGAGGTAGAGGAAACACAAGAGGTTCTAGATTAGGTGGGCAAGGTCCACACCAACCCCAGAATATTTACATGGAGATGTCTCTTCATCTTCTAGAGTATAGGGGCATAAAAGATGATGTTGAACACGTACACATGTGTGAAATATTATGGTGAGGAAAAGGAATCACGGCTTCTCAAAGATAGGAAATCCAATTTGCTACTACGTTACAAGGGCATGCACACAATTGGTACGTAAAGTTTGACACCGGTCACACTTGCATAAACTATATAGCTTTAAAAGATGCCTTCCTTAAAGATTTTTCATATCCCCAGTTTGAATAGAAGATTATAAGTACACTCAAGGATATTAAGAAAGGCACCACTAAAAGTGTCGAGAGTATGATGCTCATTTTAAAACACTCATTATCTAAGCTTTCTTATGATATTCACACAAGTCAGTATGCACAATGGTTCATTGGAGGCCTGATTACACCTTTTATAAGGGAACTATCACATAAGACATACACTGATCCGCGTGAAGAACTTGAAGCGGCCTTACACATTGAGGTAGTTAGAAGTATAGACACCGTGGTGAGCTTGTTTTTAGAAGCATAGATCGTGCATCTATGACAAATAAGTTGGAGAAACTATCAGCAAATTCAGCACATGAGACATGCACGGGGATTTGGTGCACAGATTGCGAAGTGGAAGGTCACACAAAGGATAGTTGTCCCCATAAATTTATGCACTCACTATTGTTAGACTATGAGATATACAATTTAAACCATGACGCTAGCCACTACCCATTACTACAACGTGTGATAAGGAAGATCATTTCATGCTACTATAAAATCTGCATGTCTATGACTCGTGACATGGAAGATTTTCGCTAATTGATCAAATCCATGACCCTATAGATACTGGTATATGATAGACAAGAGTTTTTGATAAATCTAAAGGCAAGAATGAGCATTAGGATTAAGATCACAATCAAGCACGTTATTATCGAAATGAAGGGTGTTTTGAAGGAGGACGTGGTAGAGGATGAGGATACCGTGGTGGTGGAAGAAGTGATTTCCCTCATGGAACATGTTATACATGCATATCTCCTTACCACTACAGGTGTGAATGTCGTCGTAATATTACAAGTTATTTTTGTGGAAAGAATCATATTTATGAGGAATTCCTGGACATGTATGAACATCTTAGCAAGTAGTATAAATAAGAAAACAAAGGTGCGGGGATGGTTAGGATACAACATGCAATGGAAAATCAGTGGATGCCCAAGTTGGAAGTAGAATCTGAGGCATTACAAGTAACGATCACTACCCATGTTGAGGTGGAATGTGTCGTAGAAGCATCAGTAGTAGAAGCCTACCATCACTAAGGAGGAGGTTCTACATGCACGGTACCTAGATCCTACCCATCAGAAGGAGGTTTATTAGGAAACCATGGAGGTACTCAAGAATATTTAGGGTGAAATATAGTATTTAAAGGAACAATCATGGAAGATGGAGAAAAAGAAAGCATCAGAGATGATCCAAACTGATATGGATGACTTGAGAGAAGTGTGTAAAATATCACACCAAGAGAATATCATTCCACTATTAGGGAATTGGTTAAAGGGAAACAATCATCCGCAAGTTCCGAGACTGACAAAGAAATTTCGCATGCAAATCTTCCCCCTCATAGCCTAGATTATGACAAGGAAATCAATCTAAATGCTATTGTGGATGGGTGGCTATTGAGTAATATATTGATTGATACAAGCATGGAAGTCAATGTTATTACCTTATATGCATTGGTACAAATGGGGAGACCTCCATTGCAACCATCCTCTAATGTATTGTTCATGGATAATCAAACTAAGGCCACTCCCATTGGAGTTTTGAAAGATGCATCCATTACTATACACGGAGCCAAGTTCACTAGAGATTTTGAGCTTTTAGCACTGGCAGAGTCAGATAGATTCCCAGCTCTATTGGGGCATCCTTGGTGTTATGCAAATAATGCTAATCTTTGGTTCAACAAGGGTTATATCAGTTTTGAAAACAAGGAGGAAAGATTTATTATCCCTTTAACAGATGGAAAATATGTGCCCTATGTTGATCCCTTGAGTGAAGAATACCTTAATAGGATTTATGTACATGCCATATGGGATCCAGAGGTGCTTGAGCCATGTAAATAATGAATCATTCAATGGGAGGATGCATAGTCTATCAATGATACTACAAGTGTTGCTTATGATAATTGGGCTCATAGCACTTATGATTTGGTGGGGCATGAATTAAAGAGTTTATTCGCTAGGGATTTCAAACCGTGTTATATCAAGAGAATAGGTAAGAACTCAAAGACCTTATTACATCGAAGAAGGATATCTAATGGTATTCCTACGCGCCATGGAAGCATAGTGGATAGACCCACTGGAGAGAAGGAATATGCTAGCATATACCCTATGCAGACAATAATGCACTGAGTGGGTGGCCCACAAGGATAATCTTGTAGGATGGAATGAAATTAGGATTGCTCTTACCACTAGGTTCTTCAAGAGAAATGCACCTACTCAAATTTGTACTTATCATGGTAATCAACCTATTCAACACCATGTTCAGTAGTGTGAGAGACTCTAGAAAGAGGGGTAGGAAGCTTTACCACCTTCACTCTGGGTGCACAAGTTTTATTCCACTTTACAAGGTTGTGCATGTGCTTGGTATGTATATGTAGAACTCCATAGAGAGACTAGAAATTGGTAGGATTTAATTGTAGGAATGACCTAGACATTTGACTTCTTCTCTACCAAACCTTCGGTGGAAGAAGCATTAAAATTCATAATGCACTTAACTATGGGAGATAGTTCCATAGGCTAAAGAAATCCTCAGATTTATCGATGAAGGAAACTCAAGAGCACATTTTGTTGAAGAAACAGAGGCCGATGCCACACTACTTTAGCGCACTTTCCTTAAGAAAGAAAAAGGAAAAATGGTCTACTTAGTGGATGATGAAGAAGTAGAAAATCTGGATGTAAACCATTCAATAGGTAGGTGTGAGGTGTTGGATAGTGTAGATAAGACCATGCATGCCTATCATGAACCTATGAAGACAAAGAAAGTGAACATTAGATCATATATTAAGCCTAAGGAGACCATAATTAGAGACTATTGGTTAGACTTTGAAGTGGCAAAAATCATAGAGTTACTATGGGATTATCATGACTTATTCCCTCGAGGGTACCATGAACTTAAAGGCATGCATGAATCATTAGGAGAGATGAAGATAAATCTTAAAGAGGGTACACACCCAGTTAGAAAGAGACCCTACAGGATGAACCCCAACTTGTGCGAAAAGTTCAAGGAAGAGATTAACAAGATGTTTGAGTTTGGAATCATTAATCCCCGGATGACTCAAAATGGGTTAGTCCAATGGTGATCAATACTAAGAAGGATGGCCAGATTAGGATCTGTGTGTGGACTATAGGGAGTTGAATGTTGCATGTGTGACTGATCCCTTTCCTACACCATTCACTGAGGAAATACTAGAAGGCGTTGCAAGGCACAAAATCTATTCATTTACAGATGGGTTCTCTCGGTATCGTTAGGTTAGGATTGCCCAGAGGATCGGAAAAGACTACTTTTACTACTAAATGGGGTAGTTTTGCCTATATTGAAAAATGTGCTCTTTATATTTTGTGAATAGTTGTTCAAGCGTTCAAGGACTTTATTCACAACTTATTGCAGGTTTATTTAGACAATTGATGGTGTATGGCCTTGTTAAGGGTCATCGACAATCAGTGCTTAATGTTTGAAAGATGTAGACAGCTTGAGTATCTCTTTGAACATCAAGAAGTGCATATTTGCTACACCATTTGGAATACTATTAGGACACATCATCTATAAGGAAGGTTTCTCAAGTTGATCCAGTTAAGGTCATAGATCATTATTAGCCTAAAAGAGACTACCATTCAAGGTGAGGTACACATATTTTTGGGTCATACAGATATTACAGAAGTTTATTAAAGGATATCCCAAGGTTATTGCACCTTTATAGGAGTTACTAAAATGAAAAGGTACATTTTATTGGGGAGAACCACAAAGAATAAGATATTCAAGACATTAAAGGAGAAGCTTACTACCACACCTATTTTGCATTTTCCTTTGTGGGACCAACCATTTCATGTACATGTGAATGCCTTTGGCATGGCCATTGGTGCGGTATTGGTTCAACCTAGAGACGGTATTATAGATCATCATATTTTTTTGTGAGTAGAAATTTGAATCATGTAGAGCAGAATTACACCACTACAGAGCATGAAGCTTTATCAATGATCTATGCGCTACATAAATTCTAACAGTACCTGCTAGCTACACCATTTTTCTTTTATACAAATCACATGGCATTCAATTATTTGGTAAACAAGCTCGTTTTACAAGGGCATATATGCAGATGGGTACTCTTATTTCAAGAATTTGGAATACAGTCAAGATAAGAAGCACAAGCCATTGAAGATACCTTATCTGACGCACAATTATACAGGTTATAACGAGCACCATCAGAATTAGAGGACATTTTTGTCTTTCTACGAATAGGTATGGCACAAGAATGAATGAAATCCTTGGAGAAGAAATAACTTGCTATACTCATGGTACCCTATATGTTCACTAGTGGTGACTCGTATAAATTAGGTCGGATGAAGTATTACACCTTTTTTGCACTTTGAAACATGAATGCACATATATTATGGAAGAAGCTTATGGTGGTAGTGTAGGTGGCCACTATGCAGTGATGCCACCGCTCCCAAGATTCTACTCACTGGATTATGGTGGGATACTGTGTATAAATATTGTAAATATTATTACAAGGCTTATGATCACTATCGTGTCTTGGGAAACCAGTCAAAGAGATGAAATGCCTCTAATATTTATAACTAGTGAAGAACCATTTGAGAAATTGGCTATAGATTTTTTGGGTCCTATTTCACCAAATAAGGCTTCAGGAATGGATAGCATTATATAATTACTTTCATAAACTATCCGACAAGGTGGGAAGAAGAATCCCCTACAAAGGATTATACAAGGGCTACAATAGTGAGTTTTCTATGGGAAAATATTATCACATGGTATGGATTTCCTTTAATTTTGACCAAAGGATAGGGGAACACACTTTCCTAATGAGACAATCAGAATTTTATTATATGAATTCATGATTGCACACCATAAGACAACACCCTATCATCCCCATGCTAATGGGACTGCTTTGAGGATTTCAACAAAATTATGAGCCAGACATTGACAAAAATATGTGATTTTGGAAGAAAGGATTGGGATGATAAAGTGTCTACAGTGCTTTGGGCATATCAAACAACATATAAAAGGTTGAACAAAGCCACACCATTTCAGTTAGTGTTTGGTGTAGTAGTTCTTCCTATGGAATTCATGTTACCATCTTTACGTATTGTGTGCATTAGAGGTCTAGCTGATGAGAAAGCATTAGAAGAATGGATTGAAAATTTAATCAAGTCTGGATGAGTGATGAGCCATAGCAAGTTGGATTCAAAAACAAGAAAAGGCCAAGCAGAAAGCATGGCATGACAAGCACATCAGGGATAAAAAGTTTGAGATTGGACATATGGTTCTCCTTTATGATTCTAAGTTTTTGCACCATCCAAGAAAAATCAAGGTACATTAGTTTTGGCAAAGTATGTTGTAACTCACATACTTGAAATAGGTGCTTGTCAATTAGAGGCACTTAATGGAATATGGTTACCCGGATACTTCAACGGGAGTAGACATTTAATCCCTACTATAAATAATTCTTCTTGGTGTTTTTTATAAGGTAGTATTGCCATTTAGATTAGGTTTCAATTCTACATTTCCTTAATGTATTTCCTTCTGCGTTGCTATGCTTTGTCAATTTAGTTGGAGTTTTTGTGTAATAAATGATTTTACATGCCGAAGATAATTATTATTTGAAGAATTTCTATGTGCAAAGGACTGCACATACCCTTAGTGTGGGGTAGGTTATTGATATTTAGGTATAGGACTGATTGAAAATAAGTCCACATGAAAGGAAAAAACTACTTCGGGTGTTATTCAAGTTGGAGAATTGAAAAAAATTGGAAATGAGGACCATAGGTGGAGATGAATGAAGAAACAAGTATAACATGAGGTAAGCAAGGGCCATGGGAACTACCAAGGGAAGGCATAGTGGTAAGGTACTTGGGTGCATGGAGGCATGCTAAAGAGAATTTTGTGGCTAGAAGGTAGGAAGGTGCATTATAAGGTTATAGCTTGGGCACGAAGATGTACCGCATGGAAAGAATGAAAATGGTCAATTAATGAGAGGATTTTTGGTAGGTGAAGAAGTAATAAATTCACTAACTTTTTGAAAATCTATATAAGGACAGATGCAAGTTCATTCTTACCATTGAAATTGTGATAATTTGAAAGATCCAAGTGCGACCGAGCTACAAGAAGAGTATGCAGTGCGAATAGTGTGAATCAAGACGAGATGAGTAGATTAATGCATAGAGGAAGCTTATGTCCCTGATTCTGAAGGGTTTGAGTTAAGAAAGGTGTTTCAAAAGAGATAGGGCATGTAATTTCAACGAGGGCATGCTGAATTGAGCTAGGTTTTTATTTTCTTGTCGTATGAGATAAAAGGCAAGTATTTGAAGTGAGAAGATTGCAGGTTATATACAACACCAAAGAAAGCACCCGCAGTAGGAGTAAAAGGGAAGAAGAAGGTCGAAGTGGAGGTTGAAATGACTCCTGAGAGTAATTTATTAGAAATACAGTATCTGGAGGGTGTGATTGTGGGTTAGGAATGGGATTCCCACATCCGAAGAGAAAGATCGGTGATTAAAACCATCGTACAATGGAAAATAAGAAGGAGCTAGATGCGTTATTAAACACAAAGACAAATAAGCACACAACAAAAAAGACATGTCGGTGGATGATGATGTTGTGGAGAAGTTGTTAAAGTAGATTGAGATTACCATTTGTATGAGCTCCCTACTTTGGGATATTTGAACCATTGAATCGATGGTTGATGAGCAGGGGTAAATGAAGACTTCTTCTACTTTGTAACGCATGGGGTAAGGATCATAGCCATGTTGATCTCAATAGAACAACGTTGAAAGGCATAGGGGTATATCTAAATGGTGATTTAACTGATAAAGTCACAATCTTGGAGAAAATGAAGGAGTTGGGGTATACCAAGGGTTCACATGGGATGGACATTGATAAATTAAAGAATTACCCAATCATACAAGTGGCTACACACTTAGTGACAAAGTTGAATGACCAAGAAAGATGATCGCAAGTAAAAACAATGTAGCTACACATTATGAAGAAGATGTCACAGGAGTTTTTACAACATCTCCAGCTTACATCATGGAAACTATCATCAAGAAGCATGCACGAAGAGAAAATAAATTTCGGGGTTGTTCTATTGTCTCTGGTGTTTATGGAAATTGGGGTGCCCGATGGGCCAAAGGAGAAAATCAGTGAATACCCTATGGAGAACAAGTCACCTACGGAAAGATTTAGAAAGTACTTGTGCAAATGATCAATGAATTGGCGAAGAAGAGTGGCGCATACCCAAGGAATTTCCTTCGGTGGTGGGTATGGCAGTACAATTTGCAATTTACCATCATTTTTGCATCATGTGATTTGCGATGAAGGAAGGGGATTGGAGCCCATGGTGAAAACTACCATACACCTTTATAGCATGATATTTCCAGGCATCAATTTACCAATTTTCTTATGCATGTTACCTAACCTTCAATGCAGAAAAGGTAGATTACAACTACCATACACTGAGAAAGACATGTGTATATCCAAGAAGGACTACCTACATTGAAAGGTTTATCTCATATGTATTAAACATTAAGCCATAAGCTTGGCCATTGAAGACATTAGAGTAGTGCTTGTGTTTCTTAAACTCAATCCCAAGTTGGATAATAATAAGTATGTGGAGAATGATTTTGTGCTCCCAAGGCCACCAAAAGGTAAGCATACAATGGAAAATGTTCCAACACATAAGCTCATAGAGACAATACAAGTAGATGATGAAGAAGAGGAACATGAAGATAGTGGTGGTTTGGAGCATAGAGGCAAGAGGAAGACTATAGATAGGGAAGAAGCTGAGCACATGACTACTCCACCCTAGCCACAAGAAGGATATGATGAGGATTTGGATGCAATATAAGGAGAGTGTCACTTCAAAAGGGTATTTAGGAGAACAAGAACCCAAGGTGCTACTCCACAATTAGTACGTAGATCACCTCAACTCTCTCCATATAAGGAGACAACTGAGAAGAGAATAAGGAAGTTGAAGCTGAATGAGGAGGGGAAGATTTTGAGGAAAGCATGCCCAAATCTCCTACACCTCCAAAGAATGTGGAAGAACCAAAGGATGAAGAAATGAAGGATGGAGAAGAAGGAGAAAAGGAGGTAGATGAGATAATGTAAGAGACTGCTCAGGGCATAGTAGAACAAGTTATGAATCTTAACGCTCAAGCTCCTAAGGGAACAAGATCAAAAAGAAAAAGTGGAGAATATGTTGCACCGGTCATGGGCTATGTTGAGAATACAGGTAAAATTTTCTATGCCCATTTTCAAAGCACAGTGACACCAAAGGAGTTGTATGGGTGGGAATTGATGGATGAATATATGGAAACCATGCACACAAGGAAGAAATTGTCATGGTCTATGACCACGCACATGGATGAAATGAACTTTGATGTATGTGAAGATTCATGTGTATACAAGAGGTTGAAGAAGACACCACAAGCCGTGCACAAAATAGTAAAGTCTATTGTTATGTCAAATGAACAAGTGAGCAATGCTTTTGTGAAAGTATCGACAGAGGTGGCATGGTGAAATATGGATAAGGATGCAACAATTATGGTGCTAAGAGAAGAACTCAAAACTAAGGATGTAGAAATAGTGCACCTAAAGCAAGAAAAATACTTGGCACACAAGAAGAACATTTTCTTTCATCAGCATGGTAGAGGAAATTGGGGAAATTGGGGACAATATCATGAAATAAAATCCACACTTAGAGCCTAAGGTACCCAAAATGTTTCCTTCAAATGAATTATGTAAGTACCTTGGTGGACTTAGTGCTTAAAGATGGACCTTTATGCATGCCAAAGCACCAAAGAATCCTAAGCAAGAAGCAGAGTGGGAAAAGGCTTTGGTGATGAGGAAGATTACATCATATGAGGCATTTCTCCAGAGCTTGTAAGAGGAACTGAAGAAATTAGATCAAGCTTGAATATTTGTACAGCCCCAGAAGCCATTATAAGAACCAGGACCATTTTGGAAGATAATGAAGTCTTGAAAGTCATGAAAGATGAGACCTTGGGCCATGTAGAATGATTAACGCTTATCAAGCAGAAGTGTGAGGCTCTTATAGCAGCACAAGAACCACACAAGGAAAGGATAGATGAGCTTGGTAAAATCATAGCGCAAAAGATGGACTTATTAGAAGTAAAAATGACTGCAATGTCCAAAATTGTTTTGGTCTTACAGAATGAGAAAGGAGAGATTGTGAAAGATGAGCTAGAGACAATTATGGTGGATATCCCATAAAAGGTAGAGGCCACACTTAATGATTGGCATAATTTAGAGGCATAAATAAAAGAAGACTATCTAGAATTGATTCTTTAGTTTGAAGCAAAAGATGCTGTAAGGTAAAGACATTCTTTTATTCAAAAAAATTATATTCTTCTATACTTTGATTCATTTTGGAGACAACCATTGCTAGGGTGGAAATGCAATTAGTGTGGGGTAATGTTGGTAAGTCAAAATATGGCACTTAGCGAAAAACATACAAAAGGTTCACGTGGAAGAGAAGAGCACATTTAAAAGCATGGAAGGTTCAAGAAAGAATCACATGTGAATAAGAGAGATAGATTCGGGACTTATCCATTTTCACAATGATGAGCTATTTTTGGAGATAGTGTGCCGAACACACAAACCAGTTAGAGACTTGCACAACATGCATTAGATATTTTTGGAGGATCAGCTATGAAGTGCTTTGCATGGATACATGATGAGAATATATTTACTACTGATAGTTAACTAGAATAAGTCTATTGTTAGCGCACTTGCATGTGTGGCTATTATTGTAACGGTGCATGGCTAATAATAGCATGTGACCTATTTTTGGGATTAGATAAACAATGAAGGGAAAGTCACCACCCTTATAAATATGTAGTGAACTATGTAGCATATATAAAGAGATAGGATGTAAGGACTGAGTTATTGTGAGGTTATGTTGCCAAATCTGATGCACACATAAACTATGGTATTATCTATTGTAATAAGCTTTTGTGTATTACTACATTTAATATAATGGGGGTTATTGGCTGAATCAAGGTGTTAATCATGGTTATATTTTATTACCGCATGAATGATTTTGCTATGATTATTGTTTGATTTGTGATTCTTTAACATCTAGACCTAAATATGCATTGTAGAATGATATATTAGTTATGGATTTGAATGGAACAAGTCTTCATCATGCTAACATCCTGCAACAACGAACCCTAAAGAGGGGCTTGGTACCTTTGTGCACTTTAGGTGAGTGCTCACTCTAGGTTGAGTGATGTGCCACATGCGCCTGGGATTTTACTAGTGAATTATAGGATGCATCGTGCCATAGGGGCTAAGTTGGCACACCGTGATGACCAAGGATATGAGCAAGACATTTATTACATCAATCACACCCTTCATGATTATGAGACTTACTACATTAAAGCTGAAAAATTATGTTGTCCCTCTCCTTCACCTCCTTCATTGTATCTTTTCTATACCACTACCTTCATTTTGCACTTCTCTCTCCCTTTTCCCTAATTTCACCCCGTACTATGTTGTATTTTCTCATCTTATCTTCTCCTTATTTTTTCTTCATTCCCTTCTCCTCTTTTCCTTATCTACTATTCTCTTCTACCTCTTTTTCCTCATCCCCCATCTCTGTCCAATTTATTCCATGCCCTGGTCTTCTTCATCTCCTACTTTTATAGTTTTTATATTCTATCATATCTTTCCTCTTCTTTTAATTCTTCATTTTCCTCATCTCCTCCATGTTTCCATCATTTATCTCCATTCATTTTCCTCATCTCCTTTGTTTTTCCATATTTTCTCTCCTTCATCTTTAGCACCTCCCTCGTTGTCATCTTCTCTCTTCTCATCTCATCTTCTTCTTGTTCATCCTTCCTCATTACTTTCTTCTCCTATCATCCTTATTTATTATTCTCTTCCACCTCTTTCCTTTCTTTTTCTCCTCCTCCACCACATTCACTTTATTCCCTACCCTTGACTTCTTCACCTCTGACTTCTATACTTCATTTCTTTTCTCCATTCTATCATCTCTTCCTCTGGTTTAAATTCTTCATATTCCTTGTCTCCTCCATGTTTCCATTTTTATCTCTCTCATCTCCTCCATTTTTCCATCATTTCTCTCCCTTCATCTTCATCACCTCCCTCACTGTATATTTTCTATTCCAATACCTTCATTTTTCATCTCTCTCTCCCTTTTTCATGATTTCACCCTCTACTATGTCACCTTTTATCGTATCTTCTTCTCCTTATTTTTTATCCTTCCTCATTCCCTTCTCCCCTTTTCATCCTTCTCTACTATTATATTTAACCTCTTTCATTTCATTTTCTCCTCCTCTACCACGTTCACTCTATTCCATACCCTTTTCCTCTTCACCTCTGATTTTTCTCTCCTCATTCCTCACCCATTATCAACCACTCCTCCTATCCATTCCCTTTTTCCTCTCTTTCCACTATCAATCATTATGTTCTTAAACACATCTTCACACTTAACATTCAAGGCCGATTCAAATATTTCTCCATTTTTGCACCATAACCAATCCATTCCATTACACCATATTCTCGTCCTCCTCTCTATAGAGTTGACTCTATCCTCTTTTCGGGAGCTCTGTTGTCTCTTCCATTCTCATCAGCCCTCTCAAGGGGGCATCATCACATATATCCCTCATCACATTTTCCAATGGAATTTTTGTCTTAGAGGATACCATAAGATTCATCTCTTATTACCTTTTATTATCCCTAATAAACATCTTCTCTACATTTTGCTTAGCAAAATTTGATTGAATTCTTCCCCCATTTGCATGAGGAAAAGGAATTTTTTCTCTTTTCTTCATCTAAATGATGTCTTATCGAGGAATGTCTTCCTTAAAAATAATCTATTCAAAACCATAGATCTCTTTTCTTAGGGCATGTTCATCCATCTCATCTAATTTCTTTGAAAGAACACTACTTTCATAATACTTAGATGCATACTTTCTCGATTCCTCATGTCGGGAGGATATCACATCCTTTCTCCCATAACTTTTCAAACACTCATTTAGACATCCATTTGCATTTTTTGGACATATTTTTGATGTATACCTTTGACTCATCGGTCCCATGGCTTACACATCCATATTGTAGTGATTTTTGACCACTCAAATGTGTATAGAAAATTATCGTTGTCTTTATTGAGACCATCTTTTGTTCCCTACCAACATGATATCATAATCACTGCCATATTTTCCTTTTTGTTTATCCTCGTCTAGGATATCTTATCCCTTCATCTTCTATTATCATCCTTATTCATCTATCTCTTTCAAACTTGTGATTGAATTCCTTTATTTCATCAATCCCAAGTTTGAGGGGGAGCACCCAATCAATCATCTTTTCATTACTTCATCATTTTTGTCTCATGGCTTGCCCAACGCAAACCACTCATCAAAAAGGGGAAAATGTAGACACCAATTTTGGTGTCGTTCCTCCACTTCACCCCACATTTGCTCTCCTTCATTAGGCTTGCCCATTCAAATTCCTTTTCTCTACTAATTTCATTCAAATTCATTTTCCTCCTAATTTAATTCAAATTCATTTTCCCTCTTATTTTAATTCAAATTCCTTTTCCCTCTTGATTTCATTCAAATTCCTTTTCCCTCCAAATTTAATTAATTCCATTTCCCACAAAAATACATATCCAATTAATCAATATTAATTGCTAAATAATCCTTTTGAATCAACTTATGAATTTAATATTTAAAACTAATCCATGTCTTTCCACTCATGAATTTAATATTAAAAAGTAATCCATGTCATTCCACTAAAGAATTTAATATTAAAAAATAACCCATATCCAATCCACTCATGAATTTAATATTCAAAAATAATCCATATCCAATCCACTCATGAATTTAGTATTCAAAAATAATTCATATCCAATCCTCTCATGAATTTAATATTAAAAATAAACCATATTCAATACACTCATGAATTTAATATTAAAAAATAAACCATATTCAATACACTCATGAATTTAATATTCAAAAATAATCCATATGCAATCCACATTTGAATTTAATATTCAAATATAATCCCCACTCACCTAATTAGGGTAACTTTTCTAAACCATGATTACCTAAATTAATCTCATCCTCGGGCTATAAATAAGAGCCTTCCCCCTCTTTCGAACAAGCTAGAAATCATGGCAAAACTATGGCATTCTTATTCCACTTATATCATAATAATACCATCCTAATGCCATTGTGATTCCACTAAAATCATCATAATATCATCCAAATTCCTTTGTGATTCCCTTATCCATCCCATTTTTGCATCTTTTCATCCACAATGAAAGAGTTTGTAGGTTTGTTTTACAATTTCCTCTCATCTAGCTCTAAACCACCAAATTGGTCATTTACGGTCTTGGGTCACCATCGACCCATGTAGGTTTGATTCATTTTACATCTATTTTGATCATATCTATATTTTCCTTATATATCAACATTTTTCGTTTTCTATTTTATATCAGATTCTACATATTGTCCACATCCATTATCATTGATTTTATCTTATTTTATCTATAAGAGGGTTGACATCCATCCAAGGAAGTTCACGCTTCTTGGAGCTGACTTAGTCGGGAAACCCTCCATATATATACTAATCCATTTTTATTCTTAGTCTTCTTTATTGTGTAGATTATCGAGCTTGCAGTGAGGAGGAGATATCTTTGCGCCCATCCACATCATCATTTTCATTTCGAGGTACCCTAAACCCTTGCATGTTTTGATTTTTTTAATTTCTTTAGTACTGGTTCATTAATTTGAACAGGAACCAAGTAAATTTGGTCAACAATAAGCTTTTAAAATCTTATAGACAGTGAGTTTGGGATCTCTTGGAAATTTTTGAATCTTTCAAACTTCAGTTAGTGCCATAAAAGCATAATAAGGAAGAAAATCAAAAGGTAACTATTAGTTCTCATTTTTCTCCCACATAGGACCTTTTTCAAGGAAAATAACATGTCAGAGTGGTTGTAATACCATCCATTCAAGAAAATGATGTCAACTGGAAAGTTTTTGAGAATGATGAGAAAATAGTCTAATTCATTCAGAATGAGGCTAAGTTCTCTTCTAGTTTGCAACCTAATTTAAAAAACTTTATGGGGATCAAATCATTTATTTATGGAAAAATGAATTTACCAAATGGTTGGGAACTCTCAAGGACATCTTCAATCTCAATGATGAGATGAAGGGGTGGAACAAAAACATGTATGTGGGCCAAGAAGAGTACAAGCTAGTAATCATTGCATAAGGTAAGAAGCATGTGCTTAGAAAGGTGTTTGATTAAAAGGAAGAACAAGATTGTATTTCCTTATACCAAATATTTCGTGATGTATTTTCATGGAGTTATGAAGGCCTTAGATGTGTTGACGCCGACGTTTCTTAGCACACCATTGACCTTGATTCCATGGCCAACCTAGTTAGATAGAATCAAAAATAGTAAAACCTAAGATTGAGCCTCTCATGAGGAAGGAGCTAATAAAACTCATTGATTCAAAAATTACATTCCCCATTAAGTACTAATCTTGGGTGGCAAAATTGGTCCCGGTGCATAAAAATAAATGTGAAAACAGGATTCTTTTGGATTTCAGAGACTTAAACGTGACCTCTTTGAAAGATGATTATCCTCTCCTCTCCATAGAAAAAATCCTTCAAATAGTGGTAGGATCTAAAATATTATCTATGCTTGAATTCTATTCAAGTTTTAACTTGATTAAGTTCAAAGAGGTGGGTCAATATAAACCGTGTTCACAACTAAATGGGGAACATATGCATATCAAAGCATGTCTTTTGGTTTGTCAAATATGGGTACCACATTTCAAATAGCAATGGATATTGCATTCTATGGAATCATAAGTCAATTTTTCCTTTTCTATTTAGATGATATTATAGTATTCTTGAAGCATATCAAGTACCACATTGATCATTTGGAGAAATTTTTTTAGAGATGAAGTGAATTTGGGGTATCTCTTAACCAAAAAAAGTGTATTTTTGCAGTTCCATAGGGCAAGATTTTGGGTCATGTTATTACTAAAGAGGAGATTTAAATTGACCTTAAAAGAATTTTTGTCATCCTCTCTCTCTTATTGATAACTCACAAAAATTCCCTTCAATCATTTTTGGGAAAGATCAATTTTGTTAGGAAGTTCATTCCTAACTTTGCAGGATTAGTCAGGCCCATCACTTTGATGTTGAGGAAGGATGTAGCTTTCAAATGGACTACGGAAGGAAAAGAAATATTTACCAAGATCAAACAAGCTATTTCTCAAGTACCCACCCTTATCAACCTTGACTATTCAAAGGATTTCATATTTTATGCATATGGGGTTGATAGTAGCATTACTATAGTCTCGATGCAAAATAATGATGAATAATTAGAGCATTCTATATCCTTTTTCAGCCAAACACTGAAATATTTTGAGCTCAAGTATAGTCATTTAGAAAAAAATTCTTCTTCATCTTATAGGATCTCAAAACATTCAAGCATATGTTATCTACCAACCACATAAAATTTTTAATCTCACATCCTAGCATGAGAGCATTTATCATGGGAGTGGAAATCAGTGAGAAAAGGATCATATGGGTGACTAAAATCATGGAGTTTGATGTGACCATCAAATACACTAAGTTGGTAAAAGGCATATCACTTTATGAGAAGCTTGCCTTAGATGCTCAAAATAATCAGCAAGCCTCTTTCTTCATGGAAGAAGAACATCAACAAGTAGCAGAGAACCCAAAAACCATGGAATTTTTTCAAAACAAAGATCCACAAAGTGTTACAAGTCCAAGAGATGATGGAAATCTGCATAACCTACAAGAGTTGTGGAACATTAACTTCTTGTATAATGTAAAATTTCCACAAGACAAAAGAGCTCAACTTGGCCGTAATAGTTGGATCGATGATATGGCAATGTTTCTTGCAACTAGTGGATACTCTCAAAGTTTAAGTAAAGAAAGGAGAAGGAACTTAAGGTTACAATCATTTCCCTATGTATTGATAAAAGGGGTTCTTTTTATGAATAATTTGAATGGTGTCTTATTAAGATGCATTGAAGGAGAAGAGGTAAATAAAGCCTTGGTGGATTTTTATGATGGATTCTATGGCAGAAACTTCTTAGCTTAGGAAACGGTAATGAAAATTCTCATAACAGGTACTTCGACCCACACTATT
This sequence comes from Taxus wallichiana var. yunnanensis, assembly GCA_018340775.1. NCBI lineage: Eukaryota > Viridiplantae > Streptophyta > Pinopsida > Cupressales > Taxaceae > Taxus > Taxus wallichiana. The sequence continues at coordinate 912,216,138 of CM031234.1, read as the reverse complement.
CACATATGCACATCGATGGATCAGAAAATGCAAAGAATGTGCCTTCTTTACTGGTAAGAAAAAATGGTTGTTCTTCCCCTTCATCCTATTTAGGTGGATGAACCCTTTTCTCAATGGGGACTTGATTTTATGGTATGATTAATCCTCCATCAATTTTGGGTCATAAATTGGTCTTAAAAGTAACTGGATACTTTACCGTGTAGACATAAGCCATATTACTCAAGGAGGCTATTGAATTAGTCATCCTTGATTTCTTGGAAGACATTGTAACAAGGTTTGTGGTTCACCAAACCATCATTTATGATAATGTTAAAGCATTTGTTAATCTCTTAAATTTCTTATTAGTCTCTTAGGCATGATTTTTATTTGAAGACTTCCTCCAACTACTACCCACAAGGTAATTGTTTGGCATAATCTAGTAATAAAAAACTAATCATGATAATGAAGAAGACTATGGAAATCAATCAAAGGCAATGGCATACTAAGGTAAAAATTACTCTTTGGGCTAATAGAATCACTACAAAAAGAGAAATTGGAAATTCCCTATGTTTCCTTGTTTATGGCGAGAGAATCAAGGCTTCCATTATCATGTGAAATACCTTTGTTAGATCTAGCCTACTAGTTATAATTTTAAGGTGCGGATCAAATAACCATTAGAATAGAGGAGTTGATTGAACTTGAAGAACTGAGACAATCCACCATAACCAAGTTAGAGAAGCACTATTTTTCAACAAAATAATGGTTTGAAAAGAGAAATAATTCACATGCTTTCAACGTAGGTGATCTAGTCCTCAATGTAGACACCCAAATTAGGTCACACCCTACCAAGTCCCCTTCGATTAACATACATATAGCCATGACCCATCCTCACATCATTATTAATTTAATTACCTAAATTAAATTAATTTCCACCTCACCAAGTCATCTCATCTCTCTACCTCATCCTAGACCTATTCCAAACCTATTAATTAACCTAGACTAATTCCCCACTCCCCTTAACTAACTAGGACCCATTCTAACCATAACCTTAATTGCCTATCATTCCTCCAACTAAATTCCTACTCCATTTAGCACCATTCCACACTCTTGACCGGAATCAATTCTGAATCATGCCAAAATTGGGAAGAAAAGACTATTTTTGGAAAAGTATGACCTTTTATCCCTAACGACGTTGGTTATTCCTTGACGAGCATCGGTCACCTAACTCTTGTTAGTTCCCTTAAATAATGATTTACAATCATTTACCTAGGTTTCTGAATCTTGGTTTTGGACATTCTCACATTCTAAACTCTCAAGCATCCAAGCAATCAAACAATAAACCAGAGAATTCCATTTCTTCACTAGCACCAACCTCTTACTCCTCAGCTTCATATCATCCATAGGGAAGCATACAAGCTTCGTTGTCGTGACACTAGACCCACATCCATTTCTTCTACGAGAACCTATCAACCACCAACTATCATCTATCAACCTATAATCTCCAGATAAGTATATTAATCCCATTGTTAAGTCTCATTAGCTTTTGGTATTGATTTCTTTATTCTATAGATTACTTTTCTCCTGGATATCTCCTACACCCACCTACCTAAAAATTTCTCGTTTAAGCCTATGTCTCCCTAACCATCTATTTTACCATCTATGAGTCTTCACATAAATCATAGCATCTAGCCTAAGCCTTCCCAACTCTCTGTGTAATCACAGAGAGCTCCCAATCAGCCCATTTTAACCTTTTAATTTAATTTCCCTATCGGTGTCTGTCACCCAACTTGTTTCGGCTATTCCTGATTCACGGTGTCGGTCACTCAACCGGTGTCAATCACTATGATTGGTAATTTCCCCTAAACCAGCAAGCCCATAACTCACTCCAAACCACCCCAAACCTTACCAAATGTCACCCATACCTCCTTATTATCCTCTCGCTACACCTGCAAGTCCTTATACCCAATCTCCCTTTCTAGCTTAAGTATTAATTTGCATTATTGGATTAAATCTAGCTTATTGTATTTGTGTGAGACGCCTAAATTGTACAACTATAGTATAATTTCCTTCTTTTATGTTATATCTTTGCATTAATTTTTATTTGAACGTGGATCAACAACCTTCTAGGAAGTACCCCTTCCCGCATCTAGCTCTGCTAGGTAGTCCACCGACCTATATTATTAATGTTACCTTGTGGTCTTATATTTTGTTGCAGGTAGTTTTTCCTAGCCAAAAAGGAGCTCTTCACAATTGGCTTGATCTTCTACAATGTGTGCAACCTTCTTCAATGACTTCACATGTATTCATCCTCACCTTTACCCTTATCTATTTTATACACAAAATTGTGGTGAAAGATTTTGGTACACCCATTTACAATCGAGATGATCCTAATCATGCCCTCTTCATCACCACCTTCATCAATGATACTTTTCTTTGACATGTTATGATTGATAGAGGTGCTAGCATTGATATCATTTCTTCCCCTATGTACAAAAAATTGTGCATACCCACCCATTAAATTCATAAAAACCATGTTATTTTGTGTTCTTTCGATGATTCCATGACTTATACACTTGGCACCATCATCCTCCATATTCACTTGGGTCCTCACACTTGTCCCAAACTATTATATGTGCTTGAGGGGGAATTTCAACAAAACATGTTACTTGGTTGACTCTGGATTTACATTATGGGGTGTTTCATTTCAAACCTTCACCGTCACCTAAAGTTTGAATATGAAAGGCACCCCTACACCATTAAGGTGGATCCTTCCTCTTTTAAAACCTAAAACATACTTTACCAACCAATTTATGTCCTTGTTCTAGTGAAGTTATCTACCACCCCTACTACTTCATATTCTTCCCTTGCCTCATTTACCATCTCTACCACTATACCTTCCAACACTTTCTCATCTACCACTTCTCTTGGACCTTCCAAAACCATCCCATCTATCCCCATTGCTGCCACAACTTCCATAGCTAACCCATCTACCAATCCACCTATTTCACCGATAATTGATTCCTCATCTTCTCTGGATTCAATTAGCTCATCCATCCCCACTACCCAAGTACCAACCTCTAACCCCTTGGTAGGTGTTTTTCAATGCCTTTCCCTGGAGAGTACCACCTATACAATATAGACACTTTCCTTACTCCTCAAGAGTATGGAAGCCTTCACCAACACCCACGTTATGATCATCGTGTAGGAGAGGTTTTTCCATACAGTCCTCCCCACCTTCGTACCAACTTGATATATGGGGGACTAGACACTTCTTATTTTCCTGAACCACCTACCTAAACCCAACCTTTCTCATTTGACTTCCAATACCTCACCAACCACTATTTTCCCCACACTTTTCTTCATCGATGTGCCTAGAAGAGCTCTAGCTTTGTCCTTTATGAGAAATTTCATCACACAAATCATACTTGCACCACCTAAAAACATAAAGACCATTGTGGACTTGGTTTTTCTTTGTAGCTTCCTCCCAAGAAGGATTGTGTTACCCTTGTTGAGGAAGAAAATTCTTCCCCACCATCCTCTCCTACACCCACGGAGTCCATGGATCCAGAATCCATCCCTCCTAACTTTTTTTTCATGAACATCATTTCTTTGGGACCGCTGACCTATCATCATGATGGTGAGGCACCTTCTTCCCTTCCTCTTCTTTATCCTGACATGTTGGATGATGACACACCTTTTATCAATGTCATTTAATGTTAGGATGATGATTCTATTCTCACCTATTTAGGTGCAAATGATTCTTACATTCACCGGTCGTTACCTTCTAAGACATAAACCATGTTGAATGAATCGACCATAGAGATCAACATTCACACTCAAGACGAACCTCAAATTCTAAAGATAGGCCAATCTTTAGATTCTACCAAACATGAAGCCTTCACCTCTTTCCTTCGAGATCATAGCAATGCTTTTTCTTGGTCTTATGCCAATATACCCAGTATTGACCCTAATATCATGGTCCACAATATCGTGACTATCCCTAATGCCAAATCTATGAAACAGAATCTATGAAAAATGCATCCACACATTTCCCTTCTTATAAAATAATAACTCCAATGCCTTCTTTATGTTTCCTTCATTCTACCCATTGACTATCCACAATGGATTTCTAACATTGTTCCTATCACCAAAGCGATAGGGGGAATCCGCATCTACATGGACTTCTCGCAAACTTAACCTTACCTACCCTAAGGATGAATTTCCTCTACCTAGCATCGACCAACTTATTGATCTTATAGCCAGCCATGAGATGTTATCTCTTATGGACATATTCTCAGGTTATAATCAAATATTACTCACTCCGTAAGATCAACACAAAACTTCCTTCATCACTCCTTGGGGGACCTTCTATTATTGCATCATGCCCTTTGGATTGAAAACCTCGGGTGTCACCTATTAGCATGCTATGACCTATATCTTCCACAATATCATGCATGACATATTGGAAGATTATGTCAATGACCTTCTCGGTAAGTCCAAAATTCATACCGAACACCTCTTAATCCTTAAATTCATCTTTGATCATCTCATTAAATATTGCATTCACCTTCAACCAAAGAAGTGTGTCTTTTCCGTTCTCTCTGGAAAACTCCTTGGTTTCATCATCTCTTTGTGGGGCATTGAATTTGATCCCGTAAAAATCAAGGCTATTCTCAAGATGCCTCCACCTACTAACCTTCAACAACTTCATAGTTTGCAAGGTAAATTGTAATCCATTCAATGCTTTATTTCCCAACTTCTAACTGATTTTTTCCCTTTTCATCATCTTCTTAAAAATGATGTCTCCTTCAATTGGAATGATGAGTGCCATAAATCCTTTGAAGCATTGAAGAAATACCTTCTTTAGCCACCTATGCTCATCCCACCTAAAGATGACAAACCTTTTTACCTCTACATTTCTGCCACTAATCATTCCTTGGGTGCCATGTTCACTCATCACAATGAGAAACATAGGGAGAAAGTGGTTTATTACATAATTTGTATTCTTTTAGAATATGAGACTAGATATACTCACGCTGAAAATATTTTCCTAGCCTTGGTCTTTGTGGCCACCAAACTTTGCCACTACCTACTTAACCATAAAACCTTCATCATCACTAACACGGACCCTTTACATTACATGTATGCTAAAAATTACCAACACCGATGCTTCTCACATTAGCTCATGCTCCTTATAGACCTAGACTTGGAATTCATTCATTAAAATTCTATCAAGGGACAAACCATTGTAGATCAGCTTACTAACGCTCCTCTTCTTGGACATCAATCTTCTAACTTTGATTTTCTTGACGAATCCATTTCCACTCTTTCCCTAGATGACATTGTTTATCATATGACCTTATTCTTTAATGGTTCTAAATGTCAACATGGGGGTGGTGCAAGGGTCATCCTCATTCCTCTTAATGGAAATCCTATGCCATTATCCTTTAAACTTGACTTTTATTACACCAACAACATCACAAGTATGAAGCACTTGTCTTGGGTCTTCAAACTATCGTAGCCTTAGATGTTAAATCCATTAATATATTTGGTGACTCTCAACTGGTCATGAACCAAGTCAATAGTTTGTAATAATGTCATAATGAGGTCCTTCAAAAGTATAAACATCATGTCGACATACTTTTGACCACATTTGACACCTACCTCATTCAAACCACTCTGCAATCCACTAACAAATTCGTAGATACCATGGCTTTCCTTACCTCACAAATACTTGCCTCACCTTCAAACTCTAAAATATTTGTCATAGTACAATAGTTGTAGTCACCCTCTTATCTTATCCGTAGTGTAAATTTTTGGGGAAGAATTAAAACCGACCCACGCAACATTTGGTATAAGCAGTTCATTATTTACCTCTCCCTTTCAATTCTGCCTCTAGATCTTACTCACAATCGACAATGAGTCTTCCTCAAAAGTTTCTCTCATTATGTCATCAGGGGGGGTCTTATCTACAAGTGTGGCTTTGATGATATCCTCTTATGATGTCTCACCAGTTTTGAAATTTTCTACAACATTAAAGAAATCCATGACAAGATTTGTGGTGGACATTTCAGAGTACTTACCATCTCTAAATGTATCATTCACCTCAGCTATTACCAAAATCCCTTAACCAAGACTATTGTGAATACATCAAGCATTATGTGAAGTGTCAGTAGCACACTAACCTTCACCACACCCCAAGTCATGCCTTACAAGTCACCAGAGACTTTTTTTCCTTTCTCTTAATGGGGTTTGGATCTCATCGGAGAGATTAACCCTCATTCTTCTCAACGTCATCAATGGATCATCATAGTGATGAATATTACACTAAATGGGTGGAAGTCATCCTCTCATTTCTACCAAAGCTAAAAATATTGTGGAATTCATCAATCATCATATCATTTGTCATTTTGGTGTTCCTCATCACCTTATCACTGACAATGGAAAACAATTCAAAAATAAAACCCTTCGTAAAATGTGTGATAACTTTATCAATCAACTCGCTTCTCTTCACCCTATTACCCCTAGGCCAATGGCCAAGTTGAATCGTCTAAAAAACCATCAATAAAATTATGATGAAATGCATCGACTATATTGGTAAAGATTCACATACGCACATTCCTTTCTCCTTATGGTCTTAACATACTAGTATTCTTACCTCTACCAATGCCACACCTTTCTCTTTGGTTTACAGTACAAGATGAGGTCATCCTACATCTCGAGGTAAAAATTCTATCTCTTTGTATATAACTCAAAGATATGCTCTCTGGTGATGATTTCCACCAAGAACATTTAGCACAACTTGAGCTACTAGAAGAATGTCATCTAAACACTCTAGACCATATCAAAATCTACTAAAAATGCATCAAGCAAGCCTATGAAAAATGTGTTTAAGAAAAAACCTTCAAAATCATTGACCTTTTCCTCAAGGAAAATCAACATGTAACCAAAGTAGAGAAAATTAAACAAGGCAAGTTTTCTCCTAATTGGTTTGGACCCTACATCATTACCCTTATCTATGGATCAAGAGCTTATCATTTATCATCTTTTGAGGGTAAACCCGATCCTCGGCCCCTTAATGCCTTGCATCTTTGACCAATCTATTATTGAATAAAGTACTACATCACTTTATGTCACTTATATTCTCATCTCTTGAGCGACCCTTTCCTTTCACCTACCTCTTTTTAAGGACCAAGGACTCAAACTGAATTATGTGATTATCCATCACCATTTATCCTTGTCTTAAATATGAGTAAAGATGGCTCTAATCATGGAATTATTCTCATGGATACTTTTCATCCTTTTCTCGGATATAATCCCATGGTTTTTCATCACTCAAAACCTCTCTTTCATAGTGAATATTTTCATGTTATTGTTTTTCCTCCTAAAAGAGGCATATACTCCTTTATAGTCTTGTTCATGACTTAAAGTTAAAAAATAAAAGCAAAAAAATATATGGGATAACAAAAACTCTATTCCTTGAGTCAAACTTCTTGCAAATAAATGATCCCCTCAAAAAGGAAATCTATCTCTCTCTCATGCTACTATAAGTAGACTATTCCCTCGAAGGACAGCTATAAAAATCCAGACACCTATGGCAATTAGCCTATTCCTAAAAGAAAACTAATTTGTATCTCTCAAATAAAATAATTTTGGAGCTTCCCGCATCAATCAACTTCATGAAGACCTCAAGGAGAAATTATTTATCATGATATAGACTTCCTACATTGATCAGTCTATACATGCAAAAGGCAAAAATAAATTAAAAATTACGGAAAATACAAACTTTTGGTCATGGACTTTCCTATTCTGGTTTTGGGTATCTTGCATAATGGGCATGTTGTCCCACAACAAGGTTATGCTTAACAAACTCTTCCATCTTACCTTCTATCTATTATCTTCTAAATCAACTCAAGGGATGTGGTGTGTATTCTACACATTGTGATCACGCAACTTATTTCAACTCTAGACCCATCACTCATGCAGTGTATCTAGGGACTTATGTTCAATAAGTCTAGGGGTATAAAAATTATGGTCCTTGCTAAATATGGGCATGCTTGCATCTTTTCATTTCTTATTTATTTACTTGTTGTTTCTTCAATAGGAAAATACCATCAAAATTGAATCAACCATAACACCTTCATTTATGCATACGCTTAATTCACCTTTCCTATTACCTATTCAACATTCAACCTTGCCTATTTTCAAACATACCTTACCCAACCAACTTATTCTAACCTACTTGCCCAACCTACCTACCCAACCTACCTACTCAACTTACCTAATCCAATCTCATTCTTCCTTGGTTTAAGGGAGAACTACATCGGCCTAAGGCCCCTTTCACAAGGGCTATGTAGGAAGCACTCTAAGGGCATGAGGCCCTTGAAAGTCATCTCGGCCACTATTTTCCCCACCATTCTTCCCCATAACCAAAAACTAGTTAGTTAGTTTCCATAAAAATAATAACTTATAAATTATCCCCAAACAAACCATACATCACCCATACACATTATCATTGACTTTCCATAATAACAATAACGGGAAATTAAACTAAACCATGCCTAAACATATAGTTTCCATAATATCAATAACTTGGAAATTAAACCAAACCATGCCTAAACATCGAGTTTCCAATATATTAATAACTTGGAAAATAAACTAAACCATGCTTAAACATCTAGTTTCCATAACATCAATGACTTGGAAATTAAACTAAACCATGCCTAAACATATAGTTTACATAACATCAATAACGTGGACATTAAACCAAACCATGCCTAAGCATCTACTTTCCATGACAACAATATAATGAAACCGTAATCACATCATGCAACAATAACCAACCACGCCTACATATCTAGTTTCCATAATAACAATACAATGGAAATAAAATCAAACACATCATATGTAAATATCATCATCAATTATATAATTGGAATGTTTTGTGTCAATATATGTATATATAGATATAAATAATGAGTTTCTCTCAAAATCTCTCATATATATCTCACTTCTTCTAAGCATGCATGTCATTGTATACATCAAAATCATAATACAAAATACCAATATTGCTATGATCTCCATATCATCTCTATGAGGGTTTGGCACCTCTATTTATCTCTCATGTACCCTCATCTGGCCTCCATCTCTCGAGAAATAGTCACCTCTTGCTGACCCCCCGTCCATGAGACTGGTGGCTCCCTAAGCTACCGGTACTACAATTTTGTGAGTTGGTCCTCGCACCGGTTGTCTATGGGGCTCTGTGCTCGGCATATAACAAAACCTAGAGACTAGCATATGTAATCCAATCCTTATAATAGTTGGCCTAAGCCACAACATCTATGTACTTTTCCATGGATATCACCTAGGGAGGTTCCATCATTCTAAACACAACATGTGGCACATTTCCCTATACCAGCGGCCCCTATCCTACTACCTATAAAACAGGACCCTATCATGCTACCAGTGCCTATATAGCTATTATTTGTGTCTGTAATGTGGCCACCTGTTTTAAGTAAAGTAGTCACCGAGCCTCATGCCTTTGCAACCTACCCCACATCCCCTATTGGTGGCTATGTCAAAACCTCGTGCTCGTGCTCGTGCTAGTTGTCTCTATAAGGTGGCCACTTGTACCTATGTTTGAGCTAGTTACACCTATAACCCAGCCACCACTCCTGTTATTTATCTCTCTTTACTATAACAAAGGGGCGATTAGGTTGTCATGTCCTCAAAGGTGCTACTCATAGTTGGCCTATCCATCACTACCTATACCGGGATTCATGCTCACATCATCAATCCTCATGTTAGCAACCTACTCCTCCTCGTCCTACAGGATTTGCTTTGGATGTAGTAGAGATAATGGTCTCTCCACGTCATCCATGCAGATTGTGGAAAGGGTGGAGGCACATCTTGTTGCAACCCAAACTAGCATCTAACTCGGTCAACCAAGATCAACTCGTCATCTATGTATCTGTCAAACCAGCTATAAGCTTGTTATATCCTTTTTCATGCCTCCATTTGAAGTTAAATCTACACAGGGTTACAACAAAATATCAAGTGTTAATAGGCCCTCTAATATACGCATATAATATGTCACATCTCGTGACGCCTCGTCCACCTTCGATGTTCCCCTATCATTACTCACCTCATGTAGTTGGCTCTATCAACCCCTCTTTACCAATCATGTTGTGGAAAACCTAGTGGACGCATACATACTAAGTGTTCATAGGCCCAATAGTGAAGAAGATAAGTGCAGCACACACCAAACCACCAAATCCTCCTATATGCCCACATCTCCCTATAATTGTGTACCAAGTACATTAGTGCCCATGTAAAATAGACTCTCTCCTCAATCATGTCCTCTAATACCCCCATCAGTGCCCATGGAAATATCCCACCCTCTGATTTTGGGAGTGTAAAACAACCAATCCCCACCATCATCAACAAAGTAAGTCGGGTCTCTTATGGATGTGAGACATACATCTTGCCATAACTAATGCTCACATTGTGATAAGACAACTATCCCATGGCCTCTCCAAAAATGGTAACCATAGGATCAAATGACTCATCCAAAGATATTGGATACAAGTGGATATGTAATAATAGGTAGCCTCAAGATCCTGTAGATGTCCTCTAGAGTGATCATCATCTCTCATGTTAGTAAGTGGAATGTGTTGGTCATTAGATCCCATCTATCAATGAGAGAAACCATCATGCTTTGTGATCTTGTACTATCCTCCTATACCACCTAATGGTGCCCAACCCAATTGATCCATTGGGATCTAAAAAGAACACAACACTTCATCGGTTTCATAAGCACCAAGAAGAATAATTTAAATAAAATGAGGTATACAGGGTTCTAGAAAGAACCATTGCTCTCTGTGAGAGCGGTGGTTACTGAGTAACCTCCACCCTGTAGGGAGGGTGGTCCTGTAACTACCACCCAGCTAGGGTGCATTCCTAAAACTACCGGCATGCTCAAGGCGGTGGTCCCGCCACTTTCTAACGAAAAGAGAAATGGAGCACAAATTAATGTGAATTTCAAGCGGTGGACTTTATCTCTTCCCTCCCCGACCTTTCCCATTCTCGGTGCATGGTAGAACATGGGATAAGGCTATAAATACAAGGAGGAGCAAGAGAATTGATATTAGGTGATCTCAAAATATCAAAGAGAAAAGGTTTAAGTTTAATGAGAACAAGTGAGCAAGATATTCAAAGGCTTTGGAATGGAATTATAGGAGCAAGGTATAGGAACAGAGAAAGCAAGCAAAGGAAGGGAGAGGTTTACATTTTTGTCTCCATTTTATACTTCTTTTAATCTATAATTGTCAATAATTGACTAATAAAAGTGGGAAGAAAGATAATTTTTCCCTTCCTGACTGGTTTTCCTCCATTGGAGGTTTCTAGCATAAAATTGTTGGTCTTTGGAGTTCAAATTCTTTCCTAATCTCTACAATTTCCTTTCTATAGCACTAGATAATCACTAAAGCTCTAATCTTCAATCAATCTATTATTTTCCAAAGTTAAAAGTAGAACATCATACTTTTGTGATTTCATAGAGTTCCAAAGTAGAATTTTATAGATCATTTTGGTATCGATTTGATTATATATCCAGGATCGTGGTATTTGATTCTTTATTTTGATTTATATGACAAAGACAAGGTCCAAAGGTGAATAATTTTTACCTTGCAATCCAGATATATCTACGAAGAAGTGGAAATAGAGCATTTGAGCTTAAATGGAGGAAAAGAACCCGGTCCATAGAGTCGAAATGCTAGAGACCATGATGGACAAAGTTACATAGAAAATAAGAAGAGATTTCAGATCTCCAAAATATGGCTTCGATTAAGAAATAATCCATGGACTCAATGGTTTGAACACGGCCAAAAAATTGGTATTGGAAAGAGATACAAAGAGGAAGAATGGGAAGGGCGTGAAGAAGAGACACTAATTGTAAATGAGAAGGTAAGATCTTCTCATACACCTTTTAAAGTTGAAACGAAAGTGGAAATAAAGAACTTTAAAGGACAAGTAGATGTAGAATTGTTTGATAAGTGGATAAAACAGTTAGAATTCTATTTTAGTGTGCATAATGTCACTCAGAACAAAGTATTACCTTTTCATGTCTCAAAATGGAAGGTCATGCTCTAGATTGGTGGGAAACCCATCTAGCTACTTCGAGAAGAAGAAACATCCTATTGTCGAAGATTACTTGGAAAGGTTGTAAAGAATTGATTAGAGCTAAGTTCTATCATATTGGCCATAATACTCGACATGATGATTAAGTGGAAGTACTTTAGGAAAGGCAAGTGGGAAAAGTGTCTAAGACTATACTACGGAATTTTAGAGACAAGCCATGTTGCTTAATATGGACTTGGAGGATGAGGACATTATGATCAAGTATTTTGGAGGACTTTACACTCACCTTCGGAGGAAGGCAATCTCCACAAATCCCAAGGATATAAATGAAGCTTATATATAAGCATACTACATTGATGACGAGAACAAGCAAGGAGAAACAGAACCAAAGGGAGACTAGTAAATAGATCAGCAAGAAAAAGAACAAGGGAAGGAAAGTAGAAAAGGTAAATGAAAAGGTAACATATCACTACGCTTTGCATACTTGTAAAGATCCTAAGAATTTCTATAAGAATTGTGATATAAATGGACACAAAGTGACGCCACATTTTGGAAGTTGCATCCAAAATTACACCTAAAGCACTCGAACCAAGGATTCTAAGAAATTTATGGCCATTTGTGAAGAAAAAAGGAGATGTGGAGATTGAGGATGATTCGAATGTAGACGAGAGGTTAGGATGCATAACCACTAACATGTACGGGACACGAAGAAGAAGAGTTGAGTAAGTTATTTCAAATTAGAATCCAAATCAAGAAGACTAAGGTAAACGCTTTAGTAGATTATGGTTCTCAATAAAATTTGATTTCGATGCGGTGATAGAACATCTTGGTCTAGATACTTACATGTATCCACATCTATACCCATTGGGATGGGTGAAGAGGGGTGTAGAAATACTAGTTACAAGAAATTCTAAGTTTCAGTTTGGGATAAATCCCCAATACATAGATGTATTAGAGGTTGATATCATTCCACTTAATGCATTTGACGTTGTCTTCAAAAGTCCTTACTTATATGACAGGGATGTTATGTTCATAAGGAGGGAGAACCGTACATATGGGTCAAGGACAAAGTCGGTTTCAAATCCAGGAACACTAAAGCAAATCAAAGAAGACTATGGTAAGTGCCAACCAAGCACAAAGAATTATTCAGTGAATCATCAATTTTTCTTACTTTCATTAGAAGAAAAGTAGAATGGACTTGAGAGCAGGGATATTTTGGATAGCACCTGTCAATTTTTGCAGAATAATCCACCACAAGAACTAATCATTCAAGGAGAAATACAAACTTCCGCTATGTAGTCACCATATCTACCTAAAAATTCACTGGAATTGACCTTGGGGAAGAAAGGATAAGAGGATATGCAAGGAATAGTGGTGACTATAGCAGCAACATACATGGAGAGGATTTGGCCAATCCATCTCAAGAGACAAAGACAAGAAAGAAGGACTAAACCACTATAGTATGGGACATTCGCCATACTTGAGCAGGTTAGAAAAGAAACCTTCAAGCCACTCAGAGGAGGATGTAACACTGGAGCATCATAACCAGAGATCCATAGGATTCTTAGCAGGTTCGATAAGAGAATACATCAAGGCACCCGCTTATACTCAAAGGAGTTAGAGAGGGAGTTGATTCGTATACCACTCCCCCAAGAATATTTTATGGGACCAAAAGCCTCCTAAGAAGGGGAGGTATGATTCATAGGGATCCGAAAAACACACTACTACATCAATTCCATTAGCACCAAGAAGGATAATTTAAAGAAAATGAAGAAAAATGAGGTATACAGAGTTTTTAGAAAGAATTGCCACTCTATGCGAGCGGTGGTTAAAAACTTCCACCCTACAAGGCAAAGGGTCCTGTAACTTCCACCCACCCATGGTGGTGGTCATGAAACCATCACCTTCTCAGGGCATCGGTCCCGAAACTTTCAAACAGAAAAGATAAATGGAGCATGAATGGACGTGAATTTGAATCGGTTGATTGTGTCTCTTCCCTCCCTAACATTTCCCATTCTATAGTCCATAGGAAGACATGGGAGAAGGCTATAAATATAAGGAGGATCAAGAGAATTTATCATTCGGATATCCAAAGAGATCAAAGAGAAAAAAATTAAGTTTAATGAGAGCAAGTGAGCAATATCTTTAGTGTTGGAGTGGAATTGTAGGAGCAAGGTGTAGAAACAGAGCAAGAAAGCATAGGAAGGGAGAGGTTTACATTTTTGTCTCCATTTTCTACTTCTTGTAATCTGTAATTGTCTATAATTGACCAATAAAAGTGGGAAGAAAGATTTTTTTCCCTTCTTGACTGGTTTTCCTCCATTGGAGGTTTCTAAGATAAAATTGTTGGTGTTTGGAGTTTGAATTCTTTCCCAGCTCTCCGTATTTTCCTTTTTATAGCACTAGATAATTAGTCACTAAAGCTCTAATCTTCAATCAATCTGTCATTTTCCAAAGTTGAAAGTAGAATAGCATAATTGTGTGATTTTGTAAAGTTACAAAGTAGAAGTTTACGGATCACCAACATCCCTCATGTGCACCCACTCATCCTCTCGACGCTAGGTTGTATCCACTCAAAAAGGGGTATCTGTTTATTTCTCATCATCAATGGTTGTCTCGACTACATCAAAACCATTCAAATAAATTGGCCCTTTCAATTATTTATTTGACCATACCTAGCTCAATACTTACCTACGCCTTTCCTAGCTTACCCACCTTTACCCAACCTACTTTCCTGACATCCATTCTACCTAGCCTAAACATATACACTTTCTCTGTTTCATATATTTCCCCCACACCTAGTAACCTAACTTACCTCATCCACCTTGCGCTCATTCCCACCTTTCCCTTACCTTTGATATGTCCCTATACCTTCTCATCTCTTCCTACCCACCCTTACCTAGCCTAAACTCATCCTTACCTAGCCTAAACCCACCCTATTCCTACCTTAGACACCCCTAAACCAATACTTACCTAAACCGAACCCACCCTACACCAATCCTTAGCTACCCCTAAACCCCCATTTCTACCTTATCTACCCCAACCCACCCTTCCCCTACCTTTCAACCTCCCCAACAACCTTATTTTCTAACTTAGTAACTTTTCACAGGTGACCAATATCACCACCTTAACCGATACTAGTACCCCTTTACCCCACCGATGTTGATCCACCTACCGATGTTAGATGACATCCGACCAATGTCGATTACTAGTTAATCCCTAGGGTCAAACCCTCATGTCCCTAATTTCTAAAATATTTAAAATAAAACTAATCTACCTACCCCAATGCCCCCAACTTGACGCTACATTCATTTACCCCCTAATTAAACTAGTTTGACACTCCCCATACCCAATTTCACCTGATTTTACCCACATCTTCAATTTAAATTCAAAACCAATTTTCAATTTATTTTACTTTATTCTACACCCAAAACAACAATAGAGATAGAATCCTAGCTCTACTCAACTCTGTCTACATGGCGGGATGTCAAGTTTCTATAAGGGAGCTCTTCTTGTACCCTCTCCTACCTCTACCATGTCTGAATCAATCTCTCAGCTCTCAACCAATCCAATCATTTAGGAAGATCTCCGGGCCCGTAAACTCCACTCCTCCAACCACTAAACTCTTTCCAATTCACCTCTCTCTAACCCCCTTTGTCGTTTTTCTCGTCAAACTACTCTCTTTGTCATTTTCAACCACATCAAATGCACAAATGAATATTTTTAACATGTATTTTTCTTTTAAACCCAAATTTTCCTAACTTTCATCGGTCAGGTTCATGCCCTAGGTGACTAGATTCAATCACCCTTACCAAAGCATTAGTTCCCCTTCAACCAAGATCGGTCACCTTTACTACACCAATTATACCTAATTTACCCAAATTTTTGATGCAAGATGTCATTTTCTTGCCACCTCACCTTACCCCAACCCTATAGGCTCACCTACTCACCTTATCACCTAACCCCCTACCTATGTGTATGAAATGACACATTGTTTTCCTACACTTTGGTTTTACCTACGTCCTTACCTATCCACCCACCCCAACCTCACCCATTAGACACTATAATTTACTTCCTCATTGTACCTTGCAATGACGTTACTCGTGTTATTTAGCCTACTGAACTTGCCTTGCCTTATGTCATGATGTTTATCTTGACCAGACCAAACCTTTTGGTGCTTTGGAACACACCTAATGCCCATTCCTACACCTATCCTCATTGTGTTTCTAGGACTATATCCTATACCTTGGATACCTAGACCACATCAACCTTGTTTGGATAAACTATCGACCTTTGATGATGTAGAGTTTGTGAGCTCTTCAACCTAGTTCCTTATCACATTCTACACATATTCATGTGTTTAAATTCCCCACCTACTACCCACATTGATATCACCTTTACCCATACTAAAACCATACCACAATTTTAATCACCTACCACTTTATCAAACCCATCACCAATTATGCATGTTACTTCATCAGTTCTTGGTTTGAGGGGATCACCTCCACCCATACCTAGGGCAACCTAACCTTCACCCATACCTAGGGAAACCACCTCCTATTTTTTTCATTGTCACTTATCAATACAAGCTACGTGACAAAAAGGGAAAATGTAGACACCCAAATTAGGTCACACCCTGTCAAGTCCCCTTCAATTAACATACATCTAACCATGACCCTTCCTCACATCGTTATTAATTTGAATACCTAAGTTAAATTAATTTCCACCTCACCCTAGACATATTCCAAGCCTATTAATTAACTTGGACTAAGTCCCTACTCCCCTTAACTAACTAGGACTCATTCTAACCCTAACCTTAATTGCCTATCATTCCTCCAACCAACTTCCCAGCTCCATTTAGCACCATTCCACACTCTTGACCCGAATCAATTCTAAATCATGCCAAAATTGGGAAGAAAAGGCTATTTTTGGAAAAGTATGACCTTTTCTCCCTAACCAACATTGTTTATTCCTTAACTTTGTGTTAGTCACCTAACCACCGACAATTTCCTTAAATAAGGATTTTTAATCCTTTACCCAGGTTCCTGAATCTTGGTTTTTGGCATTCTTACATTCTGAACTCTCAAGCATCCAAGCAATCAAATGAAAAACTAGAGCACTCCATTTCTTCACTAGCAGCCAGCCTCTTGCTCCTCAGCTTCAACTCATCCATAGGGAAGCATACAAGCTTTGTTGTCGCGGCACTAGACCCAAATTTATTTCTTCTACGAGCACCTATCAACCACCAACTATCGTTTATCAACCTGTAATCTCAAGATAAGTATCGTAATCCCATTGTTAAGTCTCATTATCTTCTGGTAATTATTTCTTTATTCTACAAATTACTTTTCTCCTAGATATCTCCTATACCCACCTACCTAAAAACCTACCCATTTGAACCTCTTTGTCTCCCTAACCATCTATTTTACCATCTCTGAGTCTTCACATAAATCATAGCATCTAGCCTAAGCCTTCCCAACTCTCTGTGCAATCACATAGAGCTCCCAATCATCCCATTTTAACCTTTTTATCTAATTATCCCTACTAGCATCGGTCACCCAACCGGCATCGGTCACTAAACCTTACCAAATCTTACCCATACCTCCTTAATAACCTCTCGCTACACTTGAAATTCCTTATATCCATCGCCCTTTCTAGATTAAATCTTAATATGCATTATTAGATTAAATCTAGCTTATAGTATTTGTGTGAGACACCTAAATCGCATAACTACAATAGGATTTCCTTGTTTTATATTATTTCTCTGTATTAAGTTGTATTTAAATATGGATTTATAGCCTTCTAGGAAGCACACCGCTCCCTGGATCTAGCTCCCAATAGGCATTCCACCAGCCTATATTATTAGTTCTATCTTGTGGTCTTGTATTCTATTGTAGGTAGTCCTTCCTAGCCAAAAAGGAGCTCTTCACAATTGACTTGATCTTCTACAACGCACACAACCTTCTTCGATGAATTCATAGGTATTCTTCCTCACCTTTACCTGTATTTGTTTTATACGCAACACTATGTTGAAAAACTCAAGTGGGACACGAGATAGAGCTAAACTAGGGTGGAACTTTAAGTTTTATGTAATTTGTATTGGTTCATACATCATTTCCACTGTAAAGAGGATAACTCTTTAGAGTTGTCCAATCTTGATAGAGAAGCATTACAAATCCCAGTCAAGGATATTTATCTTAAATATTCCCATTAGGTTGTTCCATTGCATCTTGTAACTACTTATGTTTTGTATTTTGTTAGAGATCCCCTCCTTTTGATGTGTGTTGATCATTGATTAAGTTTCATTTCCTCGAGTCCTTGTGATGATCATATTTGGTTGTGATGAGTGTTTTTGCACTCTCTACATGTTTCACATGAAACATGTAAGATTTTTCCTTTTGTACATAGTTTTTGGTAGCCCTTGTAGACATAGGTGGTCATCTTAGAGTAGGTTTCATACAATTATCAAGTATTTGGATTAGTTCTAGATTATTGTTATGTTCTTATGAATTCGGGAGACATATTTTAAAGGCTTAAGATTAGGTTTTTCAAGTTACTCTTGACTCCATGCCCAATGGATGCTTCAAGGCTACTAGTCTTCATCATCTAGCAGGAAGATGTCCCCTAGAGGTCACCAAATTGTTGTCTAAATTTACACGCCATATAATTTTAAACAAGTTATCAAAATTGGACTTAGCCATATTTTTCTTAGGAGAGTTGTGAAACATTAATTTAGTGTTCAATAGAATGTAGAATACATAGTGTTCTATGGGTTCTCCTAACCCATGAAACAAAGAAATAATTTCTCGGGACTTACGTGGATTTTTCAGAATTAGTGTTTTGTGGAGTTTGTTAGACCTTTGTGGCACTAGGAAATCATTTCTCTTAGGTAAAGGAAACTTAGATCACCGCGTGATCACTTACTTGCATGGAAATTAAAAATCAGCTAAAGACAGAATCTACGGAGTGAAGGAAGTGAGAAAGTAGTTAGCACTTCATGGCATGGAAACACAAAGTGTCACACACCTCGGAAGACACAAAATTCTATGAATTTTTACAATTATGTAGAAACGAATATAAAGTAACTGAGTTTGAAGCTATAATTCATGAATATTGAAGACCCATGTGGTAAGAAAAGAAAATTTGAAATGGCTAAGGTCAAAAATATTAAGACAAAACATCATAATTTCATGGGTTCCCTAAATCATAGTGTTTTATGGGTTTTCAATTCCACGTAACAAAGGAACATAGTCACATGTATGGTGCCACACAAAAACAAAGAAAGAAAGGCCTCCATAACATTGAAGGAGCATATGATGGAAGAATGTAGAAACATTCAAACACCACCAAGAAAATGAGGATTCGTTCATCATTCAAGAAACATAGAAAGTCGAAGTAAATCCATGGGAAACCATCAAAACATCATACTTCCATGAAAGTTATCAAAGCCACATCTATTTCTAAACCAGAGGACCAACCACCAAAATTTAATGAAGTATAACTTCTTTCTCGCATATTCTACTGGGCATGCGATAGAATCAAGGTACCATCGTGTGGTTATTAGTTTTCTTGTAATGGAACCCATGTCTATACTACAAGTTAACTTTACAAGGAATCATGACACCCATGCTTTTCCAACACAATTTTAGGACATCGATACTCTAGCATGGAAGTCCTTTATTTTCTCTCTCTCCATCTTCCTCACAAATGGTATAAATGGAAGTGCTTGCATAATTGTAAGGTTTTTTTCTCCCATTTTGCCTTCTTAGCATTTTTGAGAATTACTCTAGAGAACTTGAAATTTTATGCTTCCAACCTCTATAACTCATGAATTGATATTTTCTTTCCTATACTCTACATGTAAACAATAAAGGATTGATTAATGAAAATGTGGTTTACCTCTCTCCTTTTGATACTTTGTGTTTAATTTGAATATCTCTACTATCTTGTGTATTTTGTATCCTTTCACTTGTTCACATTCGAATTGGTTTCATCTTCATGGTCCCTTTTTCATGAACTTGCATCTATATCACTTAGAATTGGAAGAGCTCCACCTTCTTTCTGGTGCTATCAATGTCATTTTATCTTAGGATTATATCTCTCCCTATCTCTCTCCCTAGGCCATTGGATGATTTAGAGTAGACTATTATAGGAGTAGTGTTAGCATTAGATTAGGTTGTGTTTTATAGAATCTCCTTATCCATGAAATTGAGGAAGCTGACCTTCTTTGGAGGTCTATCTCAAGCCACAATTCCCACACTTGGAGACAATCCCATGTTGCCCAAAAATTCTGATTTTCATGCATGATTATTTAGAGGGTGCAATTTTTGTGCTAATAAGGAATTTTCTTGGGTTGGAAAAATTATAAACAAGGTAATCACGAACACTAGAATCTCATGACATTAAGTAGACCAATGTATTATCCATTGGGAAGAACAGAATGAAAGGGAAAAATATTCTTATGGAATATTTATTTAATACCACACACACAACAACAACATAGAAAGTGAAACAAAACAATGAGAAACAAAACAAACCTAGCTCACCGTGCGATGGAAAAGTGACATGTGAGCATGGGAACCTACAAGTACCTCTTCCTCGTACCAAAACTCTTGAGATCATGTCAAGATAGCCAAAGTGAATGTTGAATGTGAATAGATACATACAAGCTAATCAAGTAACCTTATATCCTCAATACGCAACAATTGAATCTATGAATCCAAGGTGAAGAAGTCCCTCCTAACCTGAATTGGTGTAATGGTTCGTTCGGATATAATGGTTTCTCGGAGGCTCCAATCAATGTTGAGCTCTGCCAAGATCATGTTTCTTGGTTGTTGGATACGTGGGAAGTGACCTGTGGGAGCTTCGTATATATCTCCAGACAAGGTCATAAAATGGTGATGGGTGATTTAGTGGGTTCGCAGTTAACTATGGGTGGTTTTTTGGTCTAGCCCAGAAAATATTAGATTGATTGGCTTCTATGTTTAATACGGAGAACTGTACTATCATATCTGCAAGAGTGGTGAAGATCTAAATACCAACGTTTATAAGCCGGTGTCAATACTTAACTGACTTGTAGGCCCGTTGGGTTGTGGGACTTGGGGATCACAACCGTGATTTCATGGTTAATGTGGACCTATGATGGTCATGTGAAGAATCAATCCCTTCTACCAACTATCTAATAATCGTATGCCTTTTCAGCCTCTATGTTTAGAACTATAAGTTGTATGATTTTCTCGGAATACCTAACAGTGTTCTAGCAATTTGAATGTGTAAGCTAGTGTCTATGTTGACGAGGAGGTCTCCCACATTAGGCTATGGAACTAAAGGATCAAAACCAAATGTTTTCTCTCGTTCGAATCCTTGCACAGTCATTCAAATGTTTTATCAAGGCAATTTATAGTTTGGATGGTTTGACCAGAATGTGTAATCTTTATCATCTTCGATGTTTAATCCTCTTAGTTGCTCACTAATTGCTTGTAAGTTTGTTATTGCTTGAAATACCTGTATCCTGAGGTCCTAATCTATATCAGCTAATGTTTTAGGTAGATTTGGCTGAGGCACTACGGGTTCAAATATATACTCTCTAGGCTCTCTAGGTCCTATGATTTTCATACGAAATGATTCAAATTTTAACTAACATTTAATAAACTGATTACAAAAAGAAGTATTACACTATGTAAGCATTCTTCTATTTTTGTATTTTCAATGACGTATTTTAATGAAATTAAAGAGTAGCTACTCTAGTATATCTATAAAATGAACAACTAATCTAATAACAGAATAAAAACAAGCAATGTAGCCTGGTATGGCTATTTTCCTGTGCAGTTGTGATTTTATCCTAAATATCTAAGTAGCTATATATTTTGAATTGAAAAGCTCTCGATCCTACCTTAGAAGTGAGGAATGAATCATAGTTTCTCAGAAACTATCAATCCCCACAACTTCCCCGGTGATATCGAGAGTGAACTTTTAACTGAAATGAAATAATTCACTACTTTATTTGATATGTCGTAACTAGAACTTTGATAGCTCAAACCTAGCATTTACAGAACAATGGTAAATCTAGTTGTGTGTGATTTTGTCCCCTCAATGTGATCTCCTCGTGAATCCAGAAAGTGTGTATATGATCGTATCAACAAAGGATGGTATTCGAACAATGGCAGCTTTGGATATAGACCAAATACAATGCGAGTAGGAGAGAGATAGCGCAAGTGAACAAAGCTTGACTATGCAATTCCTAGCGAGATTTATTGCGGGAATACAACACAAGTGTACCGAGAGTTTCAGAAACTATCCTTGTGATAAAACAAAACCTGCAACTTTAATGGATTCTAGTCTAGAAATGAAGCTATTCTATGTTAAACTGACTGTATGCAATAGCAATGAAACAATACTTGAAACAAGAAGATGATATGACCTCAAAAATTCCAATAATGGAAGCAAAACCTAAAACTAATAGAATTCTAAGAAAGGAATTGAAAAATTGAACAAGAGAATTGAGAGGACGAGGGCCATTTTCTTGGAAACAAGTCAAGCTATTTATAACCAATGCATTTACTGAGGGTAACTCCCATTAGAACTCTTACCAAGGGACCAAAAAAATTAATGCAAGCCAAAGTGGTTGAAGAAAGCATGTAAAATCCAAGATTTATATTTGACACGATCATCGAAGGATCCAAAATGCATACAAGACCATTTCCCAGTGCGGGTGGCGATTACAGGACCACTACCCCTGTCCTGGGCAGCGGTCATGGGACCACCACCCAAAAAGGGCAGCAGTTCCATCACTAAAGACAAAATGTAAGAAGAAAAGGGGGAAAAGAGAAAAACAAAGCATGCGGAGGCTAAGCGGGGCATGTGGGATACAAGCGTATACATGGCAAGCCTTTCTGGATTCTAAACACCTTGCAAGGAGACCTGTATCATCATTGGGGCACATGTAACATCATTTTGGAGGTGCAGTACCCTATAATTTCAGGTACGTACACTCACCTATGTACAGGTGGGGGATAACTCATTTTCACTATATTACTTGTTTTTCTCTTAATGTTACCCATGCACAGTAGCAAAAAATAATTTTTTTCTACAAATCCATTAACTAGTTCAATGAAGTAATACCCCTTTATTAATTTCTTAGAGAAGATAGGTGCTACAAGAGGTATCTATATAATTGATAAAGGGAAATTTGCATGCTTCTTCTTGAGAAAGTCAATATGACTCCCATAGCAAGTGAGGATTCACTCGGATAGTTCATTATATTTTATGCTCTAAAATTTTGTTTCCATCTTCCCATCCATTTTAAAATTCATCCCTACTTTTGATTTCCTATTTTTCATTTGTCCACCATCATAGGGTTGGTTCTTGATCATAATGGGATTTCTATGTTCACAACTATGCGTGTACTCTCCAATGGGAATTTTTTCTTTTCTTGTCGGATCCATATAATCATCATTTCTATGAGGTAGTTCTCGGTAGATATTTTGATATTTTCAAAACCATCACAAGCTTCTTGGTGTTCCATGTTTCTTAGTTTCTCCCAAAAAAATTTATTTCACACAAAATGACTCATTATTTATTTTCTTCTCACTATGGTGTGACTTTCATAGTGCTTCATCCTCTTGAAAGGGGGATGAGTACAAGGTTTGGGAAGAAATATGGAGATCATCAATTTTGTCATCTCGGCCATATTCAGCTATAGTAATCATCTCCATGATGTAGATACCTTCTTCATAAATGGAATCATCCTTGAGAGACTCAAGAACCTTATCATCTATATATTCACCATTGATAATGTCCTCTTCTCTTAATGGGAAAGAGAAATCTTCATAATCATAATCATATCCATCAAACAAATCCTCATGCTAAATCTTGGGAAGATGATTGAAAAATTGGGGTTCACCTTCACAAACCTCATTTGACATCACTTTCCTTTCATGTTTTGTATTACTTATCATCTCAGGTTTGATTTTTGGTAATTAAACATATCCATTATCGTTATCATCACTAAGTAGAGATCCTACATCCATACTTAATGGGAAGTGTACACTGTCAAATTATGGGTCCTTAGAGTCATCATTTTTTTCTCAACTAGCTCTATCACACTTTGGTACTCCTTTATTAGTATAGGAAGCTCAACATCTTCTTCTCGAAGTTATAAAAATAGTTTCCATATTTTGAATCTTGGTACAAAATGTCTTCCCTCGGTTCATCTTCTTTTTGAACAATATATATCATGTTTCTTATAAGAATAAGCTTCTTCATTTTACCATTGACTAGTATGGTGGCATATGACCAGTCCATCTATATATCTCCACCGACATACAAACAAAAAATTTGGCTCAACAACATACCACATGAATTTGGAGTGTGTGCCACAATTATGTTCATCTTGACTTTCTTATCAGGAAAATCTAAAAATGTTACTTGAGCGTCTTTGACCTGTCCAATGAGGGGTACTTATTTGGTATCCATGGAGTAATAATGGCCAAAAACATGGGTGAGAGTGACACCAAGAGCCTTGGAAATTTTTTGGGAATGAAATTATCGAGGCACCATATTCAATGATACAATTACTCAATTTATATCCATTGATTAACAAAGAGAGGTAGAAGGGTTCTACTTTCTTAAAAGTGGAGGATGTTGAAGAAAGAAGATTCTGAGAGGGAGTGGTACTAGGAGTAGGAAGTGGTTCTTTGGTAGTGGAATTGATGGAACCAGACTTTGAACTACTTCCTTTGATAAATTAGATAAGTTTATCAAATTGCTTGGGATGATTTCTCATATACTAAAACTTAGAAATTTTTAATGTGGATTTCTTAACATGATTAATGATAGCAAAATATGATGAGGTAGACACATTAGAACAATTGAATCCTTGACATAGGTAGGATTTACATTCATAAAAACAAAAGCATAAAATGAGTTAACAGCAGGAGGGGTGTTGTCACCAAATCACCGCACCCCCGAACATTAACCACAATAAATCAGATTTTTAACAAAGCAAGGTGTAACTTTGAATATAATCAAAAGGTTTCTTGGAATCTCATAATCACTCTTCCAAGATTGAAGAGCAACTCTTCTCAAAATAATCTCCCAAAATAATAATCTATCCTAAATAATGGAAGCATTCCACTATTTATAAGTTCCTAGGCTGAGCCATTACAATTGGGCCCTTAACTAACATTTAACTAAAAATAGAAATGTCATTAATATTAAGGGAACAGGCTCCCATAAAAATAGCAAATTTGTTGAAAGGGTTTGACTCATTCAACCCGCAACTTTGACCGATCTAGAGCTTGAACTTGTCCTTTCATGGCAGCTCAACTTTCACCCGATTCATCTGCACCTCCCTTAAAAGAAATATTTTGTTTTCCTTCCTCCCATATAGCCATTTGGTGTCTGTACTCGAAGAAGCACTTGATAACCCCTTGAGTTTCTTCATCTCTAAGCCCACATGCATAGTGATTCACTACGTCTCATTATCTCGATCTCTTTTGTGATCCTAGCTAGAAATCTTTGAAGTTTATTTGTAACTTTATTTAGTCTCCCTATGAAATTTTGACATAAGACTAGTCGGTCAATGGAGTCACTATTGAAAGTCTTGGTGATCGCATCGTCACACTTCACCAAATCTTTGAAATTTTCCTTAATCTGATCCTCAGGAAGAGCATCAATATTTTCATTGAATAATTTGCAATTAGTGATATCAAACTCCTCTAGAGATGTCATTCAGGGAATCTGTAATCTCCACTCGTTTCTCCTCCAATTTCTTAATCAGATCTTGTAATACTTGACACCGGAATTCCATGGCCTTTTGATATTCAAATAATTTAGAGGCATCATCGATCACCTCTTCCTGAAGAAGCAAGTCAGAATCCTCTTTTCTAATGTCACTCCGTGTTGCCAAAGTTAAACTTAAATTATTATTATCCTCAGAGAAGGATTCATCCATCTTGGAAATGGTGGTTTTTGTAACTGTAAACCATTATATATCTCAACTACTTACTTGATCAAAGAATTAGCTTCCTACATAATTATCTCCATCCTTCCACTCACCGATCTCCCTTTCTGGCCTAGCTTCTCGAGCTCCTGATAATAAATATCATCGATTGTAGATGAAATTTTCATAGCCGTAGTAGTTGAGACTTCAATGGATGGAGTGGGTTGGGTTACTTTACGTAACAGTGTAGTGAGTTGCTTGACCTTGGCCTTGAGCTCATCCTTGGTGGCCTTGTCTTTGTCATATTTCTCCAAAAGGGCCCCAAGAGCAATGTGTACATCTTTCTTGGCTCCTTCATGAGTAGCCTTCCCCAATGAGAATTTTGATATCGATAATCTGCTGCTGTGATTGTTTCTTTAGTTTTCCCCTCAACGGGGTGGCCACCTCTATCACATGCTCTCCAGATGAATTAACCGTCAAACTTGATACAGTTCTCGGTCTCTTGGCTCTGTCTCTTGGGCATAGACTCTAATATGTTGAGATCTATAACATCCCCCAGAGGAAACTTTTTCATTTTCTTGGGAGTTTGTCTAAACAAATCATTTTGGTATGGCTAGAACTAACAAAGATGGAGTGGCATATCCAATACCTGAAACATCAGTTAGAGAAAGATCACTAGAAATACCAACTAGTATTTGAGCAGAGGTAGCAATGATGGAAGGCGTGGATGTAAGGACAGCCATAGGAATCGACAGAGAAATGTTGGGGGTTGTGATTGAAGAAAATGGAAGTGTTAAAGGAAGTGAAGAGGAAATGTGTGACCCAATATTTTCCCCAGCTGATAGAACTAGAATTGATGAGAATACTTGGACCATAGAAGGGGGTGGTAAAGAAGAAATGATTTTGGAAGTGGAAATAAATGATATTAGAAGTGATAATGAATGAAGGAGAAGATGTGATGGATCCTAAACGATACTAGGAGAGTCACTGACTTCAACCACTTCTGTCACAGGCACTGCAGGTGATGTAATCTTGGGAGTAGAAGACTTGGAGAGAGATGAGCCACCAACAACAAATGAAATATTCTTTGGAATTGTAGGAGCCTTTTGAGTTGACCTCTTTCCCTTAGTGGGTGTTGGTTGGTTTATTGCTGGTATAGCCCCTGTATTTGTAGGTTGATTTTCCCCTTTGGGTGAGATTCCCAAGGTGGTCAACCAACTGAAATTCCTCTTTAAAATGGGTCCCACCCTCTCCTTGGTATTACTACATTCTTCCACATACCAATCAATCCATGGTAGTGGTTGATTGGAAACATTATCATTCTTGTATGATGAATCTAGAACCTCATCATTGTCTTGCATGTCCTTTGGCACATCAGCCAAACCAAATTTCCAAACTTCATCAAGGGTTAATCTTTCATAATCCCTTTGTCACATGATGTATTCATCCTAAAAATGAATCCAGATATCTTCCAATTGGGGTACATGGGCACTTGGACTGACCTATCTCCCCAAACTTACCCCAATAATCAAAATTAGTCTCGTAGATGAAAGGTTCACAGGGTTACCTCGGCCATTTCTACATCAATATTTTTTGCCTTGTGAATATTTGGGCAAGAATACCTACCAATCGAAATAGGGAAATGCATTCCCGCTTTGTGACACTTATTTTGGATTCGATGATAATCCAAAAACTACTAAACTAATTCCAATAGAATCCATTTGTCAGTGGGACACCTTGGCAATTTGCTTGGGGCACCTATGAAACCCGAAATCCGGATGTAGGTGAATGTAGGAAACTAGAAGTATATTTATCCCCATTCTCACACTTCTTGGAAAGATTCATCAAAAATCCTTTGATTGTATATTTCTTTATCAAAACGATAGAGGATGACAATGAAGAAAGCATCGTTGACTCTTCGAAATGCCTGCTTCCCTCATCCAGAGTGAGTTGGGGATAAAACTCATATATTTGGGAGGTGTTGTGAACACCCCTGGTATTCAAACCCGTAAAATCTCCCACTACAAAGATTCACTTATACCAGAAAGATGTCATGTAGAAGGTCTTTGTTTCTGACACTCTAACCAATTGATAGTGAATGATGAAACTAATATGCTCCCCCCATCAGATAAACTCATCATTTTTCTTGATAGTTGTGATGTACAAAAACATCAATTCCTATAATTCCTTTCGCAAAAGGAAGACTCAAACTCGCTAACCGCACAATAAGAACGTTGACTTCCCGAATAAAATCCGATCGATCATATTTTTGGGTAATTTGGTGAAATTATTAGCCGAGATAGGATTTCAAAATAATCTTAGCATACTTCCTCTTTCTAATCCCAATGTTCCACTACTATTTCTAGTGAAATTGTGGCGTAATCTTGAACATCTAGAAGTTTAAGCAAATCCTCAAAGAAATCTGGGTGCAAATGGATTACCACCTTATCATCACTATCTCTGACTGACATGGAGTCTTTGTTAAAGTGGGATGTTATAGCTAAGACAAATTATGGGCAATGAATAGTCATTTAAAAACTAGTGGTAAGGGCAAGCCCACTATCGTAGATGGCTTGCATCCATCATTTCTTGTTTGGAGCCTTTAATATTTCCCAAAAATTGGGAAGATCAATTTGTCCTAGATCAGTATCCCCAATATTTCCCAAGTTGGAGGACAAACAAGATTAGGGAGAAACCCCAAGAAATGAGTATTTCATCTTCTCTTTTCCCTTTGAAGTGGATGTAGACATCAAATCCTATGTGTTTCAGAAGCTAAAGTAGTAGAAATTTTGAAAATCTGAAAGAAAACCTCTGAAATTCTGAAACTAAAAGTTTCGAAGGAAATCTCGAATCCAATTCTCTGAAAATTTTCTCCGAAAGAGTTTCCGAACTGAAATCTCTAAAACCAAAAGTTCAAGAAAATCTCTGAAATCAATTTTTCCAAAAATAAATTTTCTGAAAGAGTTTCTAAAGCCGAGGTTCCAAAACCCAAAAGCAAAAAACCTTCAAATTTCTGAAAGAAATTTCCAAACTGAGATCTCCAAAGGAAAATTCCTAAACAAATTTCCTACTTAATGAACTTTTGAAGGAATTCCCCAAAGGAATTCTCTGAATGAGTCTCTCTGAACAAGTCTAAGGAATTTACAGAAACAATGTTAAATCACAAAATCTAGAACACGAGAAACAAAAAGAAGTATGGGAGGCCTAAGAGGATCCTTTGAACAACTTTGAATACCTGGAGAAAACTCAAAAAGTGAAACATGGTGAACCAAGGGAGTGACATCATAAAACATAGAGGGAAACCAAAAGGAAAACCAAAATGAGAAGGAAACAGAGGAAAAAGACCTAAAACCAAAAGAATATAAACAAAAAACCATACCTTGAAAAAGACGTCGCAAAGTACAAGAATGGAATGTCAGAGAAAATGTGTCAGGTAAAAATGATAAGTAAAAACTGAGTTTAAATAGAAATCCTGATATTAATGGTAAAAATCTGGTCCGTGAGGTAGGTGAAAATTAATTACGCATAGAATCTCTAGAGTTCTGAAACCTGAAAGCCCGAAATTCCAAAAATTCTAGATTTCAGACTTCGAAGATTGGGAAGCAAAAGATGAATTGGCAATGGAAAAATCCAAAACTTGAAATACCCGAAAGTTTGAAAATTTGGGCTTTCGGACATTCGAACTTCGGAAAATTTCAAGTGAAAATCCTAAAATGACTTAGAGAACTCCGAAAACTCGAAAACCTGAAATTTCAAGTTTTTAGACATTCGACTTCAAAAGTCCGAGAGGGATTTAAACAAAAGGGGCCAAAAGTCCCGAAACCTAAAATCCTGAAAGTCCAAAATTCAGACTTTCAAAGTTTCAGACTTCAGAATTTTCAAGAGTAGTTCCAAATCTAAGCAAAAAAACTCCGAAAGAGGAAAAAACTCCGAAGTCTGAAAATTTAAAATTTCAGATTTCGGCCTTAGAAAAAATTCACTGTGCGAGGACTTCTTTAAAAACATTGGTCTGACACATAGCTTCCTTCTAGGTAGGTTAAATGGTTAACATTTTTGGCGATCTCCAGGAATGCTTGCCTACTAAGCTTTGCACTCAGTAGCCTTAAGCAAAACATTGGGCAAAGGAGTCTAAAAAACCAAAACCAAAACAAAACACGCAAGCAAAAGAAAATAAAAACAAAACAATGTGCAGAGCACTTGGAGGAAAATACAAAACACTGTACAGGTGGAACATCCTCAAAAGAAAGCTTTGAGGTGTATCCCATTCACATGAATGGGAAATTATTCTCCATTGAGTCTGGATAGGAAAAATGAATTCACCTCTTTGCAGCTTGTAATAACATAGGGCCCACTCCAAAGAGCATCAAACTTGGCGTGCTTGTTGGGTTTGGCATGATCTTCATCCCATTTTAGAACCAAATCCCCTTCCCTAAACAACCTATCAAAGGCTTTCTTGTCAAAGGATTTCTTAACTTGAGCCTGATGTTCTGTCAACGTATTCATGGCGGTGTTTCAAATTTCCTCTAGCTCCATGAGTTCAGAAAACCTCACTATTAAGGCCTCATCTTCCATAATTTTAAGTTGATAAGCCAAGTCCAGGGAAGGAATTTCCAAGGAAGTGGAATTTTCACTTCCCTTCCACATACAAGCATGAAATGAGAAACCCCGATGGCCTTTTTAGGTGTTATTCAATCATACCATAGTGCAATCTTGAGTTGTGTATTTCAGGTTCTTCTATTGGCCTCCATCGTGCACTTAATGATTTTTATAAGATTCTTGTTGTTGGATTTGACCAATTTGTTTTCCCGTGAAAAGATCACACTCTTTACATTTCCTCACCCAAATATGAGAGTCTTTGAAAAATTTTGGCCAATAATAACCAGCTCGTATGATCTTGGTGGTTGTTGTTTGTGTAGAGTAATGTTATCTTGTTCTCGCCCGACGTAGCATAGAAGAACACCATTTATATCCTTTCGAAAAGAACATTATCTACCACGACATACGAGAATGCATCGCAGATGGAAAGTACATCTTTGGACTTTATCTATTTTTTGAGGATATATCTCCGAGAGAAGAAAGTTTTGCATCTTAGTTGACCAATCAGTCGATCATTTCCTTCATCATCATTCAAGCATGACATCTTCTCGTATCTTTGGTCTTCATGTCCTCACCAACCGCAGACATAACCCTTTTCCCCTAACAAGCTTAGTAACCTTGATGTGTACATCATACTCAATTACTTTTGTAATCCACCCGGTAGCGTTTCTCATTCACCTCTTTATTCAAATAAAACTCTTTGACGCTTGGGATGAGAAACCATTAAATGGATTTTTTGTTAGACAATGATGCCTAAACTTCTTTAGGGCTTGAATGATTGTAAAAACCTATTTTCCAATGAAGGAATATTTGAGTTTGTATTCCTTAAGATACTAAATGAAAAATCAATGGGTTGCTCCATCGGGTTGTCATTTTGCTTTGAGTGAGAATTCCTAAAATACTTTCTTGGCCTACGAAAGTGTAGAGAATAAAATCCCTGTCACAAATCGAGGATTCACTAGCGTAGGATCTTGGGAGATAGTTATCTCAATGGCTTCGAAGCTTTCTCTTCCCTCCTTCATCTATGAAAATGTGATATTATTTTTAAGCATAGTCATCAACAGTTTTTCCAATGTTGCAAAGTGAGGAATAAATCTCCAAACAAAATTTATAGTTCCTAAAAAACTTTAGAGACCCTTCTTATGACTTAGGAGGGATAAGGACATAATTGATCAATCTGGCTCTGGTCGATAAACAACCCTGCGCTACTAAAACATTATGTCCTAACAACTTTCCTTCCTGCACTGTGAAAATGCACTTCTTCAGTTCCATGAGACACCAAATTCCCTACACCTTTGAAAAACTTTCCTGAGATGGGTGATATGATCCTCAGCATGTTTAGAGTAGATAGTGATGTCATCAAGGTAAACCAAGATCATATCATTGATGAGTCTCTTAAACACCATATCCATGGCTCTCTGAAAGGTGGCCCCCGCATTAGATAATCCAAAAGGCATCTTGTTGTAAGCATACGTGCCCCATTTGGTGGTGAAATCTATCTTGAATTGATCATATTCTTGAACTAGAATCTGATTGTATCCTGAATATCCATCAAGAAAGGAAAATCTTTGAGCCCCTGCCACTTTGTTTGGAGGATTTGTTCCATTGAGGGGAGAGGGTAGTGGTCCTTCAAAGAGGCACGGTTTAGGTCCCTAAAATCTATGCACAGCTGGATTTCACTGCATTCTTTTTCCTTACGGGTACCAAATTAGCTACCCACAAAGAATGCTTGATAGGAAAAATTATACAGGCCTCGATAAGCTTGGTTAGCTCTTTCCGCATTAGTGGTTCGATTTTGGGATTAATTGGCCTCTGCTTTTGACGAACTGGTTTGGAGTTTGGATCTAGTTCAATAGTATGTTGAGCTAAGCTGGGATCAAAACCACACAAGTCCTTGTAGCTCCATGTGAAAATATCATGGTATTCCTGACATAATCCAATGAAAGCCTCTTTCTCCTGAGTAGTGCATACCTTACCAATTTTTAGGACCTTTTCGCTTGCCACCTCAACCTCTTCAAAATCTTCCTCTTTGACCACCATATTGGTGCTCGCTTGGCTTGATCATCTAATTAAAAATGGATTCCAATGTAACTAGGCCTTTTGGCAACTTGTTTCCCTTTAGCTATATAATTTGATCATCGTAAGAGTTTTGGAGTTTATCCTGATGTTTGGCAGTGAATTCTGCTTCTTGCTTTGTAGGAAGAGAACAATATGTTGATCACTATCAAACACCTGCCAACTACTCACATTATCTCGGTACCACAAGATGAACCACCATTTTGACTATTTGCTACCCTTCTTTCATGATGTTCATTGGTACATCGTATTGAGAACCAATAGTATCCGGATATTAGTATCCCGATTTATTTTCTTGGGGATTGTATGAATTCCAAAATCTTGAAATCTTCTATCGATCCCGCACCTGATTTTTGTATGACCATAGTAGATCATTTTTTGATGCACTACAGTTGTAACTTGGTGCACAACCACCCGCTATCACCAAAGACATTCAAGGTTTGGATTCCTCTTCGTTAGGCTAACTGAATTCCTTGTATAAGAACTTCATATTCAGCAACATTATTAGTGCAACTGAACTCGCAAATGAAAGGAAGAGAAATATTTGTTTCCTTCGGAGATACTAACATAACCCCTACACTGATCCATTTTTACTTTGTGATCCATCAAAGAACATCTAGCCACATTCTCGTTTGTATCGCTTGATGCCTTAACCAGTTGAGGTAATGGAATATTATTCATGAATACAATATGTACCTAATCCAGTCTCTTCCAAGAACAATAGACTAGATTCTTCATTTGCCAATAAATTAGCATAGGGGTCATATTGATGGTCTATACTCACTTCATTGAGAATTGTAATCGAACCTCTTCGACGAGAGTAGTTGGCTCATGATCTGCATCCTCATATTTGTGATCAAAAATGGCGTAATTACCATCTATGGGTTTGGATGTGTAAGGTTCCACATGATTGTGATAGATTGGTTCTGCCCTTATAGTTACCTTAGTCCCATATCAGGTCCTTAGGATCATATGCAACCAATCTGATGACAAATAACCCCCATTTTTATGGTGAAATATCGTGATAAGTAGATGGAAAAGAGGGGAGGGAGATCAATGATAGATATGTCATGTGTGAATGTCAAACTAGGACATGTGTGGATAGTAAGTTGAAGCCCCTTAATGACCCCCACAGTTTGGACTGCAGTACCATCTAGCTGAACAACCCCTCTCGAAATTAGAGTATATGGAATTTGTAGTACATCTACGACCTGCTTAGGCATCACGAAACTACTAGCTCCAGAATCGATCATACAATTGTGCACCAAATGGTCACCAATAATCAGCGAGATATAGAATGGTGGAGGCTTATTGGTCTTAGCATGTATTTTTGTCTCGGGTTGGCATAAGCTAGTTGCCACTGCTACTTCTTGACCTAACAATTTGTTAGTAGTGCCAAATTTGTTCAAAGCCTCTCGTAGCAAGTTCCTTTGAGAAGGAATCAAGAGTGCATCCCACATTATGACGCTCAAATTGGTCTTCTTCATTTGTTCCACAATGTTGAATGGAATCACTCCCACTTTTCTAATGCCTCTTGGGGCATTGGGGTCTTCCTTTGGATAATGCTTATTGGGTATCGTGATACTTGAAGTCCCATATTTCTTTGTAGTCTGATCAACAAATATTTCTGATGATTTCTTTCTCGTGCCTTTATCATCTCGATATTTGTGTTAGGGCCTGAGAAGTGGACGCCTAATCAGTATTGGAAGACTGTGAATCTATTGCCCTTTTCTTGGAACGTGTGTTAGACACTATGGTGGAGGAATCAGTATTCAAACCACAAAAGTCCTTTGCTTTCCAATTTAGTAATGTGGTTTCATCAGGAGTTTGGTCTTGACTTTTGGAAGTGGATGGTCCAACAGATGATTTAGGTGGAGTGGTTATACTTTGAACCATGAGGGCTTGACTCAAAACTCCATTTGGGAAGAGATTCTGATTATGGGGCTGAGAACAAGGGTAGCACCATTCATAGTCTTGGATGAGGTTGTTCTAGACCAGGACTATAGCTTGGGAAGAACTGGCAATAGCATAAGGGT
The DNA here is from genome assembly GCA_018340775.1 of Taxus wallichiana var. yunnanensis. Taxonomy (NCBI): domain Eukaryota; kingdom Viridiplantae; phylum Streptophyta; class Pinopsida; order Cupressales; family Taxaceae; genus Taxus; species Taxus wallichiana. The sequence goes on along the minus strand of CM031234.1, from coordinate 912,181,371 downwards.
TCCAAAAATTCAAAGGTTTTACATTCATAGCTTGGCTTGTGGCCTGATTTTGTGACTGACCATTTCCTTGGAATGGAGGATGGCTTGTCTGATATTGGGGTTGAAAGGGGTGAGCATACTGGGATTACTACCTCTTCATTGCTACGAGTTCATTCCCAAAATTTTGTAATAGTGACTTTACCTCAGCCAAATCATTTGAGGGATTGGACGCATGTGTAGCTATTGGAATAGAAGCTTTGAACTAGGGAAATGACTAGTTGTTGGCCTACAAGCTCTACAAAAATAGGAATGGGAGGTCTAGGAGAAATTTTACCTACTTGAATCAAGCAATTTTCAGCTCGTATGAAAATTTCGTAAGCATCAGGGATAATGGTTCCCCCATGGATTGAATCATGATGGTGACATCACTATTCAATGCTCGTAAGTAATATAGAAATGTGCTATCTAGGGATGGCCTTACAAGTTCTAGGATATGATTTTAAGTCTTGTCAAAGTAGATGGTGAAATCACTCATATACTCTTGAGGATACTACTTGATAGTATGAAATTGTTCTACAAGAGAGAGATTATCACTTTTGTCTTCAAACTACTTACAAAACTTCATTCCTAAATCATTCCAAGTGGTAATGGATCCAGAAGCTAAACTTCGGAACCATTGAAGTGTTATGCCTTTGAATGAAGTAGCAAGGAGTCGAACTACCACGTTATCTTCTCGTGATACTATGTACCACACGTAGATGCTAGCTACATCTAGTATGTGCTCCCGAGGTGAAACATTAGTCTCCCCAGTGTAAAATGGTAAAATTTTCAAGGTAGCTACCGGTATGGCATCTCTTTGTGCTAACAAAAAAGGACTGCTGGCATTGAAAAGAGGACAAGTATTGGCTGCCATGACATTCAAAATTTGGTTGTGTCTTGGTGGGGAAAATGTCCTTCAGGAGGAGTTGAATGCCCTCTACGAGGTAAAGTAGCGGTTGATGATACTAAAAGGTTTCTTCCCCTTCTTCTTAGGGGAGACAAATAAAGCTCTATATGATTATAATTATCCCACCTTGAATAAGCTCTTGTGTGAATTATTCACATAAGTTGATGTACTGAACTTTGAAATCTAGAGAGATGGAGTCACCAGGTACCTTATGTCAATGGAATGAGAAGAGAAGTACCAACTCTGTCCTACCAAGCATGCCAAAAACTGTTATCACCAAATCACTGCACCCCCCGAATGGCCTATGAATGAATCACAACATCCGGTGTGATTGGGATACATAGGATCACCTCTCAAGCTGTGGGACTTGAACTCAAGGTGAACCTCTAGAGAAGGCCAGCTTCCTCTTCCTAAACTAAACACAACTCTACTTCTAGTGCAGGAAAAATGGCTAACTAGTCTTATGCTAACATTTCATGGGATTAGGGAAAGATATTTGTAAGGAAATGAAACCTATACTAGAAGTGGTGATGCACCGAATTAAGGGATTTTTAACATCTGGAAGGGTTAATGTGGGAGGTATGCTTGCATCACACGACCACCTTCACCTATCGCAATTAGAAAGGGTATAAAATACCACAAACCAAGGTGGATGTTCCTCTGTTAAACTCGAGTGTACATAAGGGTAGATCAAATCAGATACAACACAATTAATTTATCAAAAGTAAACCACACATGCAGATAACAACATCTATTTATGTGAGTAGGGACAATAACGATATAAAAATTAATGCAGAAGGAAAACAAAGTCTTCACAACTAGCATAAAATATAACAAGATTATTCCTTCATGGCATGAAAAAGACAACCTGAAATAAAGGTAAGTTAATCACTATCACTAAGGAATTATAAATTTGTAAAGTAAACACTAATTAACATTCAACACAATAAATCAGATTTTTTAACAAACAACGTAACTCTGAATATAATCAAAAGGTTTCTTGGAATCTCATAATCACTCTTCCAAGCTTGAAGAGCAACTCTTCTCAAAATAATAATCTATCCTAAATAATGGAAGCATTCCACTATTTATAAGTTCCTAGGCTAAGCCATTATAGCTGGGCCCTTAACTAACATTTAACTAAAAATAGAAATGTCATTAATATTAAGGGAATAGGCTCCCATAAAAATAGTGAATTTTTTTGAAAGGGTTTGACTCAATCAACCCTGCAACTTTGACCAATCTAGAGCTTGAACATGTCCTTTCATGGCCACTCAGCTTTGGCCTGATTCATCTACATCTCTCTTACTAGCAAGTTTTTGTTGTTCATCCTCCCCTTCACCATTCAAGTCTGTACTCAAAGAAGTGCTTGATAACCCCTTGAGTTTCTTCATCTCCAGGCCTACATGCATAGTGATTCACTACGTCTTCTGTCTCGATCTCTTTGTGATCCTAGCTGCAATCTTTGAAGTTATTTGTAACTTTCTTTAGTCTCCTATGAATTTTTGACATAAAAGCAATTAATCAATGGAGTCACTATTGAAATTCTTGGTGACCTCATCATCACGCTTCACCAAATCTTTGAAATTTTCCTTAATCTGATCCTCAGGAAGAGCATCGATATTTTCATTGAAGAATTTGCAATTGGTGATATCAAACTCCTCTGAGATGTCATTCAGGGCATCTGTAATCTCCACTCGTTTCTCCTCCAATTTCTTAATCAGATCTTGTAATACTTGACACCGGAATTCCATGGCCTTTTGATATTCAAATAATTTAGAGGCATCATTGATCACCTCTTCTTGAAGAAGCAAGTCAGAATCCTCTTTTCTAATGTCACTCCATGTTGCCAAAGTTAAATTTAAATTATTATTATCCTCAAAGAAGGATTCGTCCATCTTGGAAATGGTGGTTTTTGCAACCTGCAAATCATTATATATCTCAACTGCTTCCTTGATCAAAGGATTAGCTTCCTACATAATTCTCTCCATCCATCCACTCACTGATCTCCCTTTCGGCCTAGCTTCTCGAGCTCATGATAATAAATATCATCGATTGTAGATGAAATTGTCATAGTCGTAGTAGTTAAGACTTCAATGGATGGAGTGGGTTGGGTTACTTTACGCAACAGTGCAATGAGTTGCTTGACCTTGGCCTTGAGCTCATTCTTGTGGCCTCGTCTCTTGTCATATTTCTCCAAAAGGGCCCCAAGAGCAGTGTGTACATATTTCTTGGCTCCTTCATGAGTAGCCTTCCCCAATGAGAATTTTGATATCCGATAATCGGCTACTTTGTGATTGTTTCTTTAGTTTTCCCTCAACAGGGGTGGCCACCCCTATCACATGCTCTCCAAATGAATTAACCATCGACTTGATACAGCTTCTCATTCTTTTGGCATGTCTCTGGGCATAGACTCCAATATGCTGAGATCTATAAAATCCCCTAGAGGAACCTTTTTCTTTTTCTTGGGAGTTTGTCTAAACAAATTTTTTTTGGTATGGCTAGAGCCGACAAAGATGGAGTGGCGTACCCAATACCGAGACATCAGTTAGAGTAAGATCACTAGAAATACCGATTGGTATTTGAGCATAGGTAACAATGATGGAAGGCATGGATGTAAGGACAGCCATAGGAATTGACATAGCAATGTTGGGGGTTGTGATTGAAGAAAATGGAAGTGTTAAAGGAAGTGAAGAGGAAATGGGTGACCCAATATTTTCCCCAGCTAATAGAACTGGAAGTGATGAGAATACTTGGGCCATAAAAGGGGATGGGAAAGAAGAAATGATTGTGGAAGTGGAAAGAACTAATATTGGAAGTGATAATGGAGGAAGGAGAAGATGTGATGGATCTTAGACGATACTAGGAGATTCACTAACTTCAACCACTTCTATCATAGGCACTGCAGGTGATGTAATCTTGGGAGCAGAAGACTTGGAGAGAGATGAGCCACTAACAACAAATGAAATCTTATTTAGAATTGTAGGAGCCTTTTGAGTCGACCTCTTGCCCTTAGTGGGTGTTGGTTGGTTTATTGCTTGTATAGCCCCTGTATTTGTAGGTTTATTTCCCCTTTGGGTGAGATTCCCAAGGTGGTCAACCAACTGAAAGTCCTCTTTAAAATGGGTCCCACCCTCTCCTTGGTATTATTGCATTCTTCCACATACCAATCAATCCATGGCAGTAGTTGATTGGCAACATTATCATTCTTGTATGATGAATCTAGAACTTCATCATTGTCTTGTATGTCCTTTGGTACATCAGCCAAACCAAATTGTCAAACTTCGTCAAGGGTTAATCTTTCATAATCCCTTTGTCGCATGATGTATTCATCCCGAAAATGAATCTAGATATCTTCCAATTGGGGTATGTGGGCACTGGACTGACTTGTCTCCCCAAACTTACCCCAATAATCAAAATTAGTCCACGGATGAAAGGTCCATGCAGGTTACCTCACCATTTCTACATCATGATTTTTTTCCTTTTGAATATTTGGGCAAGAATACCTGCCAATCGAAATAGCAAAATGCATTCCTACTTTTTTACGCTTATTTTGGATTCAATGATAATCCAACAACTTCCGAACTAATTCCAATACAATCCTTTTGTCAGTGAGACACCTTGGCAATTTTCTTGGGGCACCTATGAAACCTGGAATCTGGATGTAGGTGAATGTATGAAACTTGAAGTTGATTGCTCCCCATTCTCACACTTCTTGGAAAGCTTCATCATAAATCCTTTGATTGTATAGTTCTTTGTCAAAATGGTAGAGGATGACAGCAAAGAAAGCGTCATTGACTCTTCAGAAATATTTGGGAAGTGCTACGAACACCTCTAGTATTCAAACCCACAAAATCTCCCATAGCAGTAGCCACATATACCAAGAAATATGTCATGTAGAAGGTATTTGTTTCTGACACTCTACCCAATTGATAACGAATGGTGCTACTAATATGCTCCCCCCATTGGATAAACTCATCGTTCTTCTTGATAGTTGCGATATACAAAAACATCCATTCCTAGAATTCCTTTATAGAAGGAAGACCGGAAACTCTATTTAACAGCATAATAAGATCGTTGAATTCCTAAATAAAATATGATCAATGCATAGTTTTGGGTAATTTGGTGAAATTCTTAGCCAGATAGGATTTCATCATAATCTTTGAGTATACTTCCTCTTTCTTATCCCAATTTTCCACTGCTATTTCGGTGAAATTGTGGTGTAATCTTGAACATCGAGAAGTTTAATTAGATCCTCAAATAAATCGGGTCCAAACGGATTACCACATTATCATCACTATCTCTGACTGACATGGAGTCTTTGTCAATGTGGGTTGTTGCAATAAGGCAAATTATGGGCAATGCATAGATGTCGAAAATCGGTGGTAAGGGCAAGCCCACTATCGTAAATGGCCTCGCATCCATCGAGTTTCGACTTCATAAATTTTCAAGAGTAGTTCTCAATCCAATCTAAAAAAACTTCGAAAGAGGAAAAAACTCCAAAGTCTGAAAATTCAAAATTTCAGATTTTGGCCTTAGAAAAAATTCACTGTGTGACTTCTTTAAAAACATTGGTCTGACACATAGCTTCCTTCCGGTATGTTAAATGGTTAACAAGAGGAAAGAGACTTACTTGGGGTGGAGATGTGGCTTTTGTTGAGGTAGTATTGGGATTCTTCTTGACTAACTATATGTGTTGGTGCTCAATTGTACTCTCGTCCCTTTTCGTTTAAAATTTGTAGCCCTCCTGCTTTGATGCACTTTTGTCTTCCCGTGTGGATGTGTAATTCTTTCCCTTTACCAAGGTTTTGTTGTCAAGTTCTTTCCTTGGGTCATGGATCATATTGAGTCTTGGTATTATTTGCAGCCTTCTCTGCCGTGGGGAAAAACTTTGTTGTTGGGAATCTTCCATGATTGTGTCTCCTTTGTAAATCCTTTGATATTTTTATGCATTATGGCAAAGGGTGTGAGAGTATAAGGTAAATGCCTAAGACCCACAAAAGGACACGTAGAGGACCTGTGCTCATTTGAGGATCCACCTTTGGTTTTGACCTTTGGAGTTACGTCGAAGAGACATGTGGAGGCTTCCACTAGATTTTCCCATTCTCGACTTTTCAACAACCGATGAAACTCTCTCGTGTTCTGACCACGTGGAGGGCCCACACTTTTTAGGGACTCCGCTCTCCGAATTTTACTTTTGAAAGAGCACCGAAGAGACATGTGGAGGCTTCCACTGGATCTTCCCATGCTTAGACTTTTCAAGTGGCTGATGTAACTTTCTCAAACCCTAGGCATGTGGCACCTTCTGCTAGTTCTTAAAAATTTTCAATGGCTGGTACAACTTTTTCGAGCCCGAGACACGTGGAGAGCCCACACTTGTTTGGGGTCTCCACTTTTGGGCACCATATAAAAGTGCACCAAGGAGACACGTGGAGGCTTCCACTGGCTCCTCTTTATACTTAAAACTTTTCAACAGCTGGTACAACTTTTTTGAGCCCAAGACACATGGAGATCTCGTGCTTATTTGGGTTCTCTACTTTTGGGCACTATATCAAAAGTACAGCAGGGAGACATGTGGAGGCTTCCATTGGCTCCTCTTTATACTGATATTTTTTCAACGTTCAAGGTAACTTTCTTAGGCTTATGATATGTGGAGGGACCGCGCTCATTTGGGTACATGTCTCTACTTCTTACCTTTAGAGTTGGGCCAAGAAGACACGTGGAGGCTTCCACTAACTCCTCTTTATACTTATCTGACTCGAACTCACAGTGCAGATAAATAAAGGGGAAGCCCAAAAGATTCCTATATTCAAAAAAGAAAATATGAATTGGGAATGTGAATGGCTCATAACTTTTCAACCTGGAAAAAATAGAAGTGAATATTCTTCTTTAAATATTCATGTTTTTGGAGGGGGAAATAGAACGAGTGAGTGAGTTAAATTGTATAAATGAAATGATAATACTCTTATAGAGGAGGGGTTAATTTTTTTGAGAAATTTTGAGAAAAACTATTTTTCCGAGAGATTGTCTAAGAAACATGTTTATTTTCCTATGTTTGTAGATTTAATCATGTAAATATGGTTAGCAAGTGTACGCCATTCACAAGCTCTAAGATTGTTAAAGAAAATTTCCCCGTTGATGAATCTAATGAACCTTGAATGAATTTGTGTTGATCATGAGAATAATTGTGTTTGCTTTTATTTCAGGATGTTTTCAAATATTTAAATGTGTCCCTATTGTAGTATTACATTAGAAATCCTTTGAAATCACACAAAATCTCATCCTCATGACAAGTATTGTGGCATTTGCAATTACATTATGAAGAGAGATTTCATTTTATAATGTAATAAGTGATTTAAATTCACTTTACTTTCATTTCAGTGATACATATTGTTTTTCATTTCATGAGTGTATCATGAGCGTGATATAGCAGGGGTCTTCTAAAGTTTAATTGAGTCTTTAACATGATCTTTTGTGGTGAATTCTTGAAGAGTGTATGAAATCGTGCATCTCTAGGCCTCCATTAATACACACCTTCTGGTTGAAGGAATATTTTGGCTATTTCAAAGCATTTTGTCTGTGAGTGTTCCAATATTTGTAAAGGTTCTCAAATATCTAGTATAATCAACTTTATCTTACTTAACTGCCCACCAAAATTTTCTCAAATGATAAATCCTAGATGAACTACCCCTATTTGTATTCTATATCCACAAATATTTAAGAAATTCCACTACCAAAATATGTAGAAACAATCAGGTTTTAATTATTGTCTTTAGTAACCTGAACTTTGTCCAGGAAACATCTCCACTCTCTAGTGTGACAACTCATGAGAGATAGATTGTGTTGTATTGATCATATTTTCTCAAGGTTTTTCATGAATATTGTGAAAAAAAGGATCTCTTGATATCCTTCACCAATATGGGTTACAAAATGGGTCCTCTCACCCTGGTTGAAGGCACAACCTAAAGTAGTCAGGGTAAGTCAAACCCTATTCACAGTGCTATCAATTTCTTACATGCCTAAGTGAATGAAGAGTCAAATAAATCCCTCCCAATTACAAAATGACTCACACGTAGATTTATCCACCTCCAATAATCCTTTTTGAACCATTGTGTTGCTCACCACAAAGGGAGAATTAATTTGGGTACCAACATCGATCCAAATACGTTTGTCGGAACTATTTTACAAATGTAAACACATATCAACCCTGGTAATGTTTCTTACATGGTTTAAGTACAAATATGTTGTTTAAACATCATCCTTTGTTGAGATTTGTAATATTTGTGCAAGATTACAAGTTCATTTGTGTAATATTTCCAGTTTCTAGTGGTTATTGCACTGAATTTGCATCAATAGTGATAAATGTGAGTAAAGGAAGGTTGGATCTGTTAAGCTTTGTAGAAATTAAGTATTGATAGACATTTGACAAACTACTTATAGTGCATTTTCACATCTAAGGTGAGAATCCTTGGTGGCGACTCCAAATTGGTTTAAAATTTTGATGATTACCAGTGTCTTAACCTATGTCAAGTGAAATTTTTCATTGATATTTGCAAAGTCAAGGAAGAAGGTCATTCTTCACTAGGGATCCTACTAGAAAGTTGTTTCTAGAATTGGGAAAAGCAAATTCAGAAGGAAAACAAGTCTAGAAAGTGGTTGGAAATCAAGAATAAAAAAGGAGATATCAGTTTTGAAAGGTGATCAATCTATGGTTGAAGATTACCATATGTCTTCAAGTGTTTCTGAACCAAGTAGTCCTCGTGTGAATCTAAGTTCCCCTACTAGAGAGGGGCCATCATTTGTGTCTAAAAAGCGTGTCCCTCAGATTTTCTTTGCTTCTTCCAAGGTTGATAGAGTTTTTCTAAGAAACTGAGTCATTAGAGGATATTTACTTTGAGAGTTATACTCCTATGCTCCAAAGACCCCTCGTCCCTTATCATTTTGATTCTCCTACAAGATCACCTCCTCAAGGTAATATGGCTCAGCCTCCACCTAGACCTCCTTTTGTTGTTAGTACTTTTGGACCAATAAATTTCAGAGGTATGGTTGGATATCCTAATATGGTGCCACAAGATGTCAGAAATAGGTTACCAAAATTTCAAGGGAATAACACCATCACTAGTGACCAACATTTAAGACTATTTGTCAATATGATGGAAGATTTTGAAATTCAGTATAAAGACATGTATATAAAGCTATTAATTCATACTCTTGAAGAGAATGCATGTGATTCATACAAGTCATTACCAGATAATTCAATAGATTCATGGACCAAGATGAAAAATGCCTTTAGATTGCAATATGGGGATAAGATAGATCCCAGGTTCCTTTTATCTGAATTTAAAAATATAAAGAAGAATCCAAATGAATTTTTCCATGATTTCAATACTAGGTTCAACAAGACTTTGAATAGGCTACCTATAATCCTAAGGCCAAGTGATGAGTCATGTTTAATAAAATACTTTGATGCTTTCGATAAAAAGGTTGCTTATTACTTGAGAGATAAGAACCCGGAACATTGAGGCATGATTTCACTATGGCCTTACAAATAGAAAATAACATCAAAGCAATTGGAAAGCCTCCTAAGAGAGAGGGTTTCAAGTTGATCAATCCTGAGAGGCCTCAGTCAAACAAAGTTGTGGATCTGGAAGAGGTTGTGAAGACTTTGGCCGAGCGGTTAAAGAGATATCCTATAAACTGGCTAGAGTAGAAAAAGGGATAGGAAAAAGTTCCCAAGGTCAACACAAGCCACACAGGTTAGGAGATATTTGGAAATCATCCCAGAAGTGATCACAGATCAGATGACAAAGGGAAGGGGCCCATGGGATCAAGAAATAAATATCCTCAACCCAAAGTGATAATAGATTAGTTCCTGATCCTTTGACTACTAGGGTTGCTACCATAGAGAGTCCAATGATATCAAGTGGTGTGATAGGTGTTTCTTAGCACACCACCCATGTGATGTAGATCAATAAGTTGAGGAATCAAATGATGATGAGATGTATGAAGATGTGTGTATGATGGAGTGCCCTAGGAATTCACAGAAGGGGCAACATCAACTGAACCGATAAGTGCTTAATCATTGAAAATTTTTGGGATTGTGTTCACCAATAATTTCCTCTTCCTCATGTTAATAGTTTTTAAATTGATATGGTATAAGCATTTGATTTGCATAATCATGATTTTGAATACTTAAGGGCATTGATGATTAAAAAGTGTGATGGAGGAATCCCTTCCGAAGAGGACAGAAACTATTGATGAATGCATTAGTTACTCACGAGAAATAATGTAACACGAGAAGTAAGGTTATTAAAGGGAAGGGCCACAAACCAAGCCAAAATTTCCAATTCTTACCAATATCCTAAAGGAAACCCCTAAGAAAGATACATCTGGAAAAGGCCCAATTACCCCAAATAAAACTCTGTGCTCTTGCCCATGCCTAGACTCTAAAAACTCTTGTACTATCAGATGAAACTGTGAATCTTCCTCCTAATTATGTCTTACCCAAATATATTCCTTGTGACATAGCCCAAATCTTAAGTTAGATCAAGGTCATTGTTCCCATTGTTGAATTACTTAGGATCCCTAAGCATAGGAAAAGGGCATTCGAATATTTGGGATTTAAGGAAGAAAAAATTACCCAGGGCAAAAGTGTTGATAATATAGAGGTTCCTCTTATTATTGTAGAATCAAAAATACCACAAGCATTAGAGGAACTGGGTGAATCATCTGAGGTGTATTTGGGAACTTCTCTAGTTGAATATCAGTTGGATGTCAATCCATTTTTTACCACTTTGATTATTAAAGATAGGCTAGTACATAATTGCATGTTTGATTCAAGAGCCTCATGTAATGTAATGCCTCTTGAGGTAATGAATGAGTTAAATATCAAGGTAACAAAAACTTTTGGGAAATGTACTATTATGGATTCAAGAGAAGTTCTAGTAATTGGATATGTCAAGGGATTAGTAGTGCAATTAGCATCTTATCCAAGAAAATGCTTAACCATGAATGTGGTTATTGTGGACTTGTCTTGCTAAGTGGGGAATGTTATTATCTAGAAAATGGGTAGCTAGTGTAGGTGGAAGCATACAAATGGACATGTCATTTGCAACCATACCAATTGAGGGAAATCTTATGAAGTTGTATGGTGAGAAGAAAATGTTACACCTCATTGAGGACCCTAACAATGCTTCTTATGAAGTATTGTACATAGACGTTGATGTTGATAACTTTTTGGGTTATGCTGATTTTAAGGAACATAAAATTGATGAGTGCAAATATCCTGAGCAGGTCAGTTGTCCCTAGACTCTGATGTTTGATGGGGCTTGTTCTAGATCTGGTAATGGTGTTGGTGTTGTCCTGATATCTCCAAGCCATGAGGAGTTTAACTTTTCTTTTAAACTTAATTTTGAGTGCACAAATAACATTGCATAGTACGAAGCACTGCTCTTGGGTCTAAGGATTGCATGGAAGTATGGTGTCAAAGACATTATTGTTAAAGGATATTTAGAGTTGATAGTCAAACAAGTCAGAAAGTTTGTATGCTACAAAGAATCAAAGAATGAAGCAATACAAGCATGTGGTTTGGGACTTCATTGAAATGTTTGATTCTTTCAATATAATACACCATGATAGGAAATACAATATTGTAGCAAAAAAATTGGTAGTGTTGGGATCAAGGTTTGAAAATTATACAATGATCCCCTATTGTGAATATGATATTGAAGTATTGACTAGGCCGTATGTCCCTGATAATATCAAGCATTGGCAAGTTTTTGAAGATGATGCCTAGGTCTAAAGGTTTTTGCAAAATAAAGGAGAGTTTGCCAATAAAAGTATGGAATGGGAACCAATGGTTTGTGCAAATGAAGGAAAAGAGACCCTATTTGGTAAGGACATTATTCAGTTGAAAACCAATACCATTCTCGAGAGGTTTGGTTGCATTGGAATCAAATTTTGATAATGCTAACCACATTGTTAACAGACACATGTCATCCTCGAGAGATGTTGAAGAATATGACCTGGGCATAAAGGATAAACCTAGGAGAATATGGCTAGGTAGCAACTTGAACAAAGAAGAAAAATAGTCATATGTCCAATTGCTAAAAAAGTACCAGATCGCTTAGCTTGGTCATATTCAGAACTGAAATCATATAAGGAAGACCTTTTTCAACACGAAATACCCCTAGAGGCTAATGCCAAGCCATTTAGGAAAAAGTAAAGACCAATTAATCCACTCCTTTCCCTAAAAATGCAAGAAGAGTTGAAAAAGTTAAGGGATGGAGGAATCATACAACCTACAAGGTACTCTTCATGGGTTACAAACCTGGTACCTGTCCGAAAGAAGAACAGAGACATAAGATTGTGTGTGGACTTTAGAAATTTAAATAAGGCATCAATTAAGGACAACTACCCCTTGCCAAATATGGATAACATGTTACAATTGGTTATAGGTTCAGAATTGTTATCTACTTTGGATGGTTTTTCTGGGTATAACCAAGTGGTTGTGAAGCAATCAAAGAGAATCAAAACTGCTTTCACTACTCCATGGGGTACCTATGTATACGTAAGAATGCCATTTGGCCTAGATGAATGCTAGAGCCACATTTCAAAGAGCAATAGATGTAGCATTCTCAGGTTATATAAATGACTTCATTGTTGTGTATCAGGACGATGTGATATTTTTTTCAAGGAAGAAAATGATCACCTGAAGATTTAGTTAAGATGTTGATAAGGTGCAAGGAATATAGTATCTCACCGAACCCTAAGAAATGTCATTTTGGGGTTCAAAATGTTAAGTTGCTCGGAAATATTGTATCAAAAGAAGGGGTCATGATTGATCCTGAGAGAGTGGAAGCCATTAGCAAAGTTCCTATTCTAAGAACCAAAAAGGGAATTCAATCCTTTTTCAGCAGATAAATTTTATTAGGAGATTTATTTCTAACTTTGTTGAATTGACTATCCCAATCACTAGTATGTTGAAGAAGGATCAGAGTATCAGATGGGAGGAAGCATATTCAAGCCTTTACTTGGGATCAAGAAAGTGTTGAAAATGCCCCTATTTTAGCAGCTCCTGATTACAAAAAGGCCTTCCAAATGTTTTCCTTTTCCTCTAAGAATACCATTGCATTTGTGTTGCTACAAAAGGATGATGAAGGAGCTAAAAGGCCAATTGCTTTCTTTAGTAAAGCATTACAAGGGGTAGAGCTGAAGTATACTATCATGGAGAAACATGCCTTTGCTTTGGTCAAATCCATAAAAATCTTTAGGCCATATATTTTAAGTTCTAAATTCATAGCTTATGTCCCTCATACTATGGTCAAGGATATCCTTTTAGAGATGGAAATTTCCAGTAAAAGATGTCGATGGGAAAATAAGTTACAGGAATATGATATGGACATCCAAACTACAAAATTGGTCAGAGGTTTGGGCCTGGAAAAGCTAATGATAGAAAGCAATCTGCAGACAATTGAGATAAATGAGGTTGATGAAGAAAGGCTGAATATTCTTGAGAAATTTATAAATTCTCGACTGGTACAAGGATATTATTTTTTATCTCAGACATCTACAATGTCCCGATTATTTAAGAAAAAATCAAAAGAGAGCACTTAGATTGGATTCCCAAAAATATATCATCACTGATTATGGGTTGGCTTGGAAAAACCCTGAGGGAGTTCTCTTAAGGTGTATCACTAAGGATGAAGCCTTGAAAATAATTGTTGATTTCCATGGAGGATTTTGTGGGGGGAATTTTTTTGGGAGAGTAATAGCCCATAAGATCTTAAGGGCTGGTTACTGGTGGCCAACACTTTTAAGGATACAACTTTATTGGTAAGAAAGTGTGAGAGTTGTCAACATTTTTCAAGAATATTGAAAGCTTCAGGATCCCTCCCTTTGTAGCCAATGTCAATTGAAGCCCCTTTTAAGCAGTGGGGAATGGACTTTGTTGGGGAAATTTCAGATTCTTCAAGTGCAGCCATAAGTGGATATTGGTGGCCACTGATTACTTCACCAAATGGGTGGAGGAAATCCCCACTAAGAAGGCAACCCACCAAATTTTCATGGATTTCATTCTGAATCATATCATTTACAGGTTTGGAGTACCTACCAAAATAATTGCTTGACAATGCTATGAGTTTTCAAGCTAAACCTTTGGTGGCCATGTGTCAGGAGTATGGGATAAATTTAGCATATGCATCCAATTATAATCCCCAAGGTAATGGACAAGCTGAGTCAAGCAACAAAAATTTATTGAAAATAATCAAAAGAACTTTGGAGATAAATAAAAGAAAGTGGGGTGAGCAATTGAAGTTTTTATTTGGGCTGACAGAATTACTGTTAAAAGAGCTACTGAAAGAGCCCATTTGAATTGGTGTATGGAACTCAAGCTCTACTTCCCCTGCATATGCAATTATCTTCATATCAATTCATCCGACAGTTGGAGGACCAGAGGTTAGTCCCTATGATGCACGGATCAATCAAATTGTTGAACTAGATGAAGAGAGAAGAGAATCCCATCAAAGACATGTGAAGTTTAGGGAGAAAATGAAGAAATTGTTTGACAAAAAGGTTACCCCAAGAGTTTTCAGTGTAGGATATTTGGTGCTACTATGGGATAGCAAACATGAGGATAAGGGAAAACATGGAAATTTTGACACATTATGGATGGGCCCTTATTCTATTGATATTAGGATCAAGGCGAGCACACCTTCTTCCTAAAAGATCTAGATGGGGAATTGCTTGAGTTGCATGTTAATGGCAGGCACTTGAAACATTTCCTTGATTGATTTCTCATAATCAAGGTACACATCATTGTACAGTGTACAGTCTTTTAGTTCTTTTTTGTTTCTGTGTTTTTCTATTTTGGTTCGTCCTGGTCCTTAGCGGCTGGTTTTTGTTGGTTTCTCGGTTTGTCCCTGGGGTGTTGGAAATTATTTGCTTTGCAAGCTTGTTCTTGAATCCATTTCCCAATGGATTTTTTGGTACATGGTCTATTATGTTGTTCTTGTGGAACTCACAGGAGTTCCCATCCCCGAGTCGAGCTAGTGTTGGTGCTCAATTGTAATCTCACCCCTTTTTCGTTTAAAATTTTTAGTCCACCTAGTTAGATGCACTTTATGTCTTCCTATGTGGATGTGTAATTTTTTTCCTTTACCAGGGTGTTGTTTTCAAGTCCTTTCCTTGGGTCATGGATCATATTAAGTCTTGGTATTATTTACAGTCTTCTCTCCATAGAGAAAACTTTGTTGTTGGGTGTTTTCCATGATTGTGTCTCCTTTGTAAATCTTGTCCCAACATCTATGGATACTTGGTATTTTCTAATTGGATGTGGCATGGTGGGTCTATTTGATATTTTGATGCATTATGACGAAGGGCGTGAAAGTATAAGGTAAATGCATAAGACCCGCAAAAGGACACATGGAGGATTTGTGCTCATTTGAGGATCCGCATTTTGTTTTGACCTTTGGAGTTGCACCGAAGAGACACGTGGGGGCTTCCACTTACTTTTCCCATGCTTAGAATTTTCAATGATCGATACAATTCTCTTGGGTTTTGACCATGTGGAGGGCCCGTGCTTGTTTGGGGACATGCCCCTGAATTTTACTTTTAAAAGAGTGCCGAAAAGACATGTGGAGGCTTCTGTTGGATCTTCCCATGCTTAGGATTTTCAAGCGGCCAATGCAACTTTCTCGGACCCTAGGCATGTGGCACCTTCTCGCTAGTTCTTAAACTTTTTCAATGGTTGATACAACTTTTTCGGGCCCGAGACACATGGAGAGCCCACGCTTGTTTGGGGTCTCCACTTTTGGGCACCATATCAAAAGTGCACCAAAGAGACACGTGGAGGCTTCTACTGGCTCCTCTTTATACTTTAACTTTTTCAATAGCTAATACAACTTTTCTGGGCCCAAGACACGTGGAGAGCATGTGCTTGTTTAGGGTCTCCGCTTTTGGACACCATATCAAAAGTGTGCAAAGGAGACACGTGGAGGATTCCAATGGCTTCTCTTTATACCGAGACTTTTCAATGGTTGAGGTAACTTTTTGGGCCGGGACACATGGAGTGACCATGTTTGTTTGGGGACATGCCTCTCTTCTTACCTTTGGAGTTGCACCAAGGAGACACGTGGAGGCTTCCACTAGCTCCTCTTTATACTTTTCTAACTTAGACTCACAAAGACGATAAACAAAGGGGAAGCCCAAAAAACACCTATATTCAGAAAATAAAATATGAGTTGGGAATGTGAATGGCTCACAACTTTTCCACCGGAAAAAATAGAAGTGAGTATTCTTCTTTAAAGATTCGTGTTTTGGGGGTTAAAATAGAATGAGTGAGCGGGTGAAATTTTATAAATGCAACGAGAATACTCTTGCAGAGGGGGGGTTAATTTTTCTGAGAAATTTTGAGAAAAACCATTTTTTCAAGAGATTGTATGAGAAACCTGTTTATTTTCCTTTGTTTGTAGATTTAATCATGTCAAGATGGTTGTAAGTGTACAACATTGAAAATCTCTGAGATTGTTGAAGAAACTTTCCCCTACTAATGAATCTAATGAACCTTGAATGAATTTGTGTTGATCATGAGCATAATTGTGTTTGCTTTTATTTCAGAATGTTTTCAAATAGTTATATATGTGCCTGTTGTAGTATTACATTAGAAATCCTTTGAAATCACTCAAAATCTCATCCTAATGACAAGTATTGTTACATTTGTAATTACGTTATGAAGAGAGTTTCATTTCATAATGAAATAAGTGATTTAAATTCACTTTACTTCCATTTCAGTGATATAGATTTTTTATTAGTTCATGAGTGTATCATGAGTGTGATATAGTAAGGGTCTTCTAAAGTTTAATTGAGTCTTTGACATGAGCCTTTGTGTTGAATTCTTGAAGAGTGTATGAAATCGTGCATCTCTGGGCCTCCATTGATACACACCTTCTCGGTCAAGGAATATTTTTTTCTCAAATGATAAATCCTACATGAACTACCCCTGTTTGTATTATGTATCCACAAAGATTTAACAAATTCCACTGCCAAAATATGCAGAAACAATCAGGTTTCAATTATTATCTTTAGTAACCCGAACCTTTTCCAGGAAACATCTCCACTCTCTAGTGTGACAACTCCTAAGAGTTAGATTGTGTTGTATTGATCATATTTTCTCAAGGTTTTTCATGAAGATTGTGCAAAGAAGGATCTCTTGATATCCTTCACCAATATGGGTTACAAAATGGGTCCTCTCACCCTGGTTGAAGGCACAACCTAAACTAGTCAGGGTAGGTCAAACCCTGTTCATGGTGCTATCCATTTCTTCCATGCCTGAGTGAATGAAGAGTCATTTAAATCCCTCCCCGGCTACAAAATGATTCAAACTCTGATTTATTTGCCTCCAAGCATCCTATTCAAACCATTATGTTTCTCAGTCATAAAGGGAGAATCAATTTGGTTACCAACAGTATGGAATTGGGTCACGGTAATGCTCATTTTATTGTTTTTTAGAGTTTCCTTTTGAGGATTCAAGTGGTTTGCTTTGGCGGTGGAGGAAGAGGCCTCTTTCTATAATTATGAGTGAGTGAATGTTGCATAAGATTATTTATTCATATCAACCATGGGCTCCTCATAATATTCATTAGATGAGTATTCAAAATACCCAATATTTACATATCCAACTTATTCTTCTCCTTTGGATTATGATTCAATAATTTCATCTTCTTGGGTTCTACATAGTGCATTAATAAGTGGATCTTCCAAGGAAAGCCTTCGATGTGCTCCAACAATATGATTTTGGTTTTGGTTTTGATATGGGACATGTTGATCCATTTTCTTCTTCAATGTAGTCATATCATTGACCAAATTTTGTATCAAAGAATTAGTTCCTTCATACTAGGAAATCTAAACTTTATTTTTTATTAAATGGTTCTTGATCTTCCATGACATTATAAAATAATATTCTACCTCGATATAAACTTATTGAGCATTATCCAAAGTATTTTTTAATTTATTTGAAATATGAACCCAACTTTAGGGAACTTAGTTTAGATGAAGAACCTCTTTTCATCATCGAGTAAGACAATAACTAGTACGAATCTTCTTAATCAACTTGTTAAATTTGGCCACAAATTCTCTCATAAGATCTTATGGTTCTTTCTCCATTTAAGATAATTTATAAAGAAGGGCATGAGAATATTCCATTGACTTGAACCGTGATTCAAACTTAGCTTTCATATCTACCTAATCAGTGATTGAGTGAGATGGAAAATAGTAGAACCATTATGCAAAAGAACATATTGTAATGACTTCATGAATATCTAAATAGAAACATCTTCATGTTCCACTCCAAAAATGCCACAAGTTTTGATAAAGGATGTACTATGCTTATCTATATGTTGTTTTCCATCTCCATAGAATTTGGGAAAATTATTTCTCGATCCTCCGAGTAGTTCATGAAGTGGAGGAGTCGAGCCAACGGAATGGTGTTCTCGACCCCAAGGTATAGTTGTAGTCATTATGTATTCTTATTCTTCTTCTTCTAAAGGAAAAATATATAATGGTGTTACAACTAGACTTTCAAGAGGTTTTTCGAGAGGAAAGTTAGTATTAAATTCAGGATTAATCATTTCCAAACTTGTATTATTGTTTAGATAAAAGAGGGTCTGAAATCTACTTGGTGTTCTTCAAACGTAAGATCAATAAGGATACCATCTTATAAAGGATTTTTAATGGGGAATATGAATATTTACACCCATAAATATGAAAATACAAAGTGGAATATGAATGGTTTCTTACAAAAATTATCAAGGGGTTTTTAAGAAATGAGTTTCATATTTTTTTGAGTTTTTTATTTTATGATTTTTTTATAAATTTTGAGATTTTTTATTTTGTAGGATTTTGTGGAAGGGTGCAAGAAAACAAAATCTACCCCACATTGGGCACCAAATATTTTTGGAGAAATATTTTTCGTAGGACAAAATATAGGGTTTCCATCGTGCTCGGGACTAAGTCCTTCTTCTTGAAATGGGAAGGCTCCCATTTATTGAAAGCTATAAATATTGTACACTAATTCTATTCTTAGGGTGGTCAAATACTAGGATCACACAAAAATACTCCACTAAACTTGTGGCAATAGTGTATGGAGGGAAAGGAGTGTGAGGTATGAGTAGGAGAAGATAAATGGAGAGGGGGTTTTGGGTAATAAATAGGATGCGAGTTTATTAACCACAAAACCATAAGTATTTCCAGATTCAATGAGAAGACACCAATATGCAAAACAAGTCTTTCCCTAGTTGTGCATATTACAATGCTCTATTATAGTAGGAGTTGAGAAAGAGAGGAATACATTAAGTACGAAATAAAATAAATATATATTTTTATAGAAGGAGTAATAATGTATCCCTTGGAATGGAGAGATCATTATACTTTATAGTTGAAAATAATGAATCTTCACATTCCCAAGTGACCTTTCAACTTTAAGTGAAATATCAATGAAGGAATAGAAACTTTATGTAACTTAAGTAAATTTTAAAAATTTGTTTCACAACAGAGAAATATAATTATAGAGAGAAAAGGTGTGATCAATCAAGATGATTCGCGATTAAGTTGTTTTTTCCTTCATTGTGGAGATGAATCTTGCAACTAGGTATAATCTTTCTCGACAGCTTCTTTGATCAAGGCATATCTTTTTAGGACTAATAAATTATGTTCCACCTCTTATCCAAAATAATCGCCTTTGGTCATGATTAGAAAAATATCTTTCAACTCTTCATCTCTCGTAAGTAATGATAGGTTACACAAAATAACTCTTTGTCAAAAACATGATATCTTGTCTCTCACATGAGAAAACACTCATCTTGCAATCATCATGAATAATTAACTCACACAATGCATGTCATGGAATCAGCAACCATGATCTCTCTTGGATTTGACAGTATCACATATTTATGAGAATCCTTGGTGGCAACATAGAAAACCTCTAAAATGAAAAAACTTCCTCTTTGTGTGATTGAACCAATTGATGATTGGATGGAAAATGTCTTCATGAAGAATAGTAGTACTCCATATCATGTATCTTGAAAGGATAATGGTTAGGAGATCGATAATGCACTCGAACCCATGGTTCCCATCATGAAATCCTTTAATTGACTTCACTATATATTTCATGCTCAAAAATCCTCCTGTACACGCTAACTCGAGTTAGTAAATGAATTTTCCTTATTATCTAGATGTCTTCAATTGCCTTATATAATGCTTTTGGTTGTAAAATTTATTTTGTCATTACAAATGAAGAACTCATCAAAATAATTGAGAATGTATTTATTTGAAATATGATGCAAAAAGGAAGAGATGCTCCAATTTTTAGATGATTCTCTCATTTAGACCAATGGGAAATTTCAAACTTTAATTAAGCAGGAAAATACTAAGAGAAAACACAATCCTCCATATCTCTAAAAATGCTCCACTTCATCGTGATATAATCTAGCATATTCTTCACCAAGTGCCTCTAACCTCTATATTTTAGCTATGTAAATGCATAAATTCCTTGAATCATATTTGTGATAGACTGTGTATATTTTAGATCCCAACATATCTATGATTTTAGCTCATATCTACCCTTTCTTTTTGTGTTGATTTTATATTACCTCTCTATTATGGTTATATTTTATTGTGTGTGTAATTTGTAAGGTTTATATTCATTGTGTATTATTTAGGATAAGAGGGAGAGTTGGATTCAAATGTATTTTTATCGGGCTCATATCTTCCCTTTGGGTATGTGTTTTTCCTCTTTATTTCTAACTCATAGAGGGAGGGTCATCCCTTACTTTTGGTGCATCACCATGTTTATTTCCATGTTTTCTCCCCATTTTATCTTTCAATTGGTATACTAGAGTATAGTAGTGGTAGCATAGAGTAGTTAGGATAAGATCTAGCTTTCTCTAGAGGTATTCCTCAAGGAACTAAGTTTACACACATTAGAGGCATTATCATTTTTGTTGCTAAGACACCAATATCTTAATTGGTGATCTACAGCCCACATCTTAACCATCCATAGTTTTTAGCATGTCCAATGGGAGTTATGTGTGTTCTTCTTGAGTATCTAAAATATTTCTAAAAGTATGGGTGATTTGTTTTGTAATTTATAGCTAATATTTAGTTTGTTCTTAGCTCATTTTTTTAACATCCATTCCAAGCACCTAACAACTCCATTATGTTATGATTTATAAATTCCATTTACTTTACAAATATATGAGAATAATTGTGACAAAAAGTGTTACCGAAGGACCACCTATTGCATTATTGCATTTATCGCTGAAGAAGAGACTTATAAGTGTATCTTTGTGAAGATATAATAAACCTCACCATCACCAAAAATCCCAATCCACTCCTCCACTTGGTTTTTCTACCCAAATCTTGCAGATAAATATCCAACCTCATACATTCATGAATCACTAAAGGAATTATGTCTTCCTTTCTTTTAATGTTGGTATTCCTTTAGACTTAAGTGTATGGAATGATATCCAAAATGTAGCCCTTAAAATCCTCCCATATTTCAATCATAGAAATCAGGCTAACCCCATTAATCAAATTAAGGATGTAACACACCTATGCTCAGTCCATCATGTGACCAAAATTTATGTTTCTTTGAGATTATTATCCACTTCCCTCAAAGCAAAGTCTCTTACCTAGTATATAAATATTCCACCTAACTCCATAAATTCCTAGGATGAATTTGGGGAGTGAATAGAAAGGTAATCTCAAGACAAAAGTGACCACTTGTAGCCAATAAATAAAATTACTATCAAAAAGAGAGAACTAGCAGAGGAATTGTCTTATTTTAACTTCAAATTTTAAATTACTTGGGAAAGAATTCCACTCTTGTTAAGACCATCATCTCATTATACTTTATTATACTTTCTAAGAGATTGAAATTTAGACATAACAGTCATGATATAATCTATAGGTGGGAAAACCTTATTGATGCCTTTGAAATTTCCATTTTATCTAAAAACAACTTGATATAGGTAGAATAGTAATCCATAATACCCCTTATTCCTCTATTTCCTAAGATAAAAACATGTGATGAAATTCATCTCAACCCCTTATTTTTTAACCTTTGGAAACCATACTTGGTACTAATTTAAATGAATTCAAAACACTCCTAAAAATATGGATAATGACATAACTATCATGAAAAGGAAGTAGCCCCAACTTGGTCCTAGACCCTATCAACCCTATAATCTTGCTTATCAACAAAATAGAGCTCATCATAAAAATAAAATTTCTCTTATTAGGCCTTCTTAACATCCATATATTTTTATTACAAATCCTAATAGAGTATTATTACCCACGTAAAACAACCTAGTTGAATACATGAGATGGTATTATTCTTCTATAAAACCCTAAGACTCCCACACTTTCCCAAATGGAACCATAGGCCAAGCACTGATAGTTAAAAATTCATTGGTATAAATAAGGAAATCTATGGGATTTTCACATCCACATGCAACAATAGTGGAAGAGAGCTTATTCTATTAAAAGAGGGAGATTTTTGTGTAAAAAATCAAACTGAATGGAATTTGCATAAACCCTAAGTGCATTCAAGTTATAATAAAAGAGAAAATAAGATACTCTTATAGTAAAAGGAAAAAAGTTCTAAATACCAAATGACACCTAATCGAAAGGGAGAACACTAAAATTCAAAATATATTATATCTAAAACATCATATATACACAATAAGTATCCGCTACAAATAATTTGGTGTCAAATCTATTTCATTCCACAATAGAAAACCCAAGGAAATAGTGGAACACTTATCATTTATAAAATATATCACCAACACCACTATATATTAATGAAGAAAACAAATTTCAATGTCTCCATGTGGGGTTATCTAGCAATAGTCAATCAAATGGATCTACTCCAACAAGCACCGAAATAGTTCAAGCTCCACCTAAAGGCTCAAAAAGAAGTAAATTCAATACTATTTTACCTGCACCAACCTAATGTTCTTGATGTAATTTGTACACCAAATACCCTCCATTTTATGTATCACTGATTATTGACAAGCATATTGTTCATTAGCGCATGTTTAATTAAAATACTAGAAGTACTACCATGTCTAAACAAATTGTAGACACCATAAGATTAGATTATACTCCCATCAATAAAGGTGTATTTGAAATTAATGGTATGACTATAAAAATTGTATGGGTCATCAAAATATCTAAATTTCACATTGCATGTATGCCCTAGCATCAATTTTCCCCAAGATATTCCATTCAATGACCTTCCTCCTATTTTTAGAATATTTTTTTTCTAGAGATTTCACTATAAAATTTGAAGGGTACCTATCCTCCGATTGGTCTCACATGCATTTGAAAACTAGATATGACACTGAGATAACCATAAAAACTAATCCTATTTCCCATTTTCATGTTGAAACTTATGCTTTAAGGAAAATCGTGATACATTACGACATTAACTTTGAAATCAATAAAGAATTCAATGTTGAACTGCATAAATTGAGGACTACAATTCCATATGACATAAATAGGATAAAGATATCTTGAATTTTGATCCATAGGATGCTTTTGAAGATATTAGTTTAGGCACATATTTTATTATAAATGATGGAGGACACATTCTAATCCTATTGAAACAAAACCAAGAGTTGGAAGGCTTAAGGGAAATGTACTATGATGGGTCAAAATGAAAATTTTGGGATGGTGCAATTTATTTCCTCATTTCACCAAAAAGGAGAAGCTTCTCTTTTCACACATACTTCAATTGAACTAATAACATGGCTAAATTCAAAGCCTTAATCCAGGATTGTAGATTGAAGAAATGAAGGACCTTAAAAATTTAATAGTTTTTGGAGACATGGAGATGGTTATTGAATAGATAAGAACTCAATACTAATCTTAAAATCTTGTATTCAAAGATTATAAACATAAGTTATGGGATATCTTGAAATATTTTGAGGTAATTAATCTTCAAACTATACCAAGAAAGTAAAACATTGATGTTGATCGCATGGATTCCATTGATCGCACTTTGATCCTCTTAGATATATCATGAAGGATACATACCAACATATGATGCTAGTAATCGGATAACGATACCGATAACAACTTTCATTGGTTTTTTTTTTTAAACAAATTGTCAATTTTATTTAGCAAGAGGTATAATTATCTCAATACTTCTAACCCGAATTGCAAGAAATATATTTTTACCATGTCATTTATTTAAAGACTAATAAGTTACCAAATGTATTATTCACATTAAAGATTTCATTTACACTTAATGATCAAAACAAGGGAGAGAAAATAAATATGAAAATCAAAGATGAAAAATACTATGAAGTATCCATATCTATTGGAAAAAAATTTAAATTGGGCAAGTGTGTACTCTATTATAGTATCATGATTTTTTTAAACTATGTCAAACATATGATTATATTATTACATGGACATATGATGACCTTAAAGGGTACAGCCCTTTTATGCACCTAAAATAATCTACTTACTAATTATCACATCCAATTTTATAACATCCCACATATATCCTCATCAAGATTAATTTATCTAATCAATCATGTAATCCTATCTACCTATCCCCACCTATTATCATTTCCTCTCCTAAAAATCCTCTAACTTATATCTCATATAATCATAATTAACATTATTTAATCATTTTCTATATTTTTCCATCTCTATAACCTTCCATCTTCTACCACCTTTTCTAGAATCTTCCAATTCTAGAACCTTCCATCTTCTACCACCTTTTCTAGAATCTTCCAATTATAAATCCTTCCTCTTCCATCACCTTACATGAATTTAAAATTAATGAAATCCCTCCACTCTCTAGAATATTCCACCCTCTCAACCAATATCTACCATTGATTTAAATCCACCATATCTCCATCCTATTTATACATTCTTCTATAAATTAAGCCACCACCCTCAATGTAAGATAAAGGAATGGATCTAGGAAGAAAATATATAAACATCATATCACCTTGATCATGAATCAAGCCATCGTCCTTCATCAATCAATCATACATTTTTAGGAAATGTGGGGATAAATAATAAACACATATTAGTTATCCACCATATTAATTTTCCAAAGATTATAATTTATGACTAAACAACATTTAGTATGAATGAAACGTAGACTATGGATTTACATAGTGCATTATAGTTTAATGTAAAGATCCCATAACACATTACAAATGAACACAAAACACAAGATTTAAGTGGGAAAACCTTTCAGTAAAAAACCCACTAAAAATATCACTTATCTTTATTGAGAATTTAATTTCACCCGAACTCCCATTATTTCTGGAAGATCCCCTATAGTTACACCTTAACAAGGGATTAAAAATTATCACCGACATTCACTCGTGTGGAGATCAAGCTCACATCATATCTAACATGTTATTCTCTTTATAACTCACAATATCACACTGTCATGTAGTGTATATCACCAATCTCAAATGAGATCACCTTGTTTTATACACGGTGGGTGGATCGTTGCATGGGTAAAATCTTATAATTCAAATTTAAATATCCATCGATGTGGTATGGGATATTCCACCTTATGTTTTATACATACTTTATAACCACAACCTTTAGTCTTTGGAGGGTTTTAATAAAAATGGTTTCCCACTTAATATTACAACCCCAACACTCCCCCTTAATATTAAGTAGGGAAACATGCCAAGTCACCATTTTATACAAAATGAATTACAATCCATAAATCATCAAAGTGATTTAGGCTAGCATGCAATCATATAACAATTGTTCCTCATAACACATGACAAGTCACCTTTTTGTAAAAAAGGAATTACAATCCATAAATCATCAAAGTGAATTACGCTAACATGCAAAAAAACACTTTGAGCTGAAGATTTTACAAAATTTGCAATAGACTACTTTATTCTTCCACGGGTTTTAAAAAAAACATGTTGTGGTGCTAAGCTTTAATGTTTCACTAGTTTTGGAAAATATGTGGTATAAGGCTTAGTGTTCTATGGATTTTGAAAATTCACATCACATATATTTTAATTTCTAGCCAGTTTTAAGAAAAATATGCCACGGTACAAAGTTGTGTTATGGGGATTTTTGAAAAGTCGCGATACACTACATAGTGTTCCATGGATTTTTTAGAAAAGATGTGACATAAATCTTTTTCATGTCCTACGGGTTTTTGAGAAAAATATGTTGTAGTGCAAAGCTAATGTTGTATAGATTCTTTAAAAATCCACAATACACAAGAACAAACAAAATTATCAAGATAAAGTGATTAAGTATGAAGTCTTACATAATATTATGGAGTCTTTTATAAAACAATAATCTCCCATATTTAATGCTTCACTGGTATTACAAGTAAACTCACATGAAGTGATTATTTACTTAAACACAATGGAAATAGTATATGGATTTTACAATTGGCATAACTAGACCGATAAGAGGTGGCATTAATATGTTCATTCCCCTCAAGGGAAAATTTGAAAGGCCATATTTTCATATGATTCAGAGGTGATCAACGTCATCCACATGATCATTTGAGTCAAATTCTAAAATGCCTAACATTGCACGAAATTTGCAGAACTTTGCAACACCCAATGGCTTTGTAAAAATATCTGCTACTTGATCTTCAGAGAAAAAACTTGAGATCAATATCACAATTTATAACTTTCTCCTAAATAAAGTGCATATGTATTTCAATATGTTTTTTCCTTTGATGTTGAACTAGATTATTTGCAAGAGCAATGTAACTTTTGTTGTCACATAGAAGAAGAGTACTTCCTTTAATTACATATGAAGTTCATCCAATAGTCTTTTCAACCACATAGCTTCATTTGTTTCTTCCATAACACTTATATACTTTGATTTAGTATAATATATTGATATTATCAGTTGCTTCTTGCTACTCCAAGTGATTGCACTTGTACCTAACTTGAAAACATATCTAGAAGTAGATTTTCTATCCATAATATCACCGACATGGTAAGAATCACAATAACCAAATAAATTTACATCATTACTAGAAAAATAATACAAACCATAATTGATTATACCTTTGATATACCTTAGAATCCTTTTTTCCATTTTTCAATGGTCCTAATAAATATCATGCATGAATCTAGAAACAATTTCAATTGCATAGGATATATTAAGCCTAGTGATAGTTAAATAAATCAAACTACTAACAAATTGTCTGTATAGAGTAGGATTAAATTTATCACATGCAAGTCTTGGGTCTAATTTAACACCAACTTCCATAGGAATAGAGATAGAATTACAATCAATCATGTAAAATATTCTAAGAAGGTTAGCAGCATACTGTGTTTGAGATTATACAATATATTTGTGATTTTGAAAAATAATCATGCCTAAAAATAATTCAACAAATCTAAATCAGTAATTTCAAAACATTGTCTTAATTTCTCTTTGATTTTAATAATTAGATTTTTGTCACTACTAGTAATCAAGAGATCATCAATATATATGACAATAATGATAACACACTTATTTTCATATTTTACAAACAAATCATGATCAACAAAAAACATTTTGAAGCCAAGATCTTGAAAGAAACTATTTATCTTATCATACCAAGCTCTAGGATCTTATTTAATGATGAAGAATGTGAAAACATGATAACATAAGGATCATGTAGGATAATTCCAACATCAACTGAGATACATTGCGAAAATGTGATGAGGTTCCATGAGGGATCGAGCATTAACCATGAAAATGTTCATGTAAGGATTAGAAGATAAAAATATCATCAACCATCTCATAGATCTAAAAAAGGTAAGGGGTACAAATAGGGGTTTTGTATAACCCCTAATTCATGTAATTATACATCCTCAAGTGGAGAAGGGGAGTTACATTCCTAGAATGGAAAGTAACTCCCATAGGATGCACTGACGTGTAAGGAATCTAATGATGACCCATGCGACACCTAGACCTATGACCTTGCCTAAGTAGGATGACTCACCACATGATGTGGAAAATGACTCACCCCAACACCCCTTCATCATAACTTAGGATGAGGTAGCAAGTCAAAAAGGATAAATGGGTCTCGACAACTAATCCTGATGAGGCACCAATGAACAACAAGGATCTCAAAAACTAGAGGAAAATTCGGTGGGAAAAACATCCACCACAAGAGATGAAAAACACTCTCTAACAATATAAGAAAGATGCCACAAATGGGTCTCAAAGAATCGAGGATCCTGATAAGGTACCCATGTACAAAAGGGAAATCTCTCTGGAAGAAAAATAAGATATGAGAGAAAGGAGACAAGAGGGATGCAGAAGAATCCATCAACGGATCTTGATTCTCAGTAACTCTAGGAAGTCTCCAAGAAGAGTGTCGATGACGTGGTCCTTGTCCTGTGGACTAAAGAAGAACCAACCGCATCGAACGGTGTGCCTTCCTTGGGAAGGACAAAATTAGAGTACTAGAAGTCCACCACTCCATGAAGGAGTTCAAAGGAAGCATTACAAATAACTCTAAATATAGTCCATGAAAATGTGACATAGGTCTAGAAAATGAGTGTACAACAACTAAAGGTAATGCCACAAGCATAGAACTGTCAAAGTGAGAGAGAGGAACATCTACTAAAAGGATGCCCAAGTGATGTGAAGGTAATGCAACAACCCCCACAATAGAAAGAGGATCCACAAGCAAGGGTGGATCAATGATGATCTCCTGAAAAGTGGAAGTGATAAGATTCCCAGAAGGGGCACTCCCAATAAAGGAGATGAAAGACTCCTCTGAAACACCTATAGAATGATGAGGAACTCCTTGTACTACATCACAACTAAACACTATGAAGAGATGACAAATTTCTAATGTACACTCATCCTAAGAGGGTGGCTTAACAAAAAGAAGAGTGATGTCTGACATGTATGAATCATCAACACATGAAGGAGGAGGAGTGGAAAGGGCCTCGCACACTGGAAGTGGAAAGGAGGTAGATGCAATGGATATATGAGGCTAGGAATAATATTGTTTGATGTCTAATGAGAAGGGAGGAGTGTCAACATACATGGAATAGGGCCAAGAGAAGGAGGAGAGGAGTCCTCAGTAGTACTCTCGTCATCATAACTAGAAGCATAATCCTCGTTATCATGGCTAGAAATAAGTGAGTATGTGTTAGTAGAATGGTCATCACATGAAGAAGAAGAGGATACAATTATATCAATAGCAACAACAATAAACGATGTGAAGGGTATCCAAATAAGGGCTTAAAGATGTTCCGATGGTGTGGGGAGAATCGATTCGCCATATTAAGTCAAAGAGGTCTAGAGACATGTAACATCAAGTGACCAACAACATGTTTACACATGTCAAGATATTCCTCAAGATGATAAGAATCAAGGGTGCAAGAATTTGACCATGTAAAAGATAGTAAAGCACTCATGAGAGAAGTAGCGTTCCATAGAAGTATGACATGATGTGTAGTTGTCTTTCCCAAGAAGAAATGGAAGAGGTTATAAAGCAATCCTTCAACACTCAAGTATGGAAAGAGAATCCTCCATGATGCGAAGCAAGAAGTGTAAGGTATATGAGAAGAGGGTGTGTGGATACAAGCAAGGTGGCAAAATGTTAAACGTAGTCGAGAATGCGTTTGTATGTAATACAACACCCAAGAATAGTAGTAACCCCCATCTTTATAGCACTTTATAAGTAGTGTGTGATTATAATAGGGTGTTTTCATGTGATGTGGGATAGTTGACCACTCACTTTGTAGTAGGCAAATGTTGGAGCTCAAAATTACACCCTGCCCCAATTCATAGACAACTCAGATTTTGAGGTAACATGGGACTGTCTCCAAGTTTTGGGACTTGCACTATGAGACAAACCTCTAGAGAAGGTTGGTTCCTCTACCTATTCCTAATGCTAAAACTACTCCTAATGTTGAAATAAAATCCTAAGCTAAACATTCCAAGGGACCAGAGTTAGAAGGAGATGCATAAAAGGGAAATCCTAAGCTAAAATGGGTGATAACACCAAGAAAAGGGTGATGAACATTAAACACAATCAAAATGGATCCTGCAAATGAGAGAGATATGCACAACCATTGCAAGAGTAAGAGAGAGGCAAGAAGCAAATAAAACACAAGTATAGGGCAGAAGAGAGCCACAAACACTATATTTTATTGCTTATAAATATGCATAGTCCATTACAACTCAAACAGAGGCAAGAATGCATTTACAAAGGCCAAAATGAAGGCTCAAAGTTCATAGCTACTTGGGAGACCATTTTGACATGGTTCCTTTGTAGATCAGAATTTCCATCTCTTTCAAAATGAAATATTTTACAATATATAGTAGGAATGAGAGAGAAAGAAGAAAGAGGAGAGGGAAAAAGAGAGGCATGGGTTTTCAAACTTTAAACCAATAGAATTCTAAAATGAATTCACTTGAAAATAACATGGGCACTCTATAAGGTCACATTATGTCTATTTTTTCCTGAGAGGAAATAAAGCCATACTTCATCAATTTGGTGGTTGAGCCATATAATTTGATACTTTGTGTGCTTGAGACTGCTCTTTTCTCCCTAAGAAGTCATGTTTTCCATTTCGACCCATTAAATTCCACAAAAATCATATTTTTTATTTCAATTTGAAGGGATCGAGGAGATATTTCCAACGATATAAAGTTTTTTTGATTTGGAGCTCTGGATCAACAGATATGGCCGTTTAAATATTTTCATGATGGTAAAAACATAAATGTGACACGCGGCAAAGATTTGATTAGTTCATGGATCGAGCTCTCCTACATGTGCATTACTTTGTTTTTTCCATGTGTCCACCTCCCGTTGGCTCTGGATCAAGCCTTTTATTCTTTTCTTTTCATTTTCCTTTGCGAATGGGTTTTCCTTTATGAAATATGAGCCAATAAGACAATGCCATGTCTCTTCATAGTGTCACATTGTCCTTTTCTCTTGACTTCTCCTTTAGAAATGTGAGCCAATAGGAAGGATCCACATTTCTTCATAATTCACCTTTTGATAGCCTTCAACTGACCATTGCGAAGTGTGATCCACTAAGAAATCTCCATGCTCTTCACAATGTCGAGTCCTTTTGATTACCGCCTCGACATCCACAAAACATTAACCAATGAGGAATCTCCACGCCCTTTGGTTTTTCATACTTTTCTTTATCTCTTCATGATGTCGATGATACAAATGTGTGCCAATAAAAATGCTCCACGTAGCTTCGACTTCACATTACTGATCTCTTGGGTTGACTTAGAAATTTTTGGCTTCAAAACTATTGCCACATGTCCTTCACTCATTGGTTGCGAGGGGTCAAGAGGACCCGAAACATTATTCATTCCGGCTCATCCCGGGGTTTTAATTCTAGATGAGCCCATCACCTTAGTAATTTTGGAATGGTGACACATGTCCACTACCGATTGTTGGATCTCTTCCATCTCGCAATCCCCTTA
Source organism: Taxus wallichiana var. yunnanensis (assembly GCA_018340775.1). Lineage (NCBI taxonomy): Eukaryota > Viridiplantae > Streptophyta > Pinopsida > Cupressales > Taxaceae > Taxus > Taxus wallichiana. The sequence continues at coordinate 912,149,972 of CM031234.1, read as the reverse complement.
ACTCATCGTGTATTCTTTGACCGTGTTTGAATTAATCCCAAACCCAATAGACTTTGGAATGTGATTAATTCTATGGAATTTACGTCCACCGTGCCCAAAACATTTAAGGAGAGACAAAATCCTGCCATGTAGCATACTTCTTGATGTTTGGCATTAAATTTGACACTTTGATAAATGAATGTCATGTGCCTTTTTAATATAACCCGTTAATGAATTAGCTAAGTCTCCCCCGGGTTTTTGAATGCCAATGGTTGGTGCATTTAGAAGGGGAATTTTATGGTTGTTTAACCATCTCATACCTATTAAAAATGGCTAAGTCCATTTTTAATGAGTTATCCAAATTAACCCGGGGTAAATTTGGGATAACAGTTTTGGAGACCTCTAGGGGTAATTTTCCTGTTAAATTTGATCGGAGCTTTTATGCAATCCATTGCACATGGATTCAAGCCTAAAACTTGAAGAAACAGATATAAACTTGAAAATTTCTTACCCTTGAGTCATTATGGACTTTGCACAAATTGAAATTTCCTGAAGTTGATCTATGGGCTCTAAATGAAGCTTTGAAGTTTCCCAACTATATGATTCTGCCATTAAACATTACTCCGAATCAACTAAATTGTGTAAACAACAACAATGCTATAAAAACTATATGCAAACATGAAAATCATACATTATTTAAGGAAAGACATGTAGAGTGTGCACAAGCACTTATTTTGTTGAAAACAAACCTATCCTAACCTACTCTAACGAAAGGAAAAGAGAAGCTAAACAAATCCTGAAAGATACAGGAGAAATAGCTTCCCTTTCTTACAATAAGTGGCCATGTAATTAATTTATCAATGGACATGGCCTTAAAAAAGAGTGAAAAATTGTCTAGAGATGGTCTTCCACCCTTCTCAAAGTATCAACTGAAAAAAGAGCAAATACCTCTTTTAGTTTCTCTGCATTTGGATTTAAGAGGCATTGCAACTGACCTTTGGTACATGTATCCCTTCCTCATGCTCTAAATTGTGCATAAATGGTTGCAACTTTTTTTTTGGCTCCAAATTAGCTAGATAGTTGATTGGGAAAGGCTTGATCTTTTTTGTTTTCCGATATTCTTTATAATTAGCTCTATTAATGGATTTGGTTGAGACACTTTCCTCTTCATGGTGGATGTCTACAAGCTTGTCTAGAATTGATATTACTTCCTTTACAAACAATTATATTTCCACCCTTTTGTTCTCATGATCTACTTTCTCAAACAAGAAGCTAGAAATCTCAAACTCGTCCTCATTAAGATCTTGAGGCCCTTCATGGTTCATTTCAAGATGATTAATGATGTCCTTAGTGTATAACTGCAACATTCCAAAAGTGTAGCAAGTTCCAAACATGTAGAGCAATGAGGATCATTGCATTCCATTAAAGCACCTTTCTCACTTTCAAAACATTCTTCCTCAAGGCCTTAGATGCCAATAGTGTTCAAAAACACTTTCTCCTCCCCCCAGCTTCCAATCTAATTATCCTTCACATCTTCCTAATTCTTCTTGACATTCAACACCTCCTTTTACACATTTTAGATCCTCTCATCCTCCCAATTTGAATCAAACCAATCTTCAACAGATATGGAATTATCTTCTTTGGAAGAATTGGTTGGAGAAGAGGTATAAACAAGGGGTTGTTGATTTGTTGCATGTTTGGGATGAGATGTTTGATGCTCAAGAGACTTGATTTGATCAATTGGAGAAGCCAAATGATCCTCCAAAACATACTCCCTACTTTTTTATTTTCTTTCTCCAAAATGCATGATATTTCCTGAAACCTTGTTGTTTGGAGTGTTGCATGGGTTGTTCCTTCTCTCCAAGATCGTAGTATACCTCCTATTCTCCCAATCTTGTAGGATAACTCGGTCTAATAAGGGTTGGTTAGAAACTAGGGAGAGTATTTGAAATACCAAAAATCCTGGAAACATTAGTGTAGGGTTTAGAAAAGTTGGGTAATGCCTTGGGTGGACATGGGAGGGGATTTTACAAAGTATGGGGAATGCTTTGGGAATGATAAAATTTTGGGGCATCAAATGAAGGACAAAGAAGCAAAATATCTTCCTGTTTTTGAAGAGGAACAATGGATTTTTCTTTATTTACAAATGGGGGAAGAATTTGAGGTGGTGATGGGAAAATGGATGTAGTGGGGATGTATTTTATTTTTCTAGCATCTGAATGAGAATCTTCTTAGTTTGTGATGCAATGAAAAATCCTGAGGAAGATTGTTGCCTCATAGGGATTGAATTAATACAACTAAATCAACATCAAAAGACCTTAAATAATACAAGAATTCCATACCTTGTGGGGTCTGAATTCTTGAGGAATTCTATGCCAAGTCCTTGTAAATTTGATGTTGAAATCAGAGATAAACTCCATTGGAGCCCATTGTATTTTGTTGAGATGTTCCATGAGGAAAATGACATTTGTATCCTCCTTAAACTAGTTGTGTAGTTGTTCTCCCAGCTGATTCCATGTGGAAATGGATTGTGAAGCCAAACTATTGTATTAATATTTTACTTTGCCTCTAAATGATGAAACCAGAAGTATGAGGAAAATGTTCTCTTCTGTGATGTTGTGAATGGCATAATGGTTTTCTATATCTTGAATGTGATCAATGGGATATTGATCTCCATTTCCAAGGAAGAGAGGTAGGTTTTTCAGGCTATTTTGGGGATAACATCCCACTGCTACAAATGAAGAGGGATAGAACTGAAATGTGAGAATGAAAAATCTCTGTAGAAGAGCCATGAGAAGATGGGGGCATGGAAATGAATGAAGGGATGGAGGAAAAGGTATGAAACCTAAGAAAATGAGTCTATTTGAATTAGTGGAGTTGTCAAATGTGTTGAGAACTACCTCCAAAGGCTAAAATTTACCAAGATACACACCAAAAATTAGCAAAAATGGAAATATTAAATTCTAGGTCCCATTAGGTGTGTAAAAACTATTAGAGCTCAAAATTGCACCATGCCCAAGTTCTACATATCTTAGGATTTTGAGGCAACATGGGACTATCTCTAAGTTGTGGGACTTGCATTTTGATTCATACCTCCAAAGAAGGTTGGTTCCTCTACCTATTCCTAATGCTAAAAATACTCCTAATGCTAAAATAAAATCCTAAGCTAAACATTCCAAGGGACCATAGTTAGAAGGAGATGCATAAAAGGGAAATCCTAAGCTAAAAGAGGTGATAACACCAAGAAAAGGGTGATGAACATTAAACACAATCAAAATAGATCGGTGATGAACATTAAACACAGTCAAAATAGATCATGTAAATGAGAGAGATATGCACAACCATTACAAGAGTAAGAGAGACGAAAAGAGTAAATAAAACACAAGCGAGGGAAGAATAGAACCATAAACGCTATATTTTATTGCTTATAAATATGCACAGTCCATTACAACTCAAACAGAGGAAAGAACACATTTACAGAGGCCAAAATGAAGGCTCAAAGTTTATAGCTTCTTGGGAGACCATTTTTACATGGTTCTTTTGTAGATCAAAATGTCCATCTCTTTCAAAATGAAATATTTTACAATATATAGCAGGAATGAGAGAGAAAGAAGAAAGAGGAGAGGGAAAGAGAGAGGCACAAGTTTTAAAACTTTTAACCACCGGAGTCTATAATGAATTAAATAGCAAAGCACATGGGCACTTTGTAAGGCCATTACTATGTCTATTTCATCCTAAAAAGGAAATGAAGACATACTTCATCAATTTGGTGGTTGAGTTGTCTTATTTGATCGTTTGCATGCTCAAGACTACTCTTTTCTCCGGAAGAATTCTTGTTTTCCATTTTGACCCGTTAAATGTCACCAAAATTAGATTTTCCAATTCTAATTTGAAGGGCTCGAGGAGAGCTTTCCAATGATATATATATATATATATATGTCTAATTTGGAGCTCTGGATCAAAAGATATGGTCATTTAAAGATTTTCTTGTCGCAAAGCACATAAATGTGACACATGGTAGCATTCGATTATCTTGAGGATCGTGCTCGCCAACATGTGCATTACTTTTTCTTTTCCATCTTTCCACCCTCCATTGGCTCAAGAATCAGGCCTTTGCTTCCTTTCTTTTCCTTTTTCCTTTGGGAGCAGGTATGCCTTTATGAAATACGGGCCAATAAGATAATGCCACATTTCTTCGTAGTTTCGGACTATCCTTTTCTACTTTAGAAATGGAAGCTAATGGGAAAGCTCCACGTTTCTTTATAATTCACCTTTTAATATTCCCTGACTAACCATTAAGAAGTATGATTCAATGAGAAAGCTCCACGCTCTTCACAATGTCATTCCTTTTGATTACCGCCTCTAACATCCATGAAACATTAACCAATGAGGAAACTCCATGTCCTTTGGGTTACCATATTTTCTTTAGCTCTTAAATTTCATACTGCGAAAGGTGTGCTAATAAGAAGGCTCCACTTAGCTTTGGAATTTGCATTTTCAAACTCTCTTGGGCAGACCTAAAACTTTTCGCTTCAAAAATGTTACCACATGCCCTCTGTTCATTGGTTGTGGGGGTCGGGTGGACCCAAAACATTATCCGTTTTGGCTCATCCCGTGGTTTGAAGTCCGGATGAGCCCATCATCTTAGGAATTACCGCAATGATGACACATATCTCTGCCGCCAACTATTGGATCTTTGCCATCTTCCATCCCCTTAACCCGAACTCGATAGACAATGGAATGCAATTAATTCCCACAGACTTTACATCCGCCAGGCCCAAACCTTTAAAGATGTCCGAATCCCACCAAGTGGCCTCTTGTTTGATGTTTGGCATTAAATTTCACGAGATAAATGAACGTTATAAAACTTTTTAATATAACCCGTTAATGAATTGGTTGAGTCTCCCGTGGGTTTTTTAATGCCAACACTTGGTGCATTTGAAAGGGAATTTGATAGTTATTTAACCATACTAGACACTGTTAAAATGGCTAATTCCATTTTAATGAGTTATCCAAATTAACCCAGGGAGTAAATTTTGGATACCAAGAACTAATCGTGCAAGAGTGGAGGCCACAATAAGTCCTAGATGGAAGCATAGGAACAACACACAATCAAGCATAGAAATGCATAAGCACGACAAGGGTACAAATATTGCTCAATGTGAGAGAAGGTGTCTAACATCACAAAAAGGAAGGCTCTCTTACCGCAAGGTTGTGGTAGACGGCCTCACTAGCCATAGGCAAAGAGGAGCACTACAACAGACGAGCTAGAAAAAAGGCCCAAAAATCCCAATAACCCTACTCATGGAGCTAGATAAAATATACTCCCCATATAAGTGATGAGTTTTATTAATTTTCCCTTAATTAGATTCACCTAATGTGAAGAAATGCAAAACAAATGTAAAAAAATCCAAAAGGGGAAGAGGGAGTGACTAGGGCCCAAGGGCGAGTGGGAAGGCAACTCAAATGATATGAGGAGAGCTCGGTGAATGAGCCGGGGGAAAGATCTTAGGAGACGTGATGAGGGAGTTAGAAAAGCCGTAGGGTGAGTTTTGGTTAGTGTGGATTGGGTGAGTTGTGTCGTGTGGACCACGTCGATTTATGTGGTTATACATTAAGTTGGGCACGAAGAGTTTTGCGAAAGTTACACTTTGGAGGGATCACCAAGTTGAGGTGGACGGACGGAAGGTTGGGAGCGTCTTGTGGAGACCGAGCCCTAGTTGGGGGATTCGTGGAGGGCATGTGGCAAAATGATATGATGGTTGAAGTGTCTTGGTAAGCTAACATGTGGAAGTGCCAGGTTGGGATGGTGCAGAGGAAACCTGTCGAGTGGCAAGAAAGGCGCAGGAGGGTCGAGATGGGCGTCGAGAAAACAAAGACTATTGACATGGGTAAGATTCAAACATAGATGAACTAGAAGCTAATCAAGAATGGGAGATCCAACACACACAAAATTTCAAATTGAGATCAATGCAAAAGCTTGGGGAAGTTATTAAACACACAAAACACGGTGTAAGTAAGAATAGGAAGAACTCGGGAGGCCAAATGCAAGCACAACAAGGCTCGATCATGCAATGTAAAGGCCAAGTATGGAGTAGAGGATGAGCTTAATGGTTACACAGGATGAGTGTAAACTCCAATACAAGTACAATGAGGAGAAAACATGACAACTAGAGGATGATCTCAATGTAGGGTCATCAAAAAATGCACAAGAGGAAGGATGCGCATGAACAGTTGAAGGATTTCAAAGAAAACCCTATGCAATCATGAGCATGTCGAGTCGAAGCTGATGCAGACTGAGCTATAAAACTATACATGGTGAGTTGAAGAGGGTGATCTGGGGAGCTAACTTACTTCCTAGCACTACGAGCTAGGGTCGAGTTGGGCATGTAACCAACTTCAAAACCTCAAAAAACTCGTAACTAGCACCAAAAGAACTCATATCGACACCTCTAAACTTTTGAAACACCCAAAACCTCTAGAACACGCATACAAGGCTAAAAACCCCATAAAACATGAAAACAACATCAAACAAATATGAACAAGATTTTAAGACTTGAATCAATGCATATATGGCAAAAATAGAATATCCATTAGAACGCTTGCGCATGAAACCCGAAAATCACGAACGGAGAGCAAGAGGGCAATGGTAGGTGGTGAGTAGCATGAATCTCAACAACGTATTCCCTAATACCATGACAAATAATGAAAAAATGCAACAACACAAGGATCATGAGGGATAATGTAAACATCAAACAAGTTGCATTTCGGTAGTATGATGAGGTTCCATAAGGAGAGACCATTAACCATGAAAATTTGCATGCAAGGATTAAAAGGGGAAAATCTCATTAACCATCTCATAGATCTGAAAAAGGTAAGGGGTACAAATAGGGGGTGTTGTGTAACCCCCAATGCCTATAATCATACCTCCTCAAGTGGAGAAGGGGAGTTACATTCCCAAAATGGAAAGTAACTCCCATATGACGCAATGACACATAATGACGTGTAAGGATCTAGTCATGACACTGAGACCTATGACCTCACCTAAGTGAGATGACTCGCCACATGATGTGGAAAATGACTCACACCAACATTTATGAACATACAAGGATTTTAAAACTTGCAAAAAAATTATTCCTTGTCAGGTTATTCAAAACCTTTAGGTTTATGCATGTAAATTTCTTCTTTTAGGCCACTTTTTAAGAAAGCATTTTTAACATCCATTTGATGAATATCCTATCCATGTTGAGAAGATAGAGTTAAAATAATTCTAACAAAGTGCTCATTTTAGGTATAGGATGAAATGTTTCAACATAATCTAAACCAAGTTTCTAAGTAAACCCTTTAGCTACTAATCTTTCCTTGAACATTTCTATCTTACCAATATAGTTGTACTTGATTTTATACATCCATTTAGATCCTACAATGCTTCTTTTAGGAGGAAGAGGGACTAGTTCCCAAGTTTTATTTTTGATTAGAGAATTGTATTCAAATTCCATAGCTTCAATCCACCTTTCATCTAGGATGGATTCTTCAAAGGATTGAGGTTCAACCTCATACAAAGTTGATAAGGCATGATAAGTATGTTGATTGTGGGTCATCTTTCTCGATTATTAGACTGAGAATTAGAAACCAGATTTTGAGCACATTTAGGAATTCTAGATAGAGACAAAAAAATTTATGACTCCCCCTCAATATCCACATCCATCATATCTAGAAGAAGGATGTTCATCCTTATGGAATTTTGTTTCCATATTGTCTAGAGGGGTTATTAATCTCTAAGATGTCAAACTCATGAGAAACAGGGGAGGGAGGAGAGGAAGAATCACAAAATGCTTTCTCAAGAATATGAACATATTATTTTCTATGTTCTCATGTTTAGATTGTTGGTGTTAGCACACCGGTTATATAGACAATATATCAGATCTAAGCATACATGCAAATAAAAGTGGATATTCTACCAGAAGAAATATAGAAAATAAGAGACATAAATCAACACCGTTTAACGTGGTTCACCCAAAGATGGCCTACGACCACCAAGAAACAAGCCAATCTATTATCCAAAGCTTTGACAGATATACAATGAAGATTTACAATATTCCACACCTCTTAGATGTACAGTACTTTCTTTCTCTCAAGATTTTGCTTCATCACTAAGAATTATCTCTCACCAAATTTTGCAAGTTCTTCTTAATTATTGTTAATACTTACTTCTAAACCATAGCTTTCATGCTTATATAGTCGTTTATAGACTTAGGGAACTTAGCCATGTAATTACAATCAAGATATATATATACTTTAATGCTAAAAATAGATCTAATTCCTAAGAGTTAATTAAAACATCCTCACATAAGTAACCGATGTCGGTTAGCCCTAACCGATGTTGGTTCCTCCTTGCTTGACCGATGTCGGTCCTGTGTGACCGACATCGGTTCCCCTAATTGATGACAAGCATTCTTGTATTTTCCAAAAAAAATCACATTACATGCTAATCTGAAGTAATTGAGCTCCAAAACTCAACAATCTCCCACTTGGAGATTAATTATTGCACCATACCTATACAACATCATTCTTAGATCCTTCCTTTGCTCTGTTTCTTCCTCTTCAAGTCTCAAACTTGAAGACCAACAAAATTGGATTATAGCTCTAAATTCTCCTTTTCTAATGGCTTCGTTAGCATATCCACAGGGGTTCTCACTCATATGAATCTTTTCCATATTCAACTACCCATCCTCCAATACTTGCCTTATTAATCGATACCTCGATCGAATGTGTTTTGTTCTCTAATGAAACATTCAGTTCTTTTCCAAATGAATTACAATCTAACTTTCACCGAACAATTTGCAATTTCCTTGCTCATTTCCCAACTCTTCCATGAACCTACTCAGCCATATCATCTCCTTGCTAGCCTCTGTGGCTGTAACATACTCTGCCTCTATAGTAGACAAAGCCACAACCTTCTACAATCTTGAAATTCAACTAATTTTTGTCCCACCAACTGTGAAAATATATCCAGTAGTGCTCATCCTACCATCTAGATCTCCAGCCATATCCAAATCAACATAGCCACATAATGATATATCTTATCCTCCATAGCATAACTACATGTTAGATGTCCCTCTCAAATACCTAAGTATCCATTGGACTGCTTTCCAATGCTCTTTACCTGGATTGGCCATATATCTACTCATCACTCCCACTTCCTGTGTAATTTCTGTCCGAATGCAGACCATAACATACATGAGACTCCCAACTATTAAAGCATATGGCACTCGTGTCATGTATTTGACCTCCTCTGTGATGATGGAAACTGATTTTTGATCAATTTGAAATGTTTAGCCATAGGTTTACTAACAATTTTACATTCTACATGTTGAACCTTTCTAACACCTTGTAGATACTTTCCTCTTGAGGAAAATATAATTTCTTGTTTTTCATGTCTCTATGTATTTGCATGTCAAGGATTCTTTTTCAACTCCTAAATCCTTCATAGAAAATGTGTGAGCTAGCTTTCCCTTAAGCTCACCAATGTCCTGCATATTAGATCCTACAATAAGCATATCATCCACATACAATAACAAAATAATATAGCTCCCATTTTCAAGCTTCTTGAAATAAACACAATGGTCAGATTCACATCTCAAGTAACCATGCTCATGCATAAAACTATTAAACCTCATGTACTATTGCCTTGAAGCTTTCTTGAGCCCATATAGGCTCTTTTTCAACATGCACACTAATTTCTCCTTACCCTTGACTTCATACCCAAGCGGTTGTTGCATATAAATCTCTTCATCTAAATCACCATGAAGGAAATCCGTATTCACATCTAGTTTCTCTAAATGCAAATCCTCTACTCAGAACTAAGCTCAATACAAGATTTAATAGAAGTCATCTTTACAACAAGAGAAAATATTTCACTAAATTCAATACCTACTTTATGTGCAAATCCCTTTACTACAAGCCTTTCCTTGTACCTTTTCTATCCACCCTCTTCTTCCTTGATCCTGTAAACCCACTTGTTCTTTAATTTTCTCTTACCTGCTTGCAACTTAACCAAATCTCAATTTTGGTTTTGTTCTAAGGATTCCATCTCCTCATCCATGCCATGCTCCCACTAGATGTGGGTCTTATCCTGCCTTACTTCTTCAAAGCTTTCTGGTTCACCATTATTAGTCAATAATAAATAAAATAGAGGTGTAAATATTTCTGTAGGTTTACTTACCATTTGTGACCTTCTCACAGGGGAGTTTTGGGTACCGAAGGCTCAATCTGCACCTCCCGAATATTTGTATTTGAATCGATAGTGACAGACGTTGGTCACCTCTAGTGACGTCGCCGTTACGCTAACCGATCTTCGGTTTGGATCTTCTTTAACCGATATCAGTTCTATTGACCGATGTTAGTCAAGGTTAAACCGACACTGGTTACTATGTAACCATATCAGTAATAATTTTAAATCTGAGAGTTCATTTTCATTCACAAACTTCTCAACTAGTTCATCCTTGGGTACCAAAATTTGATCCATGTACATTCTCTTTTCATTCCATTCAACATCATGACTCCTAATAATTTTGGAATTCTCTAAATCCTAAAAACAGAATCAAATCACCAGATCCATAACCAATGAAAGTGTATCTCTTAGATTTTACATCTAACTTTTTCTATTTTCCTATCAACATGCACAAAAGCTTCTGAACCAAAAACTTTAAGAAAATAAATATCTACCTCTTTTCTCGGTCCAAGATTCCTCTGATATTCCTCCATCTAGTGAACTTGAAGGCCCATGGTTAATCAAATAAACTGTTGTATCAACTACTTCTACCCAAAACTGCAAAGGCAATCCAAAATGTATCCTCATACTTCTAGCATGTTCCATGATTGTCCTATTCATTATTTTTGCAACACCATTCTCCTATGGTGTTCTTGGAACCATTCTTTTTCTACGTATCACATTCACTGAACAATAATCATTGAAAGCATTGCTACAATATTCACCGCCATATTTAGATCTAAGGCACTTTAACTTTGAATTTGTTTCATTCTCAATAAGGGCTTTCCATATTTTGAAAGTCTCAAAACATAATATTTAAGTTTAATAAAATAAACCCATACATTTCTTGTATCATCATCAATGAAAGTAACATAATATTGAGATCCACCATGAGAAGCTACCCGAGCTAGTCCCACACATCTTAGTGTACAAGCTCTAATTTCTACTCCTTCTTAGTTGCCACAACTTTGAGAAATCTCACTCTCTTTTGCTTTCCAAAGATATAATGCTCACGAAATCAAGATATAAATCTTTCAAATCTGATAACGTACTCTTAGCCTTTAAGATCTACAATCCTTTTTTACTTATGCGGCCCAACCGATTATGCCACATACATGCATCTCAATCAAGTAGATAATGCAAGAAAGGAATCGTAATACATGTAGATAAATATAATGTTCCTACCTTCTTACCTCTTGTCACAACAAGAGCACCCTTGGTTACTTTCCAAGAGTCTCCTGTAAAAGTAACCATCCAACCAGATTCACCCGGTTGCCCTACGAAATAAGATTCCTCCTCGGGCTTGGCACATGCCTCACATCTTTAATACCCATGTATTTCCATTCTGAAATTTTAGATGAACTTCCCTTTACCAAGACTACTAAGGATCATCATCACCCAAATAAACATGCCCAAAATTTCCTGGACATAATTTCTGAAATAACTCTTATTAGGGTTGCATGGAAAGAAGCTCATGAATATAAAACCCATGATTCAATTCTATTATCTAAAGAAAGAATAAGAGCATCTTGCATTACCTATGATGCAGCAAGATTTACTTCTTTACCTTTGATTGGTCATTGTTTCTCTTTATCCTTTGACCAACAAGCTTTCTTTGCATGTCCTTTCTTTCCACAATTCAAACAGGTAATTCACTTACCTCTGGATTTAGATTTTCCATTCTTGGACTTTTATTTCCCATTATTCTTACTCTTGGATCTCTCCTTCTACATGCCCCTACTTTCTACATTCAAAGCATTTCCAGATGATGATTCCTTTGTACTCTTCTTGTGAATTTCTTCATTGAAGATTATACTAACCACATCATTAAACTTCAAAATATTATTAGTAGATGTATTACTAACAACCATTACCAAGTTATCCCAACTATCAGGCAAAGAACATAAGAATAAAAGTTATTTTACTTCATCATCAAATGGTATTTCAACTAATTTTAACTGATTTACAATAGATCGAAATCATTCAAATGACTAGATGTAGATCCACCTTCATGCATCTTAGAACTAAATAGTTTCTTCATCAAATAAACTTTATTTGAAGCACTAGGTTTTTCATATAAATTAGCAAGAGATTTCATTAACTCTACCGTAGAAGTCGTTTTCGTAATATTGGAAGCCATGAATGCTGCCAGGCTCAATCTTATAGATCCCAAAGCCTTTATGTCAAGAATCTTCCATTCTTCATCAGCCATCTTCGTAGGTCTAGACTTCTCATCCAATGGTAAATACAAATCTCTTTGATACAGATAATCCTTAATCTGCATCTTCCATAATTGATAATTTCGGTCGTCAAATTTCTCTACCTTGTATTTGTTTTCTTTTGCCATTATTGTAGCTCCCACTCAATCAAAAAACCCTATGTGAGTAAATTTGTTAACACACAAAACCCTCAAAAAAACTTTGATACCAATTGTTGGGGTTAGCACACCGGTTGTACAGATAATATATCATATCTAAGCATACATGCAAATAAAATTGGATATTCTACCAAAAGAAATATACAAAATAAGAGACATAAATTAACATCGTATTTAACATGGTTCACCCAGTGTGGGCTACGTCTACGAAGAAACAAGTCAATCTATTATCTAAAGGTTTGACAAGATATACAATGAAGATTTGAAATCTTCCACACCTCTCAGATGTACAATACTTTCTTTCTCTCAAGATTTTGCTTCATCACCAAGAATTCTCTCTTGCATCAAATTTTGCAAGTTCTTCTTAATTATTGTTAATACCTTACTTCTAAACCCTATCTTTCATGCTTATATAGTCATTTATAGACTTAGGGAACTTAGCAATGAAATTACAATCAATAGATATACTTTAATGCTAAAAATAGATCTAATTCTCGAGAGTTAATTAAAACATTCTCGCACAGTAATCGATGTTAGTTATCCCTAACCAATGTCGGTTCCTCTTTTCTGACCACTGATGCCCGGGTGACCGATCTTTGGTTCCCCCTAACCGATGATGGTTACTGTATTTTCCAACAAGTTTCATATTGCATGCTAATATGAAGTAATTGAGCTCCACAACTCAACATGGATTGGTCATATACTCTTAATCCTTTTATGTGACCATCATCATAATCGAACATGTAAGAGTAGGATGTAGGATTAAGTTTATGTCTCTTAGCTTTAGGAATGAGAAGGGAATCATGACTACCAAGATATTGTTTGGTCCATACTTCGTGAGGTGTAGTTTGATATAAGGATTTACTATGAACCTTGTTTAGAATCTAGACAACCGTGTTCATGACTTCATCTCATATAAACTAAGGTGCTTTAGACACATGACGCATAGTCTTGACCATTTCTATTATGGTTATGTTCTTCCTTTCAGCTATGTCATTTTGTTGTGGGAAGTATGGATTTGTTAACTCACTTTGAATTCCACATGACACACAAAACTCATAAAAATTCTTATTCACGTATTCATCTCCATTATCAATTATGATTCTTTTAATTTTCAAATTAGCCAAGTTCTCAACTAGGGCTTTAAATTATTAAAACTTAGACAGACATCATAATTTATCTTAATGTAGTATGACCTACCATTCTAGTAAATTCATCAATAAAAATTATAGCATACAAGGCTCCACCAAGAGTGGGAACTTCCAAAGGAAATCTTATATCACTATGGATTAACTCAAGCAAGTTAGAGAAATTATACTCATGATGTTTGTGAAATAGTTCAACATGTTACTTACTATGTAAGAAACTTTCACAAGATCCATGTTTTGATTTCATCTTAGGGAGAACTATCACAAGGTTAAGGTGAGATATTTCATACAAACACTTAGTTTTCACATGCCCAAGCCTTTCATGCCACATTTGAATATCATTACAACAAGAAGAAAATTAGGTTTCAGACACAAATCCATTAAATATATACAAACCATTCTTTTTATACACTAAAGAACAATAACTTTACCAACCTTATTCTTTACATACCATTAATCTTTCTATAACACAACTTTATAGTTTTCTCTAGTTAATTATGAACAATATAAAAGGTTCTTCTTTAAGCTAGGAACAAATAAAATATTTATAATAGTTCCATTTTCTAACTTAACATTTCCAAAACTTTCAAACTTAATGATAGAATTATCTCCTAGATATATATTTTCATGACATTCCACAACATCTAAAATAATTTCATGAATATATGTCATATGCCTAGATGCACCACTATCTAGGATCCATTTGTTTTCATTAAAGGCTGAGAGAGAAGTATAAAGAGAAATAGTTTTCTCAACATTGTTTGCTTGGTTTTTATTTTGATTCTAGTTTTTATTCTTCTTTTTATTGTTGAAGTTCATACCTTTAGCATTTTTATTAAAATTATTTGAATTAGAATAATAGTCAGCTATTTTATGACCAAATTTTCCACATTTAGTACAAGTTTCATCAAACTTAACTTTTAGCTATTCCAATTATTTTAGGATTAGTTTTAAAATTAGATTTAAAGTTTGGATTTGGAATGTTATTAGTCTTAATTTTAAATGATTTATAATTTTGAGATAATAATGCCTGAGAGGCATTCTCTTTTAAATCAAATTTCTCCATTATTCTTTCTTCCTAAATTAGGAGAGATGATAGAATATCCAAATTAGGCAAACCATATTCATTTTGATACTTAGAATCCTAGATAAAGATGTAGTTTTTAAACTTTTCATGAATTTTAATATGAATAATAAAATACAACCTGTCTTGAATAACTCATGGTTACAACCATCCAATTGAGACTTAATATTATTAATTTTAGATAGGTAATTAATTATCTTCTCATCTCATTTTGTTGGAGTTGTGAACAATTCCATGATTAGCTTAATGATCTTATAAAGGTGACTTCCTTAGTGCATAGTTTGTAAATTACATGCATCAAATAGAGACTCCATACATCATATATGCAACTCAAATTCATCTCTAATACTTTGCAATAGAATAGACATGGCCTCTTGGTACTTTTGAGAAAAGGCACTCAATCTTTCAAGTTTATCTTGTCTCCAAGTGGGTCTTTTTTCAGCACCACTAATTAGATCCCGATGTAGGAACATCAAGAACTAAAAGTTGTAAGGTCATATGAGACCATCTAGACATGTTTATTTAGGTGTATGTAAAATTTAATATGTTTATAAAGGTAAGTATATGTATGTAGGAGGTTAGAGTAGTTTTCATAAGCCTAATTAAAGGCATTTCAGGTGGATATAGGCTAATTGAAGCCATGTAAGCCATAAAAGATTTGGTATTTGTTTGAAAAGCATGTTCATGAGTTGTAAGGGAGGTGATCAGGTCATGTTTAAGTTAGTAAGGTTGTTGAGCTCTCTTAGGAGCAAGAATAAGATGTCTAGTAAGCCTAATAAGAAGGAAAAGAGAGATAGAATGGAGCTATTCAAAGAAAATGAATCATGGAAGATGATTCAAAGAATGTAACAAAGGATTGAGGTTAATAATAAGATATTTCATTGGTGTTCTGGTAAACAAATGTGTGAAATTTGCTTGAACTATGGTTTTGAATAGACTGTATGTTAAAACCCCTACTTAGACCGAATGCTAGAAAGATGACAGTCACCATAGGAGGGATTTTGGAGATCTGTGAAAGCATGAATAGGTGAAGGAAGGTAAGAATAACTATGTAGAATTTTTACAGCTCTTGAAACTTTGAGACATTACCTGTAGATCCAATTATGTTCCCTCAGGCCCAAATTAGGGCATCATCTGAATAAATTCTAACCATCCAAATTTATAGAAATTTTGGGAAAAGGACTATTTTGGGGTTTAGAAGGAATGTTCAAAATTTTAGATGACATCTCACACGTGCAAGGAAGTTGTGTATAGATCTAGTTTGTAGACTAGTACAGACATGCATAGGGAAGGAAATTGAATTGCATGGAAGGTCAAACTTTTAAGTCAAGATGCAAAATTCATCAAATATCATCTAAAGGACATTACGAGGTGTGTCCATTAATTTCCAGTGAGATCATGGCACCAAACATCACCGTCATTGTTGTGAGAGCTAAATTGGCCTAATTTACATAGTATAGTTACAAAGGAAGTACAAATTCATATAAAGGAACATATAGCAAAATTTTGTCATATTTAAGGACTCCATAATGGGTCTCTGAATCACTCATTTGAGAGTATGGTAATTTTAGGAAAGTTTGAGCTACAACATGATTTGTAGGCTAGAAGGCCAAGAGACCTAAAAGAGAGAACTATGTATGGATGCAAGTATTTTACTTGAACTAATAGTCTAAACGCCTTGTAATAGGCTATAAAAATGTCTTATGAGTGTTGAGGGTGCTAAGAAGCCGATATTATTCTTTTGAGTATCTAGACCTAAGATCCCAATCTAGACTTAGGCTTTAGTGATAGGGTTAATGCATGTTTTGAGGTTGTTATGATGAATCAAGGTATAAAATGATTGTAAAAGATAATAGAGATGATTTCAAGGAGGATAGTGGAGGATTATGAGCAATGGATCCATGATCAAGAGCCACGGGTATACTTATTTTATTGTTTGTTTTCCAATGAATGTAAGTACTAATACAAGTTTTCTAGAGGAACAATACATCTTGTGTTTGTTTAAGCACATGACAAGATTTGTAAGATGAATAATGGTTAATGGAGGTCCTCAAGAGTAGGGGAAGCATGAATTAATATAGGCAAGTTTTAATTTCTTTGAAGGAAAGACAGGGGGTCTAAAAGGTAAGCTTACAAAAAAGAAGTATATAGTGAAAATTATTATAACCCTTGCACCATTTTTGGTAGCGAATTTGAGCTCTCTTAAAGTCAATTTATGGTAGAGGTTTGAGGAATTAAAATTTTATTCAAGAGTGTATGAATTTGGTTGTTAACAAAGATGGCAAAAGTAGAAAAGCCATCATTTCAGGGTATCGTGAATTTTATCTAGGAAGGAGTGATGAGGAGGATGGATGATATGATGAAGGCACAAAAGAATATGGAATCTGAGATCATAAGTCTAGGGTCAAGAATGACAAGCATAAAATTAGTGTGTTCAGATTTGGAGAAGTTATCTAATGGATATGGTGATCATAGGCATGGAGAATCATTTTTGGTAAGAAGAGTACTTCTACAACAACAAGCTAAACCTCGTAATCCATTTTGCAGAGAACTCTATTCGAATGAATAGATGTAAGACAAGAGGTAAGTGTTGTAATGTTATTATAGATAATGGTAGCACAGACAACATTTTCTCAGAGGAAATGGTTAGTAAATTGGGTTTAAAGAGGTTAGTTCACCCTACACCTTATAGAGTTGCATGGGTTCAGAAGAACCATCGATTCTTGTAAATGAGCAATGTAGAGTACCTTTCAAGATTGAATGTTGCATGATGAGATTTTATGTGATGTAATTCCTATGGATGTATTTCATTTACTCCTAGGCAGGCCATGGCAATATGACAGAAGGTAGTTTATAATGGAAGGTTGAAAAATGTTTTCTAACAAAGGATGGCCTTTGATGGACTAGCATGCGGTATTGAAATAAGAAGCATGGTATTGAGCTTTAAAGATTTTGTTGAAAAGACTAAGAATCTGGTAATATCCTTCATGAAAGATGAAGATGACGTTGATAGAAGAGTGCACTAGTTAGAGTCCAATGTAGTGGACCAAGAAACACAAGTCAAGGCTGATGAACAAGCCCAAATGAGGTTGTGGAAGAACATGACATCCTTGAAGAAAAGGAGATAAGACCAAGAAGATCACTTGAGTCACCAATATCGGTGTGACTACAACAACAAGCAGTTGAGTAACCTTGAAGAAGAAGAGACATGGAATGACATCTTAAAATACCGTATGCAGTGTCATGAAGATGAATAAAATGAGGAGGCACAAGAAGGTGTCATGGGTAGAATAGAAGAAAGTGGGTCTCTTGAAGACCAAGACAGAGAGAGTGGAAGACAATCAGTCCTTATCAAGAAACCAAGCCAAGAAGAGGATAGGTCAAGAAGAGAAAATGAGAAAGAATTCAAAGAAATGAGGAGTAATTCTCAAGAAGAGCAGTAGATGAAGTTGAAGACAAAAGACTTATAAACAAGCATGAAAGAAAATGTAATTGGCAAAAATGAAAAAAAAACATGGAACTCTAATTCTTGAAACTAATTGTGTGTTAGAATGTGTGAACTAGGTTGCAGAGGACATTTGTCAAGAATGGACTAAGAACAAATGAATCATGAAAGGTGGAACAAGGAAATGTTCCCGAAACTTCAAAGGGTCCAATATAAATATTCAAGAGGATGCACAATATAAGATACAGATTTCAGTTACAAAGAAAGACACGATGGATATAAATATGAGAGAAGGCTTGAAACTAATAGTCCTATGGAGCATGACACAAGACTAAGAGGAAATGAACAAGCTTGAAGAGATTAGACAGTTCACATGGTTGTTGATGAATCAAAATAGGTTGACATAGAAGATGGAGCTGAATACAAGGTCATATAATGGGAACCAAAGCTTAGCACAAGCAAAAGGCCTAATGGATAACCCAATCAGATATCTAAACCCACAAGGAGATATTAATGATGCTTATTTTGAGCATGTGTCCAAATTTCAAGAAAACTACATGAGTTTGATCATAGGTAACACCTTAATAAGGTTGCAAAATTATCTAGGATCAGTCATAGAGATGCAAATGGACAAGCATGAATGGGGAACTACACATTGTAATGGATCTTCTAGACATGATGTTAGTTGAAAAGAGAAAAAGTATGGAACAATGGTTATCCCGATGAAGGAAGAATATGGGAGGTTCAACAAGAAAATGAAAGATGTCAAACAAATATCATGTGGGATTATCCTTGTTAAGGATGATTACTTGAAAAATCAATTGTTTGACGGTGCTAGGATAATGAAAGAAAGTAGTCATATAAGAAGATTGATGTTCTCAAGTGACTACTATTGGCTTAAGATAGATATAGCATTGGAAAACTCGGAACTTCAATTGAGGAGCCTAAAATCACCTTAGATGGTGACGAAATGCAAGGGAGGAGACTAAAAATCAGAATTTTTTGGACTAAGGGAGATTTAAAACAAGAAAACAGAGATCTAATTTGTCATAATTTCATCCTAATTTGTCATAGTAATGGTGATCCTATAGGTATAGAATTTGAAACTCAATAAAACCATGACGTGAGGAAAACAAGATGAGGAATAACCTAGTCCACACTAAAAGAAGAATGGAATAATGAAGACCTCCAAGTCCTTATGAAATTTAGTGAGGTGGTGTTGGAAAAGAGACAAGATTTAGTTGATATTCATTCCATGACAATAATGGTAAAATGGAGTATACAAGAATTAGTGTTGGAAGTTCATTCAAATGTTCAAATAGTTTTTGTCTACAAAGAATGGCTGGTAAGCTTGTTGCAAAGGAGGAATCAAGTGGAATACAGTCCAATATGACAATTCTAGTACAAGGAGGTATTAAAAATGCAAAGATGAAGCAAGATGCTAGAGATACTAGTAAACATCAAAGCCCAAGGAGATACTACCAACAGAGATGATTCATATAATGAAGAAGAAAAGAACCATCAATTACATGGAAATAATTCATGTGGAGTCTTAAGGAATGCAAATAAGTTAGACTTCAATATTGAAGACTTTTATTTCATAACAAAGCTATACAATCTTTTGAGGATGCAATAAGAGAAGATGGAGAGAGAGAAAGTTATTAGAACATATCAAGAGGGATATAAGGTCTTACAATTTTGTACCCCACATTTCTACAAAAATTATCATTATAGATAAACAAGGACGAAGCAAAATAGCTTCTTTAGCAAGACTCGTAATGAAGAATATAGAAGAGGTACAGAAATTAAGCATGAAGATAAATCCTATGAAGAAGAAGGAGAATAAAAGGTTCATAGTGGTGGTTAGGAGGAAGAGCACATCAACAAATCAAGAAAAACAAGCAAGGAGCATAGTAAGGAACTGGAAGATAAGAAAGAGGAAGACATCTACAATGCATTTGAGAAGGAGCTCAAATTTTTCTTACAAGGGTACTCTGATGTAGGAGCATCAAGAACTAAAAGTTATAAGGTCATATGAGACCATCTAGACATGGTTGTTTAGGTGTATGTAAAAGTGAATATGTTTGTAAAGGTAAGTATAGGTATGTAGGAGGTTGGAGTAGTTGTCATAAGCCTAATTAAAGGCATTTCAGGTGGATATAGGATAATTGAATCCATGTAAGCCATAAAATATTTGGTATTTGTTTGAAAAGAGTGATCATGAGTTGTAAGGGAGGTGATCAGGTCATGTTTAAGTGAGTAAGGTTGTTGAGCTCTCTTAGGAGCAAGAATAGGATGTCTAGTAAGCCTAATAAGAGGGAAGAGAGAGAGAGAGAGAGAGAGAGATAATAGATTTATTGAAAAAAATTAATCATGGAAGATGATTCAAAGAATGTAACGAATGTTTGAAATGAATAATAAGATATTGCATTGGTTTTGCAGGAAAAAATGTGTGAAATTTTCTTGAATTATGGTTTTGAATAGACTATATGTTGAAACCCCTACTTAGATCGGATGCTATAAAGATGATAGTCACCATAGGAGGGCTTTTAGAGATCTGTGAAAGTGTGAATAGGTGAAGGAAGGTAAGAATAACTATGTAGAATTTTTATAGGTCTTGAAACTATGAGACATTACCTGTAGATCTAATTATGTGCCCTCGGACCCAAATTAGGGCATCATCTTGAATAAATTATAACCATCCAAATTTATATACATTTTGAGAAAATGATTATTTTGGGGTTTAGAAGGAATGTAAAAAAATTTAGATGTCATATCACACGTGCAAGGAAGTTGTGTATAGATCTAGTTTACAAACTGTATAGACATGCATAGGGAAGGAAATTGAATTGCATGAAAGGTCAAACTTTTAAATCAAGATGCAAAATTCATCAAAGAGCATCTAAAGGACATTGCAAAGGTGTATCCATTAATTTATAGGTGAGATCATTGCACCAAACATCACTGTCATAGATGTGAGAGCTAAATTGACCTAATTTACATAGTACAATTACAAAAGAAGTACAAATTCATACAAAGGAACATATAGTGAAATTTGGGCATATTTAAGGACTCCATAATGGGTCTATGAATCACTCATTTGACAGTATGGTCATTTTAGGAAAGTTTCAGCTATAACATGATTTGTAGGCTAGGAGGTTATAAGGCCAAGAGACCTAAAAGAGAGAACTACCTATAAATGTAAGCATTTTACTTGAATCGGTAGTCTAAACACCTTGTAATAGGCTAGACAAAATGTCTTAGGAGTTTTGAGGGTTGTGAGAATCCTATATTATGGTTTTGAGCATCTAGACCTAAGAGGCCTATCTAGACTTAGGCTTGAGTGATAGGGTTAATGCATGTTTTGAGGTTGTTTTGATGAATCAGGGTATAAAATGATTGTAAAGGGTAACAGAGATGATGTCAAGAAGGAGAATGGAGGCTTATGAGCAATGGAGCCATGATCAAGAGCCACATGTATACTTATCTTATTATTTGCTTTCTAATGAATGCAAGTACTAATACAAGTTTTCTAGAGGAACAATACATCTTGTGTTTGTTTGAGCACATGACACAAGATTTGTAAGATGAAGTATTGTTAATGGAGGTCCTCAGTAGTAGGGGAAGCATGAATCAACATAGGAAAGTTTTGAATTCTTGAAAGAAGGGACAAGAGGTCTAAAAGGTAAGCTTACAAACAAGAAGTATATAGTGAAAATCATTATAACCCCTACACTAGATCCCATAGCTTTATACCCATAAATATATATTTTATCCTAACTCTCTAAAATTCTATAATTAGAACTATCTAAGAACTAATAATTTTCCATAGAAATGTTATATGATCTATTAATACCTTTTTTAAACTTAGCAAGATTTAGTGTTATGCGATTTTTAATAGTTTTAGAGATCCATAGTTAGAGTTTAGCATATTTAATAAAACACAAAGTTTCACATAGTGAAGAAAATAGACTTCCACGAGAAAGGAAACAAAAGGGGATTATATGAAACTTAATAAAATATCTTCAATCATAGTATGAGAACCAAGTAGAGAATCCACAAAACACAAAACACAAGCCATGGGAAGTCACAAAGCAATAAATAAGAAGTTATATTTTTCAAATTTGGAAGTTGTGGAACCAAGGATTCGTGTTTTACGGGTCTTAAAAAATTAGTGTTTTGCGGAAAAATAAGGAAAAATTTTGAAACAAGGGAGTGCAAAAAAATTATGTAACAAGGAAACACGGAAAAATTCGCGAGATAAGGAATGTGTACGGAACAAAATATTTTTGCAATAAAAAAGACAAGTTCACAAAGAGAAAACAAGTTTGTGAAATAACAAACTTCCATAAAGAAAAGACAAGTCCATGAAGCAAAATAAAATGCAAACAACTATGGAATAAGGACGCACAACATAGCAAAATATGGCGTAATAAGCCAACAAGTCGTTAAACAAGGTATAATGTCACACAAACCAAATAGAATGTCATGAACAAAATAAAAGCAATGTAAAAGGTATAATTTCACACAACAAGTAGAAAATATGTGGAACCGATAAGGTTCCACTCACCAAGAAAAATCATCGAATGTCATGAAGCAAGGTAAAAGTTCATGGAGTAGGATAAAATGCTACGCAACCACATAAATACTTGCACAACATGACCGGATGTTACGCAACAAGGTAAAAAAATTCTCAACACAAAGAAATGTCATGTAACAACTTGAAGGAACCGCAAGACTAAACAATAGGGGAAGGCCAAGAAACAAAATTCCAATCACTCAAAAGGCTATAGAAGATAGGAACAAAACACAATAGTTATTTTGATCTTCTACAATTATTTAAAACTCTTAAGACTTCCAAATTTAATTTATTTAATAGAGAATTGGAATTTTGCACCTATAGCCCTTGAAAAATCAGAAACAAAAGAAGGGTCTTTCGTGAATTTTTAAATCTTTCAAGAAATATTCTTCAAACCAATTTATCCCGCATAACCACAAACATCTAGCTCTAATACCATGTTAGGAAATGTGGGGATAAATAATAAACACATATTAGATATCCACGATAGTAATTTGCCAAAGATTATAGTTTGTGGATCGAATAACAATTAGTATGAATTAAACATAGATTGTAGATTTGCAGATTGTACTATAATTTAATTCAAATAGCTCATAACACATTATAAATGAACACAGAACACATGATTTAAGTGGGAAAACCTTTTAGTAAAAAAACCACTTTGAAAATATCACTTATCTTTATTGAGAATTTAATTTCACCCAACACTCACACTATTCCTGATAAATCCTCTGTAGTTACACCTTAACAAGGAATTACAAACTATCACTAACATTCACTCATGTGCGAGAGATTAAGCTTATATTATTGGCATCATGGTATTCTCTTTATTATTTGTAGTATCACATTGTCGTGTGTTTTCCTTCTTTTTTTGTGTATGTGTGTATCACTAATCTCAAATGAGATCACCTTATTTTATACAAGTCGGGTTTCATGTTGCATAGGACACTCTTATAATTCAAATTTAAATATTTTTCAATGTAGTATGGGATATGCCACCTTATGTTTTAAATACAAGTTATAAGCTACAACTTTTAGTCTTTGGCGGTTTTGATAAAAATGGTTTCCCACTTAATATTACAAACCCCAAAATACATTTGAAGTGATCAACGTCCATCAATCATCAAGAGAAACTCTAACACACCAAAGGGAGGATCCTCTTCATGGTAATTTATAAGTATTTTTTTCCTTTTAGCAATTTGAGTGTTTTCTTTAGAGTAAAGTAGAAAGATTTTGTATTATTTATGCTTTTATTTTACTACACACATTTATGGCATGCATGATGGGAATTCCACACATTTTTATGGTATATTGCTTTCCTATCTTGTATATCTTTTTATATATTTTGCATATTCTCACATGTGTGTACATACCTAGAGCTAGATTTTTATGTTGTCCCCTCGCGTCATATGATGATATTGGGGATCATATTTTTATATTGGAAATGCGGTGTGGATTTCATCCCCACATACTTTTCATATTCATTAGTCATCTTGTGACATGGATTTCATCACCATGCACTAAGAAACATCCCATATTCAAGATGGGTATACAAATTCAAGAATAATTATCATTATAGGCTAAGAGTTGACCTATTTTACTAAAAATGTGAAGTGAGGTGCTTCTACATCTCAATACCTGTGCCTTATACATCATCATTGCAACATGGAATTGAGCCCCACTTACTAAAAGGTATATATAGTATGCACATAGTGATCCTTGTATAGCCTATTATTTAGACCTATCACCCAAAAATGATTAGTAGTGTAAGGAGCACAACATTCCCAAATTCACTTACTCTATACCATATGAAATGAGGGTTCAAAGACCAATCTATCACCACTTAACATGAGGTATATTTGTGAGATACTAGCTATGTTACACACATTTTTACTAGAATTAGGCCTTTAGCTTAGTGTGCTCTTGCCTGATTGTTTTCAAGGCCCATGCATTTGTAAACCTCAAAGTAAAATCACATAAAAAATCTAACATCAAACTAATTACACCCTTATCCAACCATTTTATCCAGCCTTCTAATCCTCGTTTAATTCTAATCCTTATTGAAGTAAACCCTCATCCAAAATCCATCCTAATTTAATCCAAATCAAGATATCAAGTTATAAATCAAAAAGTGATATTATACAAAATAAAAATACAAACACCATAAAAATCCTCATGGAACCCCAAACAAAACCTCATACCAATCCATTCATCTATCATGCCTCCACTAATCTATTCCTTGATATTAATGATATCCAAAACATTGTCCACTAAAGTGTCTCCATTAATGACCATGATCCATAACTCACAAAAACCAATCATATAGACATTGGCCAACTCCTTTAATCCCAATACAAATATGACCTCCTTCTCACGGTCATTATTTTAGGGTCCAATCTCCCTTCCTCCTTCAATCCTACACAATTATCCAAAATCATCTACCCGAAGGATCCATCCATACCAAATCCACCTTCTCCTAGCAATGTGTTTAGATCAACCACATCAACTCCCAAATCCACTAAAACCATCATGATGCTCAAATTCCCGCATCAAGACCGATGTTGGCAAGGTAAAATAGATCTATTATCAAAAAATTCCCCTCATGATCATACTCGTCTCATCCATGATCAAATCCAATAGCATAATAAATAATTGGAATACCTTCCATCCCACATCATTCCTCTAACTTCCCAACATCCGTCGCCTAATGAATCCCATCCAAAAACAAATCAAACTCTATCCTCTAAGCCTCACCTAATTTAATTTTTCCTTGATGACCCAAATTCACCTAAAATACATCTTTCCTCATCAAAATTCCCTACCAATCCTAAGTCACCTAATCAAAAATCCACTTTGGTTTCTGACCCTAACTAATCAACTTCGCCCCTTGAGCCTAACTAATCCACTTTTTCCCCGATCCCAACCAATCCAATCTGACCCCTACACCACATCAATCTACTTCACAACCTAAGCCTAATTAATCTAATACAACTCATGTGTCACAATGACCTAATACATACCCCGAGTGTAACAAATCCTAAATTTCCCCACATCATACCAATATACTTTGGCCCTTTTCCTAACCATTCTAATATGGCCCTTAATCCACACTAATTCAATTTAGATCCTAAGACATAATAAAAATCAACCAAATCATTTTGTGTGTTGTATAAATCCAATCCTATGCCTCACACCACTCTCCCTAAGGGGCAATCTAAAATTACAACTAATAAAAACACTTCACCCCCTTATGTGAATCTTTGACCGCCATCTTCCATCGAGTGAAAATCGTAAACATGATCATTCATCCACCAATAAAGCCATGTGATGGGAACATACCAACACCATATTAGTATCAAGAAAGCCAATGAAATTTTGACAAATCAATGCATGCATTTAAAATATTATGTCCAAAACAACATTGATTGAGGCTATATTATCCTTGTAGTACTTTATCCACCACTTGGGATGCATCACAATCCTCTACCCATACATTATCCACCATTGAAATCCCATTCCACATCATAACATCCATAACATAAATAATCCTATGATAATTTTGTCACCTAATTATTTATCAAGACATGCCTTCTAGTGGATAGGTAAATCAAAATCTCTCCTAGCTCTTATTTTTATTATGACCACCTTGTATCATCCCCTAATCAAATGTATATCATATCACCATAAAAATGTGTTCACCACTATGAATAATCAATGAAAAGGCCTATGCATCCATAAAAAGGTATCCATAAACCCATTATCCTTCATCACAACCTCAATCATTATTATACATGCTACAAACCTATCACCGAAGACATGTCTCTCGATGTCAAAACAAAATCTACTTGTGACCTTGTCTCCACCAATCCTTGTATCAACACTATCATCCCAACCACCCAAATCCATCATCAATGCATTCATCCCTTTAATTAGGGCCAACCAAATCACAAATCATTCAAATTATTCATAATGACCACACCATCACGGGAGTCTACAACAATATCCAATCAGGAGACCTTATCATTGGATTAGACATCAACTTGTATGAACGAATGTACCTTAAACAAGAATTCAAACCTCATTATTCCAATAAATCCAAAAAACCACTAATCAAACAACAAAAACAATCATAACCACGTAGTTGAAATAAACCCACTTGTAAAAATCATAAATCAAATGCCAACATCAAAAATCAAACCCAAAAATCCAAAACAACAAGACATCATTCCAAATACCAAAAAAATAATATCTTCTAAAATTACAATAATTCATTGTCTTCACATGAATTTTATTTCCTTCACATTCATCCTTCTTCTATTCACCACAATCCCTTTGCATATCACCCATCCCTATCATACAATCCATTCATATTCCATTCCACCCATTTATACTTTGATTCACTCTTTTTAGTGAACACTTTATAAGATTTTCCACACATGTTGTAAGCTAATAGTATATGTTGCAAAGCTATATGATGTGGTTTTATCATTACCTTGAAAATATGAGGATGACTTTCCTCCTAGATATCTAAAAACTTTAACACACTTACTCAACTTTTGTGAATACACTCAGTGTATCTATTGACACTATTCAACATCATCTCCACTCTCATTTTCACTCCCCCATCAAGCAACTTGTTATTTTTTACCCTTGATAGTATTCAATAGAATAGAATACATTTTTTTAAAAGAAAATATCAGAAATCAAAACTAAAATCCCAATCAAAAAATTCTCAAGACCCTTTTTTGGGGGTTTCTAATATCTATAGAGGACTTATGGAAGTTTAGTTGTAAGTAGAGAAATGTTTCGATAAGAACTAGATGTATCTTTGTTAGACCTATGGATGGATGGTGGACAAAGTGGATCAATGTACATCTTCACTTTTTCTTCCAAACACCCATCCATACACCTATTAGAATCGATCATTCCTACACATTGGCTAGTGTTTCTTCACATATTATTCATCAAGTCTTCACTTCAAGCCGTAATTATCCATCATAATCACACACACTAGATATTGATGAGACGTGGATCTAGTATGTTGGCTAGTGTTGTTTATACCTCTATCACACTCCTATTTTAGTGTGTAGCTTATCTTACAATTTGTGTCCTCTATATAATCTCTTATTCATCATAAATCTTATTTCAAATAATCATCATCAACATCCATGGCACCCACATCCTACTTCTCTAAAATTAAACATCCATGGGTAGACAATGACCCTATCTATGTATTTAACCTAACTTGCAATCCTTTCAGTCATCATTATCATGATTGGGGGAAGTAATACTCACATTCTTTCTAATATCCACTAGGGGCACCATCCACTTTATTTATTCCTTGATCTTCTAATTCATTCTACATTATTCATTCCATCCCTTCATCCATAACATCATAAACATATTACACACATCATCCTATCCTATAGCTTAGGGTAGATCCACTTCTTATCTCTTACATATCCACCCTATCCTTGCCCATACTATCCCGACCTCATTCAAGTAATCACATCCAAGAAAAATTCAATACATGTATGATAAAATCACATTCTATCATGCATCCCTCAACCCCATCTTATCTTATTCCATCCTACTTCATCCTAAACATCCCGAAATTATCATATCCTACATATGTTCAACCATCCAATATTGAATCCTATATATTCTTGTAATGTCCCTTAAGGGCATAAAATAATGAAATTTGGATTTCCTAGGAAATGATTATGACAAAATAACAACAATCTGATTTTCTTCAGTAAACCCTTATAATAAAAAATACATCCATATGATTTCTTTTCTTTATTAAGCAAACCCTCAAACTAAATTACCTATATATCGAAAAACATCGACAACACCTCTAAAAATATGGATTTAATTGAAAAGATCAAACTTGCATCAAAACTAACAAATATTTTTGTTTATAGACTAGAAATAAATAAAAAAGTACATTTAACAGATTATTGGAAAATAATTACAAATGTATACCTCCAACTAACTAAAAATGGTGCTTTAGGGTAGAATCTAGTAATGTGCAAACCCTAACACTCAACCCACTTTGAATCATAGTTGTAACAACCCTAAAACAAGGTAATTGAGCCCAAAAAACTTCCCAAAATAAGGTTAAAAACTCCAAAACTTATTGTCCTAATATGTGTCTTTGATGCCCTAGCTATATAAACATAAAATATAACCTAAAATGTGATGACCTAGCTGAAAAATCCTAGAAAATGATCTAAAATGTGCTCAAGCTAATGCCTTAACTGTTGAATCAATTTGAGATTACAAAAATTTTAATGTATGCCCAAATGAAACTCAAGTATGGAGTCACCCTTGAATATTAGAGGGTTTTTATCCTCAAATATAAATACACCAGAGGGTTTTTGTCCTTGGATGTAGATTGTAAAGGAGGGTTTTCATCCTCAAATGTAAAAATTGAAGTATAAAAGCTTAAAATCACTAAATTGAAAGAGAGATGTAGTCAAAACTAAGCTCCAAATTACTCCTTTTGTTATTTAATAACTTTCTATGGTACATTTCACAAGGAAAGGTCCCTAAATAGGATGTCCCGCTTTTATGTTGATTTTTGACTTTGCTTTATTAAAAAGTCACATTTTAACAATAAAACATAAGTTTCCCTTTTTATAATTTAACGTTATGTTTTCAATAACTTAAGTCGCTTTATGAATAAACACAAAGTTATTTTTTTGACAATTGAAATTAAACTATACCACACACTTTACGCCTATGGGAAATAAAATGTAGGCTAAAGGTCTTCTCCAGACTACTTTTGAGAAGAGGACAATATAGTCCTCCTCTCCCAAAATTGATTTCCCTTAATCAATTGCAATATAAACTCTTCAACTCATTTGGACTTAACCTTTTTACGAATCCCAAGATCCCAAATCAAGATTGAGATTGATGTTACCAACCCATTCTTTGTTTTGTTAAGAAGTTGCCTTCTATTGTACCCCTCTAACACTAGTAGAAGATTATGTGCCAATTGAAGCTCCTTCAATAATCTCAATGAATGCATGGGTAATTAGGTAAGATAAGTTACAAAGAGTGGTCTCTTGCACGTCTTATGTGGGTTCCCGTGTTTTCCCGCATGCGCAGCTCACACCCGTGATTATTGATCCCCAGGCCCTATCCCCGAGGGCACTAGGATTGATGTGGATGGACCCTCCAGTCGAGCCATTAGGTTTCTATGGTCATCTATGCCCCTCTCTCATCCTCTATCACAACCCTTCTATGTCGTTGAAACCTATGTTGAGGATGATAAGTTGTCTCTCCGACTATCCCTCTTTCGGTTACGGAGGTCGTTGTTGCTTGCTACAGAGCTTTCCTTTATTGGGATCCTAGCGTCCACTACTTGTTGGACCATGTCCCCCATTAGAAGACATCAAAAAATGGTCTAACATCAAATGGGCTCCTAGCAGCACTTTTCTAAGTGGCTTCCCTTCCTAATGGATTCATCCTTTTCTCTTTCAGTCTGAGAGAATATTTCTCTCATGCTCTCCTCAACATCCTTATTTATTTGGATTCAGGGATTTTATCCTCGTAAATTGTCCCTAAGGTTCAAATTTTTACTAAAACAATGAATGAAGCATTGATATGGGTTAGCCTCTTGGGCCTCCCTCTAGAGCTTTTGGAGAAATTGGTGATAGAAGGAATTATTGAATCCATGGGGAAGCTCATAGCTGTGAATCTGAAAACAATATCCAAATCCCATCTAATCCATGCCAAATTATGTGTCATTGTGGATGCAATTAAACCTCTCCCCTTAGTCCTTTGAATATGAACACATCCCCCAAATTTTCTCCTCTTACAAAGGTGTGGGCCATCATGCTTTAGCTTTCCCCTCTAATCCTCATCCTAAGACCAACTTGATGTCAAAAAGGAACCCATCTAATGTCTCTCCTAAAGGCAAGGGCAAGGGAGTCCTTAAGATCACTATGGAGGTCTCAGTACTTCCAATCCCTTTGTTTTTATATTTGTGGAAGAATCTCCTCTTCTATCCCCTTTGGATCAAGTCTTGGATCCGCTTTGCACCATGCTCTGCACTGGATATTTCCTCTCCGATTTTGTGCCCCTCTTCCCCATCCTTCTATTCTTCTAGAATATGGAGAGCTTCCCTCTTACCCTCTTTCTCTTACTTGGATCCCTCTATTGTTTTATATGTTCCCTCTCCCCCTCTACCTAGTTCCTGCCTTTCGGTTCCCACCAATCCTACAACCCTTGACACATATGGAAATAAATTTGGGGTCCCCCCTTGTGAAGACTCTAGCCAAAGGTTGACTAGAAGTATCATCAAGAACAATGATCTTGGATTAACCAAACCTAAAGGTAGACCTCCAAACTCCTCTAAGATGCATCAAGAAGATGACCAAGGAGTGACATATGGTATGTAGACTGCTCTAATTATTTTGAGTATTCCCAAGCTAAATGTTTCAAAATGAAAGCTCTCTCTTGGAACATCATAGCCATCAATGCCTCCCAAAAATTTAGAATTTTTAAGGACATTCACCTAACGCAAAACCATGATATTATTATGTTTCAAGAAACAAATTTGAAAGAAGATAATAACATTCACAAACTTTGGCCCAAAGTTACCTTTGTTGATCAAGCTTCTTCTGGTAACTCGGAGGCCTATGTATTCTCTAGGATCCTTCAGTGTTCTATGGGAAATGCATATTCAAATATAGCTCTTTTACGGTGGTCTTCTTCCAAGTGATAGGTCAAAATTTGGATGGATTTCGCTAAATATCTACGCTCTTAACTTTGAACCGTAAAGAGAAAAAGTTTGGCAAGAAATTTTGGTTATGAATCAAAATTGGGGATCTCTACCTTGGTTCATTACATGTGAATTTAATACTCACATTTTCAATGATGAAAAATAAGGGGGCATTCTTGCAAGTGAGAGCAATATGGAATCCCTTAAAAAAAATCAATTCTTTCTCCTTGTCAACTTGGAGCTTCACAGCAACAAATTCACTTGGTCAAATAAAAGGTTGGGAAAAAATCATATACATATGAGACTTGATAGAATGATGGGCTCTTTGGAATGGGTCTCTCACTTCAAAGAAGTGTCCCTTTAGTCTCTCCCAAAAGTCTCCTCTGATCATTCTCCCATCCTTCTCAATGTGGCTAAGGATGGTAGCCTCCACTCCCCCTTCCGCTTTGAGTTAGCTTGGATGGTCAATCATGAATTTCATGATCTAATTGTTAAATGGTGGGCTATAGAGATTAAAGGTTCTACTATGTTCCACTTCGCCAAAAGCTATATGAGGTCAAAAGATAACTCAATAAATGGAAAGTAACATTTTTGGCAACATCAAGAAAAGAAAAATCATATCATCTAGAACCTGTGTATGAGGTGGCTAGAGAGATTGAAGTCAAGGGTAGACTTTAGAATTTGCACTCTATGGAATTAAACTATCTCGGTAAATATCCATAACATAATGAGAGAGGAAGAGACCGCTGGATGCAAAAATATAGAGCCCTTTGGCTCAAAGAGGGAGATAGGAACACAAATTTCTTCCACTTAACTGCTCAAAAACACAAAACTAGAAATAAGATTACTGAGTTGATTCAAGAAAATGGGACAGTCATCACTAAGGAAAAGGACATCATTAAGGAAGTCACCCTTTTCTACCACACGCTTATGGGTTCTGTGGAAAATGGCTCCCTAGCTAAAATGGATGAAATGTTGGCTTTTATTCTAGAGGTTGTCACTGCAGAGATCAATAGCTCCCTCACCCACCCCTTTGAGATGGAGGAGATGACTAAATTTGTATTTGATATGAATGGGGAGAAATCCCAGACCTTATGGATTTCCTTCATTACTTTTTTCAACACTTTTGGGATATTATTAAGCAAGACCTTTTGGTTGTCGGGATTTCAAATCAATGATGTCCTTCTCAAAGAATGGAACTCCACATTTGTCACCCTCACCCCAAAGTCTGCTGACGCAAAAATATTAAATGGTTTAGACCTATAAGTCTATGTAATACCTCTTACAAAATCATCACCAAAATGATGGTTAATAGATTAAAACCCTTCATCTCTAGGATGGTCTCTGATCAACAATATGGCTTCATCCAAGGTCACTAATTCAAGGTGGCATCATCACCATCCATGAAGCTATTCACTCAACTCACCTCACTTACTCAACAGGCTATGTGCTCAAACTTGATATGAAAAAATCCTTCAATAGATTAAGCTAGAGCTTTCTTATCAAAGTGCTTTGAGAATATTTAGCTTCAACGAAACATGGAAGGTGGGTCCATTGTTGTATCTCTCCCCCCCGTTTCTCCATTCTTGTCAATGGTTATTCGGAAGGTTACTTCCCGAGCAAGAGAGGGATTTGTATAGGAGATCCCCTCTCCCCTTTCTTGTTCATCCTTATGGCCAACTCCCTCAGTGATGATATGACATCCTCCTCTATTTCTAGCCTCTTCATCACTACTAGACTTCCTCCTACTACT
Source organism: Taxus wallichiana var. yunnanensis (assembly GCA_018340775.1). NCBI lineage: Eukaryota > Viridiplantae > Streptophyta > Pinopsida > Cupressales > Taxaceae > Taxus > Taxus wallichiana. The sequence goes on along the minus strand of CM031234.1, from coordinate 912,116,603 downwards.
CATAATAAATTTTTGATGACAAGATTCTCCTCAAGTTACCTCGATTGTTGAAGATAGAACTATTGTGTGTATCCTCGACTCATATTAAGAATCCTCTTGTTAGAAGGTCAATTTGGCTAAGTGATGCATCTCCTTCTTTAACAACCCCTATGCAAAGATAGAAATATTGTGGATATCTTTGAATGCAGAGTCATGGATCTACCTTCCTCCTATCTTGGTCTCCCTCTCTTTAAAGGTAAACAAGTCAAGGGGATCTGAATTCCATCCTTGATAGATTTCAAAGGAAAATTGTAGGTTGAAAGGTTCCTCTCCTAAGCCAAGCTAGAAAACTCCAACTTGTTAAATCTATGCTCCAAAGTATGTCAATTTACTTCCTCTCTCTGCTAAAAATCCCTCAACAAGTTACATCAAACATCAAACATATCCAAAAAAATTTCCTTTGGTCAAGTTCATAAGAGAAGAAGATAACCCACCTCACTTCAAAGGACTCAATTTACAATCCAAAAACTAGGTAACCTTGGTCCGAGAAGAATCAGATATGAATAAAACCCTACTCACAAAATTGGGTTGGCCTTGTCCACGAGTTCTCATGCTCCCTAGGCTATTCTCTTAAGGGACAAGTACTTGAGACTCGATATTAATTTTTTCTTTAATAACCTCGCTTCCCCTATATCGACTATCTATAATTATATCATCACCTATGGATATTATTTGCAAAGGTGTTAAATGGTGCCAGGGTGATGGAAATAAAATCAATTTCTTGAATTATTGGTGGATCTCAAATCAACCATTTTCTAAGGACCCTACCTAGTACCTTATCATGTCACATTTGATTCACTTGGTGGGCCTTCCAGCTGTAAATTACATCAATAGAACCTCCTTTCCACCTAGTTGTTGCCTAAATGGAAAGGGTGCGATAACAACCAAGGTTTTTAGTTGATTATCTAGAACAAATCCTCTCTACATTGTACATTGGCTTATATCCTTCCTCTAACATGATGATTTGGCCTTGGACTTCCTCTAGTTCCTTATTTGTTAACATATACATCCCTTTTTTATCAAGGATAAATTCCCCTCAAACACTTCTATACACCATGTTACTCCTAAGATTGGTATGTCCACTTGGTATTTTTGGAAGGATGTTATTCTTGTTGGATTGAATCAGAGTGAAGAGGTTATTACCTTCCTTCTAGATGCGCTTTTTGCTTTTAAAATATTGAATACTCTTACCATATTTTTGTGCAGTTTCCTTTCTCTTCTAGAATATGGTCCTACATCTTAAACTCCTTTGGGATGCTATGGAATTTTTTGGGTTCTATAAAAGATACTCTTGAACAATGGTTCTCTCCTTTCAGAACTTGGGCCTCTCTTTGGCTTGGAAAGATCTTCTCCCTCACATTATCCGGGGTTTATGGAAGGAACAAAATAGGTGTATCTTCTAAGATTCCTCCCAAAAGGGAGGATGGTGTTGCTAGATCCATTATCATTTTACTTTAGGAAGACTTTAACTCTTCCCATCGTAGAAAAGGCATCTCCAAGATAGATTTCCTTGTCAGTGTAAATTGGCAAAAATATCTCTCCTCTGAGCCTACTTCACGAAAATCAAATACAACTAGAGTTGTTACTGTGTGGAAATATCCACCTAATGTGTGGTGGAAATAAAATGTGGGAGGTGCCTCAAGAGGGAATCTAGGCCCCTCGGGTAATGGTGGTGCCCCTGAGATATTTTAAAGGAAATATTATAGTGGCTTTTGCTACAAATCTAGGTTTCGACAATAACCACAAAGCGTAATCTTTGCGATCCTCAAAGGTATAGAATTGGCCAGAAATCTTGGAACCACCAAGATCATTATTCAGAGTGATTCTCTAAATGTCATCAAAATTATGAAATTTATTAGCTCCCCCTCCTAGACCATTTGCAGCATTTGTTCGTGATGTCATAGCCATTAAGGAAGATTTCATTGAAGTTTATTTTCAACACATTTATCGGGAAGGGAATGCTTTTGCTAATGCTCTAGCCAATAAAGGTGTTGATTTCTCTAGCCACACTTCCTGTCTTAACTTTTTCGAAGATATCACCAATCTTATAAAAATAATGCAACCTTTGAAGTTGGATATCCCTCATGGCATGTTGAAATGCATCCTTCTAGGATGCTTCACCCTTTAAAAATATCCTTCCTCTGCATCATCACCTCTGGGTACCTTCCTTAAAGTTTTGTTGTATCTTCTCTCATTTTTGTGGTCTCAATATAAAAGGATACATCCACATCAAAATCATTTCCACATCATCCTGCACTTTGTATCTCCACCCGAGGCACCCTCTTTTAGGATTTATTTCTATTTTAACTCAATTTCCAAGCATGACAACGATACCCCTGTAGCAAATTTTTCATGTTTTACCATTCCGAGGCACCCCGGGTCTTACCCAATCAGTCCAGTAACCTCCCAATTGGTGTTAATTCATCCCCCTAGGTGAATTAGGAAAGTCAAGTCAATCCCCTAGGTGATTTTAGGAGTTCTCAAAAAATGTTATCTCTAGGCAGTGTTGGGAAGGGCTATCATTGGCCTTCCTAGGACTAGAGAAACCCCCTTGGAGTTGGAAAAGGAGACAAATCCAACATGGAGGTGAATTGAATGCCTAGAAACATCATGGAATTAATTTTGGAAGATTCAGGGAAGATTTGGGGAGTTTGGAGTAGTTTGATCAAAATCAGGGTTTACAGGCCTAGGCAGTGCACAGGCCAAAAAAACTTGTTGAGCTTCCAAGGTGATTCTGGGAGCTCCGGATGAGTTAGGAGAAAAAAAAAAATCATTCAAAAATTTAATTCCAAGATATACAAGATGGTGAAATTATTTTTTTCACAAAACTTTGGCGTAATGGTTTTGTAAGCAGTTTTTCTCATGCATAGTGAGTACCAAATAAAAAATCCAAATTTTTTCAGGGATAAAATGGATGAATAAGACTGATATCCCCACCATTGGATTTATAAGGCCATTTCAAGTCAATATCATATAAAATTTCATCAAAAAATTCCATCAGAGCTCAAGATATTGTCATCGCAAGTTGTCCTCAAGGTTCGGGAGTTAGTCAAATTTTCAGCTCCAGGAGCTTGGCGGGATTTTGTGTCCCTCACATCCCTCAAGGTCAGGACATCAAGGTTGGAAAATTCACCCAGCCCCCTTGAATCCCTCTAAACCCACATATGACCTCCAGATCACTCGCCATTCATCCCCCAGTGCTTGCATGGGCTTAAAACTTCACACCGTCGGATCTCCGCCACATGTCATCACCTGAGCACCATGGAATTTGATGTCCCTCATGTACCTTTTAGGTGAGGGACATAAAACATGAAAAATTTTCCCAAACCCTAAGGAGACTCCTGGTCACTCATGTGACCTCTTCAAGAGTGAATTTCCAACCCCCAGGTGTTTGTCAAGCCTTCATTCCCTCCATCGGATCTCCGCCATGTGTCATCACCTTCACACCATGGAAATTGATGTCCCTCACATCCCTTTGAGGTGAGGGACATTTCAGGGACATAAAAAAATTTCCCATCCCCTTCTATGCATTTTTTTTGAATAATTTAAATCTGACACTTAGCCGTTATTTCCCCCATTTCTTCTTCATAGTTCACCCTACATTGCTTTGTAACTTGTCCACCATTGCTTCTCACCACCACTCCACCATTGCCAAATCTCAAACCAGCTCTACCAAAAAAATAAACACTCAAATCCATGAAAATACATAGGTCTTAGGGGAAGGATTGATCAAAAGTGTTGAAGAAATGAAGAACGAGGAGAAAATGAAGATTTTTTTCCAAATAACCATGAAGTCACCCAATCAAAAATCTTCATATCTTGCAAAATACAAGTCGGATTGAGGTGTCATATTTTTGAAGACTTCCAAATTTTTCAAGATGATCAAGATGTAACAAATGGGGTCAAATGGTGCCTGAAACATTTGTTCCAATAAAATCCCCATTTCATGCACCTAGCTCACATTTGTCGATTTCCCATCAATCCAGCAATGGATGGAAACAAGCTAAAAACTTGCACATGGACTCCAAATGAAAAACCTATCACAATGGAGTTGTTTTTTTCATCAAATGGAGACAAAAACTAGACCTACAAATTTCAAGCTCCATTAATGGCCGCCATGGCAGCTCTCATGCTCAAAGCCACTACGCCAGGTGAAAATTTTAAATTTTATTTCCAGGCATTCTAGTGGGAAAATTATGTGAAATTCAGAGGATGTGATCATGATGATGAGATGAGTCCAAAAAAATGTTTCCATCACAAACCGAGCACTAGAAATCCACTTTCTAAAAATAGTAAGTTTTCCTATACAAACTTGCTATGTTTGGAAAGTCATCATCAAAAGTAGTTATGGTGAAAGGCAGTGTGTACCGAAGGTCACCAGGAAGTTAGAATGATTTTTCAGAGAAAAATAGTGAAAATGACCACTTACTAAAAATAGTAAGTTCCCTATATGGGTGCTTACTAAAAATAGTAAGTCAACCCAAGAAGTGGCCAGAGGCAAAGGTAGTGTGCACAAGATTGAATGAAGAATTTCACCACATCAAGATGGTCAAGAAGAAGCAAGAATCACCTCTTACTATAAATAGTAAGTCTCCCATGTGGGTACTCACTATTAATGGTAAGTTCATACTCAAGGGGTAGTTTTGGAACAATGGGACATAGAGGGATGATCATTCAGGTCAACACCATCATTCGGGATCATCCATGGGCATTGATCATAGGGAATTCGAGACTCATCTCGAGAATTCATTCAATGTCTTCTCCCAACACTCACTTCATGGTTCGGTCACAGGTATATCATATGCAAGGGTTGGAATTACGGTCATCATCAAACATTCATTCATTCAACTCATTCAAAAGCATTCGTGAGCCAAGATGAAGGAATTTCTCAAGGTATAAAGAGTTTAGAGATGTAGAGTTCACTATAGTGGAACACCTCATCAAGTCATCTAGAAGGAGCTATGGACTTCATCGAAGGTAGATTATTCATCATCAATGTTTCTTCCCCTTCTTCTTCTCTCTCTCTCTCTCTCTCTTCTCTCCCCAACTTTCTCTCTCTTCTCAATGTTCTAATTTTGCATTGGGGTTGCACTTTTTCATATGTCTTAATGTTTCTAATGTAATAAGTCACCTTTATGTTATAAAAAGGGACTTAAAAGTTTCCTAGGAAGTTGAAAAGTTTTAAGTTGTGCGAGGACATATGAAAAGGCATTGGGGGTAGATGATGAGTCACCTCTCATTCTATAAATTGTAAAGCCATTCCCATTTCAAAGGGTTGGTGATTGATTTTGTAACTCAAGAGTGTATTGTACTTTGAGAGAACAAAGGAGATAGCCATTTTCTTCCATTTTCCCCCTCACTAGTTTTCCTCCATTCCCACACTATGTACAACTTTTTTTTAAGCAATCAATACAAGAAGAAGGAGTTTCTAGCTTTCTTTGACTAAGGGGTTTCTTGATACTTTGTGATCAATAAATTCTATTTGGTCTTGTTGTTATTTACAGAGTTGTTTCTTCTCATAAATGCATGTGTTGAAATTTCTAACTAATGTGTGTGGAATCTGATTTTCTACCTACAACATTAGTTCTCCTACCTCATTTCTCACTCCCTTTCCCACTCTTTTAAAAATCTTCCCTAGCAAGAAGATTGCTAGCTTTTTCCATAGGGTCAGTGGAGTGCCCTATTGGATCCCGGCCATAAGGCCACCCGAAAAATCCACTTTCACTCACGCATGCATATACGAAGCTGCACCGGTTAAGTAGAGGGACTTAGACTCCCAGAGCGTTGGCAAGAAATCCACCAATTTTCCCCAAAAATTTTCTCACCAAATAGTTTTTAGCACCCACCGTGGGGTAGATTTAGTAACGCATCTACACCCAAAATATGACCACAAGGTCCCAAAATTCAAAAAAATCAAATATTGAAAAAAAAAAAAAAAGTTCATGAAAATCCATTGTTTGAAAGATACACTATCAATTCCTACACATGTGACCTTTCATATTCCACAATGTGTCCTTTCATGTTCCCACTACAAAAATTTCCAAAAGTTGGTTGAAGGAAGATACACCAGGTTGAACAAGTCGAGAGGTGTTGTTGATTCCAATTTCGAGGCTTTGTAAAATCAGCAAGAATGAATTAGAGATAATCCATACTTCTTCTCTCAAGCCTCCTCTCCATCCGGTCTTCAAGAAGTTCACCTGGAAATCCTATCCAAACTCCTGTTGATACTCCCCTTCAAATTCTCCCATTTTTCAACCACCATTGAGCATTGAGTTCCCGAAAAGAAGAATTTGAAGAAGAATTTGTAAAAGAAGGGAAAGAAGAAAAAATGGATGGAAGAAAGAAGAAAGACCTCAACCCATTGTTCCATGGGGAAGAAATACATGGCCCTTTCACTCTTGAACCACCTCTTCATGATCTACCAACAAGTTCCCACAAGAACTTTCCAAAGTTCAAAGGTGATGGCACACAACTCCTAAAGAACACATATTGGCCTTCACCACATCATGTGGGATTCTTGGTGTCCAACATGAAGATGTCATTGTAAGATTGTTCATGGAGTCTCTCCAAGAAAAAGTAGTAGAATGGTTCTACCTCCTACCTTCCCGATCCATCACTTGTTGGAATGACATCAAAAGGAAGTTCAAGGAAAGATTTAAATTTACTAAGGATTGTCAAGACCTCTTGTTTCAATTGGCACAAATGAAGAAAGGAGAAAATGAAACTATGAGAGACTTCATGGCTCATTTCAACCGGTTGCTTCATAGGATACCAAAAGAGGATTCACCATCTAAAAACAATGTCAAGAGATTCTTTATTAGTTCTCAATCACCGAGGTAGGATTTTTCCTACAAAGAGTTCAACCAAGGGATATTGTAGAAGCAAAAAAGATTGGCCATTGAACTTGATGATGATCTCATCCTATCTAGAAAGATCAAGAATCCCTCAAAGGGTAAAGCTCAACATCTTGGAGATGAAAGAACCGATCCTTTTTTTTTAGAAAATGGAAAATGAAATGGCATCGTTGAGGAGGGAAATATTTGAACAAGTTTCTTCTCAAAGAAGAAATGAAATCAAATTGTAGGATCACCCCAAAGGCTTGCCTTGGAGGCCCACCTGTCAATGCAAGTTGTAGGAGTAAGGAAAATGAAGAGGAGCTTGAACAAGAAAGTGAAGGTGGTGATTCCCTAGAAAGTGATGAGTTTGAGAATGATACACAAATCAGATTCTATGTGAATATTCTGGAGGTGATGAAGATGATGAAGAAGATGCACCTAGCTTCTCATGTGTGGTATTCACTCATTCTCAGTCTAGAAAGGGGCACTTCCTCCATTCTATTGCAAAGAAAAATAAGACTAAAGATCCTCCTATGGTGACTCCACAAAAAAAATAATCAGTTGAGGATCTCTCTCTCCCACCCTCCATGGAGTCTGCATTGTTGAAGCCTGATCCTATAGCAAATAAGAAGTCTCCCAATTTCCAAGTAAGTCTTCTGATGCCTCTTCTAATTCTAAATCTAAATCTTCTCCTATAAAATCTAGTACTTTAAAATCTCCTAGTGTACCTTTCAAGATCCCCTATTCCCCAAAAATCTACTCTACTTCCAAACCTATCCTAAATCCAAAATCAGTCCCTTCATCACCCTCACCCACATCTATTCTCCTTTTGACTTCATAGAATACACAAACAAAGCCAAAGTGCAGATTACTAAAACTAAATATTTGTGGACTCACCCCAAACAATTTGAGAGATTTTTTCAATACATCAGGAATGGTAGTTTAACACCCAATGTTGTAACACCCAATTCTAAAGGAGTACTACCAAACCCACCTACACCCCTCATCAGAAACATGCTTTCCTTGAGCACATCCAAGATTGATAAGGTCGATCCTTTCTATGTCTCCCTTCTTGTTGGAGAATATGTATTGAACAATTACATAATAGATTTTGGTGCCTCGACAATGTGATGCCTTTAAAGGTCACCAAGGCTCTCAAACTCACCATGACTCCACCTGGTGGCTCTTGTTACTCCTTGAGTCAAAAGAGGTCCCACTTGTAGGGAAGGTCAAAGATGCATAGGTGGCTCTCACCAGATTTCCAGACAAAGAAAGTTTTAGTGATGATTTTGGTAGTAGACATTCCAACTTCATTTGGAATGTTACTAAGTCAAAGCTTTTGCTAAGAGACTTGGGAGGGAAAATTTAGATGAATTGGTCTTCTAAACCATACCAATGAAGGGAGACATGGAGAAATTTCTTCCAGAGAAGAAGATGAGGTACACAAGGTGTGAAAGTCTGGAAGCCCAAAACCAACATCTTGTATCAAGATAGCAGGCAGATGAATCACTTTGTGACAACCAAGGAGGAAGAGGATATTCCCATCTTGATAGGGCCATACATGCCTTCCCGAGAGGCATGGACCTTGAAGAAGCATTGAGGAGATTTGAGTTACAAGAGGGCAGCCCCAAATTTTGATGATGCAAACCATGAAGAAGAGGAAATGGTTCTTGATGATTTTCAAATAGAAAAATCAGCTTATGTGCTTATCCATGATGAAGAGATATTCTCATTCCCATTTGAAGATGAGGACTCCCTTGATCATGTCACCAAGAAGAGACAAGACCAGCTTGTGATGAGCCCTCAAAGGTTTGAAAGAACCATCTTGTACAAGAACTACTAAGAGCCACGGAAGAAAAAAAGACCTGAGCTCAGTCTTGAACTCCTGATGCAAGCCATGAATCTACAAGACAAGTGTGAATCTGATTTGAAAGCCTTAACTAGTGTGAAGGTTGGCCATGTTGAAATAAAGAAGAGAGAAAATATGATGCCCTCCTGAGCCAATGGTTGATGGATGCAATGATGAAATTGAGGTATTTTCTTTCCCATTTGAAGAGGAAGACTCTTTCCATGATGAAGAAATTGAAGCAAGGAGTTTTGAGGCCTTTGAAGTTGAAGCTCCTCTTGAAAAAGGAGTGATAGAATGCAATGATTCCCAAGATGATGAAGTAATCCCTCCGATAGTTTCCTTGAGCTACAAAATAAAGATTCTTCAAAGGCATACAAAGATGAGTTGCAGGAAGTAACAAAGGAGATCTCTGTGTAAGAACTATTGGATGCAGTAGAAGTTGTGGAAGACCCCAAGTTGATTCTTGATCTCTTAACTCATGTCCATGGCCATACAAGACAAGTATGAGGTTACTTCTGATCCTCCCATCAGTACTCAAACACCTCACAATGGAGTAGAGATAAAGGATGAATCTAAGGTTTCTCATGGAGAAGATATCAATGAGCATAGACCCGGGAAAGAAAGTAACTCATAAATATTCAATAAATTTGAATGAAAATCAGCTTTGGGGCAGTGATGAGATGCTCAATGAAGAATCAACTATGTGGATAAACACGAAAGGCAAATGGCACTATGAAACCAATTTCAAAGAACATGAAGGCAATGGAATTTCTAAGTGAAGACCTAAGCATCAAGAAGCTCATGTGGAATCACTCCTACAAAAACATAGATGGTCATGAAAGCACCCAACTTTCATAAATAGTTAAGGAGAGGAGGCTACTTTTTGGAACCAGTCAATGGCTTTGCAGAACAACATCACTCAGTGTTTCCCACTCAGGGGTAACTTTTGAGGAATGAAAAGTGCTTCAATGAAAGTGGGTTGTCCCCCACCTTGTACCATAGGTGATTTTAGGTGTGTTTCCCTTTTTTGTGTGTGTTTCCCTTTTGTGTGTGTGTGTGTTTTCCTTTTTTGTTTTTGTGTGTGTGTGTTTTGTTTCCTTCTTCTCTCTCTCTCTCTCTCTGTTGTAAGTTGTACATGACTCTGCAGGGCCCAATGGATAAGGCACTTTGGTCAATGGATCATATGGTCTAAAGTTGAGATTCTAGATTCTCCATGTCATGTCTTCACTACGTGCTCAATCCATGTCATGTCCCCAAGCTAGAGCCAGTTGTTGTCATGCAAATGTGCAACAAGGAAATTGACAATTTCCAAGCATGACAACGATACCCCTGTAGCAAATTTTTCATGTTTTATCATTCCAGGCACCCCAGTCTACCCAGTTCAGTCCAATGACCTCCAATTGATGTTAATTCATCCCCCTAGGTGAATTAGGAAATTCAATTCAATCCCCTAGGTGATTTTAGGAGTTCTTGAAAAATGCTATCTCTGGGCAAGTGTTGGGAAGGGCTATCACTGGCCTTCCCAGAGACTGAGAAACCCCTTGGAGTGAAAAGAGGATCCAAATCCAACATGGAGGTGAATTGAAGGCCTAGAAACATCATGGAAGTGATTTTGGAAGATTCAGGAAATATTTGGGAGTTTGGAGCAGTTTGATCAAAATCAGGGTTTACAGGCCTAGGCAGTGCACAGCCAAAAAAGTTGTTGAGCTTCGGAAGGTGATTCCAAGAGCTCTAGATGGAGTTAGGAGAAAAAAAAACATCATCATAAATTTAATTCCAAGATCCTATAAATATGGTGAAATTATTTTTTTCACAAAACACTTTGGCGCAATGGTTTTATGAAGCAGTTTTTCTCATGCATAGTGGAGTACCAGATCAAAAATCCACTTTTTTCAGATAAAATGGATGAATAAAGACCTATACCCCCACCATTGGATTTATAAGGACATTTCAGTCAATATCATATAAAATTTCATCAAAAATCCATCATCGGGAGCTCAAGATATTGTCATCACAAGTTGTCCTCAAGGTTCGGGAGTTAGTCAAATTTTCAGCTCCAGAGAGCTTGGCGGGATTTTGTGTCCCTCACGTCCCTCAAGGTTAGGGAAATCAAGGTTGGGAAAATGTTCCCAACCCCCCATGAATCCCTCTAAACCCACATATGACCTCCAGATCACCAGTTCAGCCCCCAGGTGCTTGCGGGAGCTTAAAACCTTCACCATCGTCGGATCTCACCACATGTCATCACCTGAGCATGTGTGGAATTTGATGTCCCTCATGTCCCTTTGAGGTGAGGGACATAAAACATGGAAAAATGTTCCCATCCCCTAAGGAGACTCCTAGTCACTCATGTGACCTCTTCAAGAGTGAATTTCAGCCCCTAGGTGCTTGTCAAGCCTTCATTCCCTATCGCCGTCGGATCTCCGCCACGTGTCATCACCTTGATCACCATGGAAATTGATGTCCCTCATGTCCCTTTGAGGTGAGGGACATCAGGGACATAAAATTCATGCCCCCCCCTTCATGCATTTTTTGAATAATTTAAATCCGACACTTAGCCATTATTTCCCCCATTTCTTCTTCATAGTTCACCCTGCCATTGCTTCTGTAACTTGTCCACCATTGCTTCTCACCACCACTCCACCATTGCCAAAGCTCAAACCAGCTCTACCATGGCCAAAAATAAACACTCAAATCCATGAAAATACATAGGTATTAGGGAAGGATTGATCAAAAGTGTTGAAGAAATGAAGAACGAGGAGAAAATGAAGATTTTTTGCAGAGATAACCATGAAGTCACCCAATCGAAAAATCTTCATATCTTAAAAATACAAGTCGGATTGAGGTGTCCATCTTTTACAGACTTCCAAATTTTTCAAGATGATCAAGATGCAACAAATGGGAGGTCAAATGGTGCCCTGAAACATTTGTTCCAACAAAATCCCCATTTCATGCACCGACTCACATTTGTTGGATTTCCCATCAATCCGACAATGGAAACAAGCTAAAAACTTGCACACAGACTCCAAATGAAAAACCTATCACAATGGAGTTGTTTTCATCATGAATGGAGACAAAAACCAGACCTGTAAAAATTTTGAGCTCCATTAATGGCCGCCATGGCAGCTCTATGTGCTCGAAGCCACTTTGCCAGGTGAAAATTTTAAATTTTATTTCCAAGCATTCTAGTGGGAAAAATTATGTGAAATTCGGAGGATGTGATCATGATGATGAGACAAGTCCAAAAAAATATGTTCCATCACAAACCAAGCACTAGAAATCCACTTTCTAAAAATAGTAAGTTTTCCTATACATACTTGTTATGTTTGGAAAGTCATCATCAAAAGTAGTTGTGGCAAAAGTGTGTATGCATCGAAGGTCACCAGAAGTCAAAATGAGTGTTCAGCATAAAATAGTGAAAATGACCACTTACTAAAAATAGTAAGTTCCCTATATGGGTGCTTACTAAAAATAGTAAGTCAACCCAAGAAGTGGTCAAGGTGAAGGTAAAGGTAGTGTGCACAGATTGAATGAATAATTTCATCACATCAAGATGGTCAAGAAGAAGAAAGAATCACCTCTTACTATAAATAGTAAGTCTCCCATGTGGGTACTCACTATTAATGGTAAGTCATACTCAAGGGGAATTTTGGAACAATGGGACATAGAGGGATGATCATTCAGGTCAACACCATCATTCGGGATCATCCATGGGCATTTCTCATAGGGAATTCAAGACTCATCTCGAGAATTCAATAGTGTCTCCCAACACTCACTTCATGGTTTGGGTCACAGGTATATCATATGCAGGGTTGGAATTACGGTCATCATCAAAATAATTCATTCAACTCACAAGTGTCTGTGAGCCAAGATTAAGGAATTTCTCAGGGTATAAAGATTTTGGAGATGTAGAGTTCACTATAATGGAACACCTCATCATCATCTAGAAGGAGCTATGGACTTCATCAAGGAAGATTATTCATCATCAATGTTTCTTCCCCCCTTCTTCTTCTCTCTCTCTCTCTCTCTCTCTTCCCTAAATTTCTCTCTCTTTCTAATGTTCTTTTGGGGTGCATTTTGCATTGGGGTTGCACTTTTCATATGTCTTAATGTTTCTAATGTAATAAGTCACCTTTATGTTATAAAAAGGGACTTAAAAGTTTCCTAGGAAGTTGAAAAGTTTTAAGTTGTGAGGACATATGAAAAGGCATTGGGGGTAGATGATGAGTCACCTCTCATTCTATAAATTGTAAAGTCCATTCCCATTTCAAAGGGTTGGTGATTGATTTTGTGAACTCAAGAGTGTATTGTACTTTGAGAGAACAAAGGAGATAGCCATTTTCTTCCATTTTCCCCCTCACTAGTTTTCCTCCATTCCCACACTATGTACAACTTTTGTTTAAATCAATACAAGAAGGAGTTTTCTAGTTTTCTTTGACTAAGGGTTTCTTGATACTTTGTGATCAATAAATTCTATTTGGTCTTGTTGTTATTTGTAAAGTTGTTTCTTCTCATAAATGCATGTGTTGAAATTTCTAACTAGTATGTGTAGGAATATGATTTACCCTCTGTTGTATCCCATGGTGTTGCATCCTCTAGTCCCTCGGATTCGCCCCCATAAGTCTCATCATCTCTATCATTTTATCCATTATAAAACGATGAATACCTCGATATTTGTCTACCTCCTCTTTCTCCCTCTTTACCTCTTCTCGAGCAACCGTAGACTTCTTCGGTATCTTCCCCCTCTTGCTCCTATTATTCTTCCTACCTCGATGGGTCCTCTTCGATCTCCGATCGCCCTATCTTCCTCACCTTTGTTTGACCATGTGCAAGTATCTGCTGCCATGTCGGCTCCCGTGGATGTTTCTCCTCTTATTCTACCGGAGTTGGGTCCAAATTCTCTTGATCTTTTAATCGATGCATATGGTCACTCGGAATCGGATGATCTTGATGCTCCCAAACCTTTGGATAAATAGTCCCTGCTTCAAATTTTCCCTCATCTAGCTCATTAGTGATTGATCAAGCTACATAAGAAGATGATCCCTACACTCTTACTATTAACCATATCCTTCGTAAAATCCGGTGAGTGTTTATGTCATCAAGAACTGAAAGGACTATACTGACATTTTGAAAGATGTAATTGATAATGCTTGTGAGGAGATCAAAATCTCCATTGACATTGTGGTTAACTCAGCTCGTTATAACTATAAGGTTGATATAGAAGAAGCCAATATTCTCAATGAGATTCGTAATATGTAGTTGACTTCTTTCCTCATCTTCTTTTTGGGATCCTCTTGTTGGATCTTTTTGTACAAGGATGAGGATCCTTTCAAAATCCTAACTTTTACCCAATGTCAAAAAATAATCTAAATGAGTGGATCCAAAAGAGTTGAGTCATGAATCAATTGGGATCTAAAAAAGCATTAATATATGTAATACCCCTCATTCTATTTTCTAATATAGAACCTTCAATGTTATGGTCATCTATTCCTTCTATGATATGGTATGAATTAAACTATGTATAGGCTAGAAAAAAATTCAAGAGCCACCACCCATATAGAATTTCACCTTAATCAAATTATGGTGTCTAAAATTTTTGTTCCCTTCAACAAAAACCTTCTAACCACGTCATCTAATGATAAAACCTCCTTAAAATGTGTAAATTTTTAAATATATATGACTAATAATAATAATTTTAACACTTAGTAATAATATAGCAGAAACTAAACTAATATTTCTTTATAAATATCAAATGTGTGTACAATGTAGGAACTAAAATTCTCTATTAGTAATCATAAAATGTAACCCCTTCCTCTTCATGATTGGGAGTCCCTACAAAACCAATTTTATTAAAGTGGTATGGGGGTTGATAATGATTATGACAACAACATTAAGGCTGGAAATTTGGTACATGGCTGTCCCAAGTATGTTCCCTCCTTCCTTGGGTGGTAGGAGATCATCAACCATTGCTCTCCTCTTTCCGTGTGGGTGAATCTTTGCACCACCTTCCAAGTTTGGTGCTACCTCACCATGTGTCTACTGCACCATTCTGATTTTGATGTAAACTTCTCCTTAAAGTCTCCATGTGATGCCCATGACTGCCCTAATAAGATAGTTTCCTTGACACACAACCCCCTTCACCTTGAACCCCTTCTTAGTAATGAGCCTCTCAAATAAATATAACCAATGCATGCCAACAACTATACTCACCGGAAATTGGACTCCATAGGTTTCTTCCATATTGTCCCAATCATGGCTTGAGCATTGCATTTTCTTGCTCAAAATCAGAATTGTAGTGGCTGGAACCCATCTTGTATCAACTTCAACCTGCATGTTGGTTCCTCCCTATTCTTGCTCAATCTGTTCTTGTTTATTCCTGATTTCTTCCTCTTTCCTTCTCACAATGGAAGAATTCTTTTCCTGTTGATCACTAGAAGTAAGTCCCTCAATTATCAAATATGGCTTCAGCTTCTCTGCACATTGTTCAACAACATTTTTAGTTAGTGTATTTACAAATACACCATGAAGCTTCCTGCTCAAAACCAACCAATAATACAAATAATAAATACTAGGAAATAGCATCACTCTCATTGGAACCGAGTTATGTCTACATTGAAGTTACTACATTTTCTATATGATTTTATTGACAATTGAAAGGAAATGTTGAAACATTTCAATAATAAGATCATCACATTCAAGATCCAACATCACAACACATGACCTGATTTTTGCCATAGTTTCTAGAATTGTGACCCTCTTAGCAAAAGGACTTTTGATGTCCTCTAGACCCTGAAAACTTTCCACAATCAGCTAAAATATCTCCCTCATGGTTTCACTATTATATGGAACTTTAGGAGTTTTTATTCTTGTAATTTCAATAATAAAAGTGATAAATGCATGTATTACCTCTTTATACGGGTGTCCCAAATGCTTATGATTAATCAAATAAATCACCGAGGGTTGTACCACCCATTTCATAGTCACGTATTGTGATTGTTTTACCTTGGACAAACAATTTTCCACTTCTTCCAAAATGTTGAGTAAGTCATTCGTTGACCAAGGCAGATGTTTTAGTTTTTTCCTGCTCTGTAAACTTATTTTCCACATCTCTTCCCATTATGATGCATTAAAATTTAGGTTTAAACCTATAGGATGGAAAAATCTAAGGTTCATTACCACTGTAATGTCCCTTAAGGGCATAAATTAATGAAATTTGAATTTCCTAGAAACCCTTATGAAAAAATAACAACAATATGATTTTCTTTAATAAACCCTTGTAATAAAAAGACAACAGTCTGATTTCTTTGATTTATTAATGCAAACCCTCAAAATAAAATTACCTAGATATTGGAAAACATTGATAACACCTCCAAAAATATGGATTTGATTGAAAAGATCATATTTACATCCAAAGTGATTATTTTATTTTATTTTCAGATTAGAAATAAATAAAAATTATAATTGACCATTATTAGAAAAATCTTACAATTTATTTCTCTAGTTGATCAAAATGGTGTTATAGGGCATAATCTGACTATGTGCAAACCCTAACACCCAACCCCTTCAAATCACAGCTGTAAAAACCCTAGATGGGGGTCATCTAGCCCTAAAATCTGCCCAAAATAAGGGCAAAACCCCAAAAAAAAATCCTTGTTCCAATTGGTTTCTTTTATGCCCTAGATATATAATCATGAAATATGACCTAGAATGTGATATCCTTGGAAATTCCTAGAAACTTGTCGAGAATTCCTTAGCTTTCACGAACACTTATCCTAGAATGGATTGACCCAACAAGTGCATTAGCCCTTCTAAACCACAACACACACCATCATTTCATGTGGGATTCCTCCCACACACTCACTCAAGGCACGCCTAGTGTGTTAAGTCCCTTGTTAGTTCAAGGAATACAAAAGTGCACACCTTTATACCTATCTATTTAAAAATGAGCATGGAATCACACACATTTTCATTAACAAGATATAGAGAGAGAGATAAAAATTGTCACAATGACTTAATAATAAAATTAACCCATAAATTCATTCATCGGGTTCAAGCTTTATAAAAGGCCATTCTTGGCATACAAAGGAATAATCATTCTAGTTCTTGGGAAGATGCTACATAAAACCCAATACCTAATTTACAATAATAGATGCCCTATTTTAGTATTCGTTAACTATCAACCAATATCCATTATCCTTAAATGGTCCCACAGGGTTTAATTTAGATACAACAAATAGCCCGGTTTAAATCCTTTCCTACTCAAAGGGGTTGTCTGTCATTACTATGATAGGTGTACTTCACCTAGAGCTATCAAAGAGGGACATATTGAATGTACGAATGGTACCTAATACTTTGTCGAATTAAGAAGAAAGGAAGGGACCTCAATTCTTATGATCGACTTTGACAAATCGAGAGATATTTCAAATATGCGTTCTTAATACTATTATTCCTTCTACCATATGTTGTCACACATTGTGCTGCATTTTCACCCTTTGTCTTCATGTTCCCCTTATCATATTCTACCAACTCAAACTTCACATTTTCACTTCCCGCATATCCCTTCTTCTAAGTTGGCTTCGTGGCATATTCTTATCCTTCCTTATGCACGTGCCCCGTCTAATTTCACACTTGCACATGTTTAACCCAAATTGTTCGTTTGTTACTTCCCTTCGATTCTTCCCTATGCACACTCCTCTATAATTATCCAATATTGTGGGGTCAATATACCCCTATAATAACTTATTTTTTGGTCCGTTGAAAAATTATTCTTCCCCATACAACAATCTACGTGCACTTGCCTTTACATGCACCTCAAATGCACTCCATTCAATGATCATTCCTTTCATGCCTTCTATCAAATGAGGTAGAAGATAGATCAAAGTTCCACTCTCCCCACCTTTCTCCACACCTTTTTGCACCAAATTCACCTTTGTGGAGAATGAATTTATTACTTCCTTGAGATCCTCCCCTACCTTAATAGCATTTAGGAGAAGAACCTAAAGGTTTCATGTTTCATCATATGTCATTTCTTTAGATTTTATTTGGCTATTAATTTCCTTAATATAATCACTTTTATTTTAGTGGTTGACCTTATTCTTGATCCCAATTACTTGTTTCTCTAAGGCCTTAGTTTTCGATACCTCTTCTTTTACTAGCTCTTTTATCAACTCATCCTAGAGATTGAACTACCTTGAGCAGCTTGGTGCTACGACCTCTTTTCTATTTATCTCTAGTAGGGTATCTTCGCATGTTGTTAGTTAGTATTCAACTTGTTTTGAAGACCTCAATTGGGTCTTCTGCTCCTTGAGATTTGCACTTGTGAATACTTCCTCAAATAGAATCTCGAGTTATGTCATAGTGTATTTTCCTGTTATCACCTTATTGGAATTAAATCCTTTTCCCATGATCTTTGCAAACATATTTAATGTGTGTACTTCCATTTTTTCCTCCATTTCTATGGCCTTTTTCTCTTCTTATCCAACCATGTATACATAGCGTGATTTCTTCGCGCCTCATACTTGTGTTGGATATCCTATTGAGACACCTTTATTGTTAGCTTCATTAGGACATTAAAAGCCTATTACTCACTTAAGAGCTTGGTATTCAAGTATGTGATAGCCTTATCATGTATCATTCTAATGGATTCCCTTTCCTATAGAACCTCCTTAAATAGCTCTAAGTGGGGCTGGTCTAATTCTAACCTAGAAAGACACTTGTTTGTGCATCCACCCTAAGATCTAGATTAGTGCATGTGGTCCCACATAAATAGACTTCTTATGTCCTTGTTATTATGGTACATGATTATTTCCATCTTAGGAAACTTGGGGGTGGAGTCCATTCTAGGCTTGGGGGCGAGTGTCTCGATGAGAATACAATTTCCCTTGCACTACTTGGTTTCTATCTATTCCTTCTCTTCCTCTTCAAGCCCGAATTCCTCTTCTAGGTTGATGGGATTATGTCCCTTCTCTTTTGTCTATGGCCCCTTACTCATGTTAGATCATCTTCTCCCTCTTATTCCTCTTTACATTCTTCTTAGAGAGGTTCCCTTGTGTGTGTTTCCTAACCATTCACTTCCTCTTCTTCATGAGAAATATTTCCCTTTAAATTTCCCTCCTTGAGATGAGTCTCTTCATGCCTTTTCTCTTGATGGATATTCAATCCTTGGCTTGTGGCATCTTTCATAACCTCCTCCATGTTTAAGGGTTTTGGTGTGCACCTTCCTCATGTGCTCCACCATGTAATCCCTTAGACTTGTACCCTTTAGAATCTACCATTTCTTTTTCCTCTTCTAAGTGAGCGAGAATCCCGAGGGTCACCCGTATACCATGACATATACGAGGTCAAATAAGTTAGATATGTGGTATCATAGGTGGTTCATCCTACACTCATACTTATCGAGAGAAGCCCTTATTCCTATCATGAACATGGTTACAAAAGATGTAGGTGGGGAACTATCCTTAGAATAGGTGGTGGCTTTGTTGGTATTTCTCCCTCCAAATGTTTCTCTCTTGTATCACTTGAATGCCTTTCGCTTATTCCAGACTATCCTAGATGTGTTATAAATCATGTGCCCAATGAGGATCCACTAGTTCTTGGCTTCCTATGTAGCCTTGCGGACTCATCATATTCCTCCAAGTCCTCATAGGTTCAATGTTACTCTTGATTTTTCTTTGTTTTTTCTTAGAGAGGAATCGAGGTACACCCATTCTTCTTGTTTTTATAACCTATTTAGCTGGAAATCTAGTGGCATTGGTATACCTGAATACACAAGTTCCATGCACTTCAAGCAAGTGCTCATCTAACTCATTATCTTCAATCGCTTCCCTCTCGGGGTACTTATACATCAACTTCAATGCCCGAATGTCATCATCCATTTATAACGCACCATAAATATTGAGGTTTCTCACTGTTGATAGTTATGTGGAAGTATACAATTGAGAAGACATAGGGCAACCAACACCAAACTTACCAGAGTTCATCTTCTACTTGTATTGTGTGCAACATGAATGGGACATGATATCGAATTACACCTTTTTCATACACACTACTAGACATTGAATTCCTTGAAGCACTCTTCAAATAATATCCGAGTGCACAACCGATTAGATTTCTTATTTTCATCGAGGTGGGTGTACATTTTGAAGTACTTTGTTAGAGATTGCCTTCATTTTAGGTATTGAAACACATTTAGTTCATACCCTTCTGTACCGTAATTTCATCAAAAAAATCATGATTAGGATCACATTGAACCCGAATGGTTCCTCTCTTTTGTGTTTCATACACACTCCCTTAATTATTCTCTCCATTATATATTGTATAAGCTATACTTAACCTTTTTCATCACGATCTTATGTGCCAAATATAAAATTTATAGTTCACATTCTCCACTTTTTTTGGAGTGGCAAATCTTCAAAATTAATAAGCACACAACTATCCTCAAGAGGGATCTATAATTTCATCTATGTTCATAACATATTTTCCCTTTTTCTAGTTCATTTTTAGTATAATGCCTCAACAGCTATATTGTCATCAAGATATTTATAGACACTCCACCTTGTCCAAAGATCCCTTTCATCCGGTGTGTTAGGTTTTTGATATTTTGGTGCTTCTCCTCGTAAATTAAATCCTATTTTCATGCGCAGTGCATGAGTAAGAACAAGATTAGGGGAATGTATTTTCTGAAGTATGGTAGCTTGAGCGGTTAAAAGACCACAAGGTTTTTAGTTCTAAGTGTTGCTTGATATTTAGAGCCAACATTCCATCTATGTTGATATATCCTTGATGATGTAATCTTTCTCTAGACTAGAAAATTCTTTTAGTGGTTTACCTACCTCATATCCTTGTTTTCCTTATACACTTAGATTATGCACTACTATGAATATTACATCTTAGGGATGTCTTATTTTGGCTCTTCCTAGGTAGCACATTATCCTTTGGTTTCTGATGAGGTCATGGCCACACATCTTGTTCTTTTTCTAGCTTGGTCCATTAGGCATCTCCTTGTGTTTTCTCATCCATGCGGGGTAGTTTGTAATGGTTGTGTCTAAGGAATATGCTCCTTTTCATGTGTTGAGCTTCAAGCTCAATAATGTAATCCTAGTTTCTAAAATGCAAAAATACACTTTTCTTCTCCCACCCTACTCCAAAATTCTTTCTATTGAGCTCTACTGATTCCTTGTATCCCGATCTATCATTGGGACTAGTTTTTTTCCTAATATAATCTCAAAAGTGCATAGTCTGGAAAATCTCCATCACACGGATTACATGGTTTTCTCCTACTCCACTCTATTCTTCTTCGCTCAAGTTTACACAATGAATGCATTTTTGTTGGAGGTAATTAATGTGTTTCTTTAGGTGTAAATTTCTTACCGCATTAACTCTTTATATCTAAAAATGACTAGTGAATCATGCCCAACCCTTTTGTTCTTGAGGTGTTAATTTATTTTTTCTCCTCTCTCATTTGATGTGTTTCTACACTTTTCTCTAACGTCATCATCCTAACCTAATGACTTGTCATACATGAAATTCATGGTCATGCACATGCACACATCATGCCTTTAAATCCCACCTCTCATCATCCTTTAATGCTTTCTTCACCTCTCATCCACTTCCTTACACAAGTGTGGTCCTACACCATGGTCTTCTTCAATAATCCAAGAGGTTAGACCTCTCACTCCTACATGTACTCATTATGCATGACAATATTATTGTGGAGTTATGTGTTACATGGTGTGCATTTAAATCAAATGGTCAAAAAATAATACATGGGGTTTTTATTAGACTTGTGCCTTAAATGTACATCTTAGTCATTTCAAAGCTCACAAAAAATTATAAAAGGTAAAAAAATAAACAAAGAAACTAAAGATATATTTTTACGTTGGTTCATGGAACCTTTATTTACATATTAGTTGTGGTTAGAAATGTTAGGGCTCCAATTAACTACCATTGAAGTGCCTCGGTAGTATTTTTCCATCTAACACATGAATCTTGCAAACATTGTTCTCAAAGATATTGTGGATAATGTATGCCCCTAGCCACTTAACCTAAATCTTTTCTATATTTTTGGAATAACACAAGTCATACAAAAGGACATATGCACCTTCCTTTAATACCTTACTCTTGATGTGCTTATCATGCCACATTATTTGTCTTATCTTCTCAATTCCCCAACTCTAACACATGACAAACCATTTTTCATTTAATGTTATTAGTGCATCAATCCTATGGTATGTAGTTGTTTGGTCATCCAAATATCCTATGCAAACTATGTAGAGTGATGGTAGTAGGAATTCCAAGGGTAGAACTACCTTTTTCCAAACACCATAGAGATTGGTGTGTACTTTTTCAAGCACTTATATGTAATCTTGTAGGCCATGTAGAACATCCGAAACTCAATCATCCCAATCCGTGTGTCATGCATCCCAAATATTTGTTAATGTGGTTCCCAAGATTTTTTAAAGGCTCCACTATTCCATTCATCTAGGAATGATAGGGGTGGTTTTTTTGTGCATAATCATGAACTCACTAATAGGATTTGCACCGTATTTACAAGGAAATGTCTTCCCTAATTGCTAATCAAACTCAAAGCTAAGCCTTATCCTCGAGATGATATTCTCCCAAAGGAACCTAGCTACTATAGATGCTATGTAATCCTTCATGGGAACTACTTCCTCCCATCATATCAAATAATCTATGGCCATGATGATGTACCACATTAAAGATCTTTGCACAATAAGAGTTATTGGTCCAACAAAATCAATCACTTATTTTCCAAATGGTTCTCCTATGTGCACTAGTTTTAAAGGCATTTCATCCCTTCTAGTTGGATTTCCTACCATTTGGAAAATATCACATTTGGTAGTGTACTCTTTAGCATCCTATAATAATGTGGGACATCATAGTCCTAGAAATAAAAAATTTCATGTTTTGGCTTATCTAACATAGTGGCCTCCTATTATGCCTTCATTAGCCTCTTATAGTAATGTTGTATGTTCATTTGCTAAAAATTACCTCCTTATAACATCATCACACTCCAATTTATAAAACTCTCACCTAATAAGTTGGTAGGGTTCCACAAATATTATAAGACACTTCTTTACATAATGAGTCCACCTAGTAGGAGCTATACTTGAAGTGAGGAAGGTTGTAATATCTTCTAGTTCCTATGGTACTTTTTAAACTTTTTATAATTACATGTCCGCGTGTCATCCTTGACACTTTATGAATCTTATCATGTATTGATCCTTGATAAGTGGTATGGCCCATAATTGATATTTATTACCTTCACCATGAACGAGAAACTAAATTATTGAAATAGAATTATCCATCTACAAATGTGTCCATGTAGCACCAATTTATCGACCAAGTGCTTTAGTGCCTCATAATTGGTTGAGAACACACACTCTATGGCTAATAAATATTATCTAAATTTTTGGAGTGCATAAACCATTTCCAATGCCTCGTGAAAAATTATAGATGGAAAAATATATGGTATGGTCCACCTCGCTTCTCCGTGTTGGGCCAAGATGGCTCTTATTGAAGCTCCTAATTCATCTACATGGACATGGAAGGCCTTCTTCTAGTATAGAAACTAGAGAATGGGTGCACTTTCCAGCCTCTCCTTTAGTGTTTCAAATGACTCATGTTGACGTGTCATCTAGAAAAAGGGCCCATTGTTCTTCAATAGTTCTTCTAAGGGATCAACTATCTTGGCATAGTCCTTGATGAATTTATGCTAATATCCCATATGTCCTATAAATGTGTGTACATTGTGCCGAGTTGCAAGTTCCTCCAAGCTAAGGATTACCACAATCATGGTTATATTGAATAACACTCCTTCCTTGCAAATCACGTGTACTAACAGGACCCCAAACGATGTTGTAAAGATGTAATTCTTGAGGTTTAAGGAGATTTGTAGTTGCCTACATATCTCTAACATGAGACTTAAGTTTGCATGATGGTATCTCACTAAACCATACATAGTCATATCATCCATGTATACCTATAAGAATTTGTGAATGAATTCTTTGAATTCCTCAATTACTATGTGTGAGAAGATAATGGAAATGTTCTTTAAACAAAGTGGCATTATGTTATATGCAAAGGAGCCCCATTTTGTATCAAAGGTAGTTTATTTAACAAATATTGAAATTATTAAACCCTTAAGATATTGCAGAGTCACATAAGATAAATAAAACGCTAAAACACATATTGGACACAAACAATAAGTAAATAGAAATTAAAACCCTAAGTGTAAGAGAGGGAATAAGAGACTTAGTTAATTTCACACTTGATCCCGAAGTATGATAAGCTAGAAAACGGTGAAACGTGAGGGAAGATTGTCGTAATCCCACTCGGTGAATTCTGTAAATGTCGAATAAGATAGACCGGGCGCATGGGAAGGGGATAGGGTTGTTAGGCACCGAGACCTCTAATAGGCACCAAAGACTATGAAAACTCTTAGAATATGGTTCTTATTATGTCGTAAGGTGGTCGCTAACCTTAGATGTTGGTCTCCTAAATGTCACCTTTGGATGTCTACGGAATTTACCTCGTAACCCAAAAAACAAACGATCTCTCCTACAAAACCCCAAAACACATCAAATCCTAAAAATAAAAAGATGCAAATGGTGATTCAAACTGACCTCGATGGTCACCCGACAGAGTGAACTTACAATCGAGCATTGCACTACATCTCAGACTACATGTTTTTTTTTGTGTGTGCGTGTTGAATCGTTCCCTAGGAGGCCTCTTGTGCAAGATGCACTTGATAACGAGTAATAACTAGATGTAGCAATTTAGAATAGATTTGTGAATGGAAAAATGAACTTCCCCCAATGCATGTATGCAGAAAATGCGATCCTTGTCCCTTGAATGAAGCTAGTTGGACGCCTTGATGCTCTTAGAATGCCTTTGGATTCAAACTTAGATGGTGATAATAGATGCTTAGAGATCTAGCCTTTGTTATGGTCACATATCTTTATATTTATATGATTCCCTTGTTTGGATTTTGTAATTGACAACTAAAATGTTGATCCATAAGAAAAAAAAATCCCAAAAGATAAAAGAGGCCCGAAGGGGTGAACAAGATACAAAGAGGCTCGGGGTGCCTGAGGGGATGAGGGTGCCTGGGAGTTGGCATCCTGGTTGGGCGTTGATGTCAGAGCCAAGAAATATAAAGTGGTGAAGGTTAGACTAGACAGTGGGGTGTGCAGACCACAAAGAAAGCAAAAAAGAAAGCAAAGAGGCCAAAGATAGATGTCAATTACTATTTTTCTTGCTTAGTAATTACATGAATAGTAGTATGTGATTAGGACCTAGAAATGTAGTGCATGATTTAGTGTCGATTGTAATCTTGGCCTTAGGATCCTCCACAATTTTTACTTCATAATACCTTAAAACCCATTAGTGAAAGTATAAATCTCACATCTGTCTATGCCCTCTAAGATATCCTTTGTGAATGGGGTTGGGAATGGATCAATGATTTAGGCCTCATTCAACTTGTGATAGTTAATGCATATCCTTATGTACCCCTACTTCTTTATGTTGATCACCACGGGCTTACCTATTCGTAATCCTCTCTTGGATATGTAACATGTGTTGTAAGCATCTTATCAATCTCATCCTTCACCTTCTTTCTAAAATTTGGGTTCTTATTTAAAAGAAATTAAATCTTAATCAAAGAACTAGTGATCAATCAAATATATCAGGAACATGAAAATACAAGCATGCAATGACAAACAAGTGCAATAAACAAGAGGATAAGAATGTCTTAGTTGATTTTCGACTATTTGACTGGACTGGGATATACTAATGGGGAACAAGCTCGGTTTGACTATATGTGCTTTGTCTGGGAGACAAAGATCCAAAATGTATTCCAGCCTAGAACTTCCTAGAAGAAGATAGGATCTCTTGGCGCTAGTGTCTAAATTGGGCATTAGTGTCCTCACAAGGTGACACTAAATAAAATAAATGGTATGCTCTTAGTGTAGTTTGTTAGAGTAGGTATTTACCTTAGCTCATGTTCACCTAGGTACTTTATTTACCTTTATTGTATTTATCCTCACCCACTTATGTGTGTAGATATTTCTTTTTATTTATTTAGATATTAGGGGATATTATCTAGTTGTTAGGTATAGTTCTTTTCTTGATCTATGGTATTGACTAGATCCTTGATGTTTAGTTCTCTCCTAAATCTATGGACTTAACTAGTTCTTTGATGACTAGTTCTTTCCTTAATTTATGGCTTGATCTATGACTTTGATTGGTTCTTAGATTGTTATTCCTTGCCTATATAAGCAAGGTCCATTCTCATTGTATTTCATTGAGTTCCATAATAATATATGATATTGTTGCTCATTTGTTTGCAAAGGTTTATGTAAAGTTATTCTATCGAATTACTTTCATCTTATACCCATTAAAATCCTTAGCCATTGGTCATATGAGGCCTTAAGCTTGTGATTCCTACTAGTAGGTGCTTAACTCTAGCCCCCTTTCATTTTATTTGTATAGGGAAAGCAAGAGCATTTTATATTTGTTCTAGTGGCAACTAAAATAAATAGCAAAGTAAAATATTGAAAAGTTTGTATCTTTTGATCGGTAACTCGGTTTTGAGTGCCGTTTTTTTTTTGCAAAAGTGCTTGTTTTTTTGCTCTTTCCATTGGAAATATTTATTTTGAGAATTTCACTATAATTATAAAGTTCCATATTGTAACACGCACTCATTATAAAGTGCCAAATATGGAGGAGTGTTGTAATCAATTGTGGATGCAATTTTGGCTGAGCCCGACGTCCTAAACTTTTGGGAGTTGCATTCTTGTATCTATCATGGATTCTAAGAATGATATGCTTTTAAGAGAATGTTGTAAAATTTGTGGAAGAAAATATATCGCTCAAGAAGTGAAATTCTCTTCTACAATCACTCATTCATGATAAGGATACACTAATACAATCCCTGCGATAAAAAAATTCTAGCCTTCAACATAGCTATAATATTATAGACAACCATATCCATGCTCCTAGTCCACTTGTAGTTGTTGCTCTTGTACCCACTGACATTGATATACTAGTATTTGAGCCTATTACTACTCTTGATGCTCCTAAGCCTATGAGGCTTGTTACTACATGCTCTTCCACATTTGTGCCTATTACAGTAACACATGATGTGTATCCTACTTCTTCTCACATGCATGGCTCTTTTGAGAAGCATACCACTGCATTCGGTTCTCACATGCTCCATTTTATGGGTTTCACTGGTAGAGGTATTGGAAGACATTCACATGGTTTTGTTTCTCATATTCCACATGTTAAGTGGAATTATCGCCATGACATTGGTTTTCGAGCAGGTACTTCATTGGGATCACACATTGACAGAGCTCTTATTTTTGTTTGCTCGACTCTTTCTGAGGATCATGAGCAACACATGAGTTATGCACCTTCACTCAGGCTTGAGAAACCTGAGATTTCAGCTGTCAGACATGATCAACCTAACACACATTCTGATGTTCCTTTACATGAACCCATTGTGCATTTTGCACCAAGTCATATGCAGCATCTTCTTCATCCATCTGTGTTGATTTGGGGTGGATATCTGATCAATCGTGGTGGTGACATAAGCATTCATTGAGAGGCATCTTGCTCCACTTTCTATACCTTCTACATTGTAATGCTCCTTGTTTTGAGCATTTTTCTTCAACAGGTGTAGTGTATCTCTCTTTTTTGTCGAGAGATTTTGTATCTGTATTTTCGACACTTTTGGCATGTTGACAATATCTCTTGTGGGGGATCTATTATGGTGAAGTCCAATGTTAGTTTGTTAGTGTTCAAGTAGTTGATTTTGGGAAACTCATATAGATTTGTAACATCACTCCACCCATTCAATAGTATGGGAGGGTGTGGTGTTGATCCTGCTTCTTCGGGTTTTGTGTCCTTACCTTATTATGTAACACCCTCGACAATTGTTCTATTCCTCCTTTGCATTTCAAGTGTTGACATGTGATTTTCTTCTAAAGATGTGTTCTTTTGATTATTGGAGATCATGTTTGATATGAATAAATCTTTTCTAGTTTTAAGATCATTAGATCGGAATAGAATGGCTTCCTTGAATCCATTTTTCACTTCTTGTAGGTGAGTTGCAATCTGGTTTAAGAGTTGCAAACTTACCTCTTTATCTGACTCATCCTTGGATCAATTTTAGTGATCCAAGGAATGTTTTAAACCTTCTCAGTTGAATGAATGGTAAATTGACATTCCATAATTGAGGGACATGGTGGACTGAAATTTGTTATTACAAGTTCTTTAATCTTGTGTGAACGTGTTTCTATTCAAAGTATGTTGTGCTTAGGTTCTTGGAGATTGATCTTGGCATAGATTCATTGCGACGTAAATGAAATACACTGTTCATGACATAGGAAGGATTCGAATCCTAAAACTAAAGGATTATCCTACGGAATCCTAAGTTGGGTAAGAATATTTACTACCTAGCTATGTTACTTAATTGAATTTTTTTCTAACCTAAGCCTTGTGCTAAGGGAATATGGAAAGGTTGCTAGGCTATCTAAATTAACCTAAAACCTAATGCTATAAGGTTATGAGATGATCTAACCTAATGTTGGAATTACCTAAGGTAATGTGTTAAGGCCTAAGGTAATTATTCCTAAACTAACCTAAGTTTTAAGGGATCTATCCTAAGCTATTTAAATGGGAACCTAAATGGGTCGCATACCTCTAAGCGACGGTTCCAATGGCATTGAATTGTTGATAAGGTTCTTAAAGGCATTAAGTACTACTAGTTTGGCAGGGGCTAGTTGATTTGGCGGAGGCTTATGTGGAAGCTCCACTAAGATGGAATTGTATGTTAAATGGGAATTGGCATTTGCCGGATTTGGGAGGCGTGTGCAGGAGAGTTGAGCAGAAAATTGGAATTAATGAAATTAATTGGCCTCAAGTTTGTTATGTTTGTGGAGCCTATTTGCATGTTAGAATGTGGTACACCTTCTATGTGTTACACTCGGGTATTTTTACGGCGGTCCCGCTCGCGGTGAGCGGGTCGGGGGGTTCGGGGGCAAAGCCCCCGAAGCAAATTTTCATGGGTGGTTTATTAACCCATGGGTAATGGGTAATCGTTATGGGCTGTTTTTGGGCCCATGGTTTTTTCGGTCTTTTGCCCATTGTTTTGATACCCATGGTTTTTGCCCTTGGTTTTGATACCCATGGTTTTGTATCAAACTGCTTAAGCAGTTGTCTATTTATATGGTCTTATGCATATGATAGATGTACAAGTAAATGTATTGTAGATGTGTTTTGAATTCGGGTGTGAATTCTGTAGAGTTTTTGAGCATAGCTCCAAATGGATTTGGGTATTGTATTGAGAGAGTGGAGGCTTGTAATAAAATCGAGCAAGTGATTGGGTGAACCACGTTAAATCTTGTCTCTCTGTGTTGTGTTATTTATTCTCGCACTTCTATTTGAGATCTGTAATATTTTCTCGCATATTAGTTTCTATTGTTCCGATTCTGTAAGGGATTACTCGCATATTTTATCTCTCATTTCCTAACAATTGGTATCGAGCCTGGTTTCGTTTGTTGAAGTGTTGAATCGCAGGAAATTTTTTAGCTTGAGTGGGAGCTATA
This sequence comes from Taxus wallichiana var. yunnanensis, assembly GCA_018340775.1. NCBI lineage: Eukaryota > Viridiplantae > Streptophyta > Pinopsida > Cupressales > Taxaceae > Taxus > Taxus wallichiana. The sequence goes on along the minus strand of CM031234.1, from coordinate 912,087,249 downwards.
GCAGATAGAGGACGATCTAGGGTTGATAAATTCAACAAGCATAATTTCAATCTTTGGAAGATGCAGATGGAAGATTACCTTTATCAAAAGGATCTTTATACTCCTCTATCTAAGAAAGTGAACAAACCCTCAAGTATGACAGATGCGGAATGGGATTTCTGGATAGGACAAAGACTTGGGACAATCCGATTGTGTCTTGCATCTTCGGTATTATTTAATGTTTCAAAGGAAAAGACTACAAAAGATCTAATGGATGCATTAGGGAAGTTGTATGAAAAACCCTCTACCTCTAACAAGATATTTTTAATGAAAAAGTTGTTTAATATGAAGATGTCTGAGAATAGTTCAGTAGCAGATCATTTAAATGATTTCAATATGGTTGTGAATATGCTAGCTTCGGTTACAATAGAATTTGATGAAGAAGTTAGGGCTTTATTAATTCTGTGCTCTTTACCTGAGAGTTAGAATAGCTTGGTAATGGTGGTAAGTAACTCGGTTCCAGCTAACTCGAAGTTGAAGTTTGAGGATGTTGTAGGGGTGATTCTAAGCGAGGAAATGTGAAGAAAAAGCTCGGGGAATCTTCTACTTTAGGGAATGCTTTGACAATGGAAACTAGAGGGAGATAGAAGAATAGAGGAAACCGTGGAAAATCAAAAGATCGGGCAAGGTCAAAATCCAAGAACAAGATTGTATCTGGAATTGTGGAAAGCCTAATCATACAAAGAAGGATTGTTGGGAGCTTCGGGATAAGAAGAAACAACAGGAAGAAAACAAGGAGGCAAATGTGGCATCGGGTAATGTATGTCAGGATGCTTTGATTCTTTCTTTGCATAATATTACTGAATCTTGGGTTTTAGATTCAGGGCTTCTTTTCATGCTACTCCACATAGGCATTATTTTGTTGATTATGTTCAAGGAGATTTTGGGCATGTTTTTCTTGGTGATGATGAGCCTTGCAGTATAGTTGGAAAAGGTTCTGTTCAAGTTAAGATGCAGAATGGGAATACATAGCTATTGAAGGATGTCAGACATGTGCCTACATTAAGGAGAAATTTGATATCGGTGGGCAATTGGGAAGTGATGGTTGTATTGTGATATTTACAGCTAACTCTTGGAAGGTTACTAAGGGTGCTCTTGTGGTGGCAAGAGGTAAGAAGGTTGGACCCTTGTATTTAACCACTGATAGTGCTAATGATTGTAATCTTGTGGCTTCAGATGCAGATACAACATTATGGCACTATAGGCTCGGTCATATGAGCCATAAGGGCATGGACATCATAAAGAAGAATTTTCTTGGATATACAGAAATAGGTTTGGAGTTCTATGAGGACTGCATATATGGGAAACAGAAGCGAGTAAGGTTTCTCAAGGTTGGACCTACAAAGAAAGAGAGTAAGTTAGAGTGGGTGCATTCGATGCGTGGGGCCATCTCGGTATCATCTCTTGGGGGTTCAAGTTATTATGTTACTTTTATTGATGATGCAACAAGGAAAGTTTGGGTTTATTGTATTAGAAACAAATCTGATGTATTTGACACTTTTGTTAAATGGAAAGCCTTAGTAGAGAATGAAACAGTCTTAAGCTAAAATGTCTCAGGTCAGATAATGGAGGGGAGTATTGCAGCAATGAATTTAATGATTATTATTCTAAGAATGGAATCCGTAAGCAAAATACGGTTCCAAGAACTCCGCAATAGAATGGGGTATCAGAAAGGATGAACAGAACAATAATGGAATGTGCTAGGAGCATGAGATTACATGCAGGACTGCCTCTTTCTTTTTGGGCAGAAGCGGTGAGCACAACGGTGTACTTGATAAACAGAGGACCCTCAAGTGCCTTGGATGGAGGCATACCTGAGGAGGCTTGGTATGGTAAGAAAGTTGATTATTCATTTCTTAGAGTCTTTGGATGTGAGGTGTTTGTTCATATAGACAAGGATGATAGGACCAAGCTAGAGGCTAAATCAGAAAAATGTACTTTCATTGGTTATGGTGGTGATGACTTTGGATATAAATGTTGGAGTATTAAGGACAAGAAAATCATTCGATCTAGGGATGTGGTCTTTAATGAGAAAGTCATGTATAAGCAGCAGTTGCAAGAAAATAGGGAAGAATCCAAGAAAGAATATGCAACGGTAGAGGATCTTCCTGGATGGGAAAGTGACACATGAATCAATTCAGGAACCCCCTCAACAGGAACCCCAAACTCCTATATTGAGGAGGTCTTCTAGGGTAAGAAGAGAACCTAAACGTTTTTCTCCTTCTCTTTATTATTTATTACTCACTAATAGTGGAGAGCCAGAGAGCTTTGATGAAGCAATGCAGGTAGATGCCAGGAAGAAGTGGGAGCAAGCCATGGATGAGGAGCATTAAGCTCTCATGGAGAACTAGACATGGGATTTGGTGAAGCTACCCGAAGGCAAAAGAGCATTACAGAATAAGTGGGTGTTCAGAGTCAAAGACGAAGGAGGAAAGAAAAGATATAAGGCCCGGTTGGTGGTCAAGGGGTTTGCACAGAAACAAGGTATAGATTTTGATGAGATTTTTTCTCCTGTAGTAAAAATGACTTCTATTAGAACTGTTCTAGGAATAGTTGCAGTAGAAGACTTGCACTTAGAACAGCTTGATGTAAAGACTGCATTTCTCCATGGTGATTTGGAGGAGGAACTATATATGCAGCAACCAGAGGGCTATGAGGTCAAAGGTAAAGAGGAGATGGTTTGCAAACTGAAGAAAAGCTTGTATGGCCTGAAACAAGCTCCACGTCAATGGTATAAGAAGTTTGATAGCTTCATGATGGAGCAAGGTTATATCAGATGCCATTCTAACCATTGTGTGTATACAAAGAAATTTGAGGATGGAAGTTATATTATCCTGTGTTTGTATGTTGATGACATGCTGGTTGCAGGTAAAAACATACATGAAATAAAAGTACTCAAGAAACAACTAAGTGAATCCTTTGCTATGAAGGATTTGGGTGCGCACTAAACAAATCCTTGGTATGAGGATATCTCGGGATAGGAAGGAATGGAAGCTGACTTTATCTCAGGAAGAGTACATTAAGAAGGTCTTGGAGAGGTTTAATATGCAGGATGCTAAACGGTTGGGACTCCTTTGGTAGGCCACTTCAAGTTATCAAAGGAGCAGTGTCCCAAGACAGAGCAGAAAGAAACCGGATGTCAAATGTACCTTACTCATCGCCAGCTGGCGCTTTGATGTATGTTATGGTGCGCACTAGGCTTGATATTGCCCATGCAAAGTGGGAGCCGTGAGTAGATTTATGAGTGATCTAGGTAAAGAGAATCGGGAAGCAGATAAAGTGGATCCTTCGATGTTTGAGAGGGACCATGGGGACAGTTTTGTGCTACAGTGGATCAGACACCACTTTACGTGGTTATGTAGATTCAGACATGGCTGGAGATGTAGATAGCAGGAGGAGCACAATAGGTTATATTTACACTGTAGGTGGGACAACAATGAGCTGGATTTCACGACTACAGAAGCTGGTGGCTTTGTCAACCACGGAGGCTGAGTATGTTGTTGCCATAGAAAGCAAAGAGATGATTTGGCTACAACAATTGCTTGAGGAGTTGGGGCATAAGCAAGAGTAATGTAAGCTATATAGTGATAGTCAGAGTGCTATACACCTAGCTAAGAACTCTGATTTCCACTCTAGGATGAAGCATATACAATTGAGATATCACTTCATCAGGATAGCTTTGGAGGAAGATAAGTTGAAGTTGGAGAAGATTCATACCAGGTCGAGAATCCTGTAGAGACATGATGACCAAGGTGGTCACAAGGATAAACTAAAGCTATGTTCAGCTTTGGTTGGCCTTCGCAGATGACAATGAAGGGTTGAGAAGCTTGCTTAGTGGAAATTAGTCTCCAAGTGGGAGATTGTTATGTTTTTGGAGCCTATTTGCATGTTAGAATGTGGTACACCTTCTATGTGTTACACTCGGGTATTTTTACTGGCAATCTGCCGCCGGTGAGGGGGTCAGGGGGGTTCGGGGGCAAAGCCCCGAAGCAAATTTTCATGGGTGGTTTATTAACCCATGGGTAATGGGTAACCGTTATGGGCTATTTTTGGGCCCATTGTTTTTTCGGTCTTTTGCCCATTGTTTTGATACCCATGGTTTTTGCCCTTGGTTTTGATACCCATGGTTTTGTATCAAACTGCTTAAGCAGTTGTCTATTTATATGGTCTTATGCATATGATAGATGTACAAGTAAATGTATTGCAAATGTGTTTTGAATTTGGGTGTGAATTTTGTAGAGTTTGTTGAGCATAGCTCCAAACGGATCTGGGTATTATATTGAGAGAGTGGAGGCTTGTAATAAAATATGAGCAAGTGATTCTTGGTGGACGTAGCCCAAATTGGGTGAACCATATTAAATCTTGTCTCTCTGTGTTGTGTTATTTATTCTGCACTTTTATTTGAGATCTGTAATATTTTCTGCATATTAGTTTCTATTATTGCGATTCTGTAAGGGATTATTCCGCATATTTTATCTCTTATTTCCTAACAGGGTTTTGTTCACAAACCGTCTAGGAAACTTGGAAGGCGGGTTTGTGGGAGGTTGTTGGTTTTTGCATGCTTTTTAGATTTTGCTCTATAGTTCGACTTGCACTTCATTGTTATTTTTAACTCACCTGGTCTATTTTCGATCATGGGAAGGTATATGAGGCATGCTAGAGGAAAGTTGTTGGTTGGTTGATCTTTTGTGGAGGAGAAAAGGAGTTGGAAGCTCGTCTGAAGTATCCTTTGATTTGGTAGAAGCACTATCAGGCATGATAGGCTCTAACCATTAAGATCTCTTGCTTTCTTCTAAATGTTTCATTAAAATGACTCTGCTCTTATGAGATTCTTGGCTTGCATGTTTTATCTGGTTATTTGCTTGTGGGTTTTGTAATCTCTAGAAATTTGGGTATGAATCCATGGAAAATTAATGATAAGTGTTGGAAACTTTCTTGGTATGTGTTAATTAGCGAGACATGCATGAGAAACTTGTTACTGTAGCTCTACTTGTCATTTCTTGAACCAATATTCGAAGAGTTGTGTTTTTAACTCGACCTTCATTCTTTGTTTTATTTGGTTTTGAGTTTTTTTTTGGGAACCTTGAATCCCGTTTGATCTTATATTTGAGCTCATGTTTTGGTTTGAGCTAGAGCTTGTATTTGAGCTCATGTTTTATTTGAGCTAGAGCCTGTATTCGGGTTCATGTTTTTCTTGAGCTTGAGCTTGTATTTGAATAGGTTTTTGTTTGAGCCTGTATTCGAGTTCGTGTGTAGTTTAAGCTTGATTTGGGGTTAGTGTTTTGTTAAGAATTTGGGTTGGAGGTTCTTGTTACTCTGAAACAGTGTTTGGATTCTCGAGTAATCTTGGACTATTGTTTGAAGTCCATATGTACCTCTGTACTCGTGTTTATTCTTGTGTTATTCTAGGATTGTTAATGGAATTTCGTAATTTACACAATAATCATATTTTATGAATAGTTATAAACTCTGGTTAGGAGCTCATGTTTCATTTTGAGCTGGTATGAGTTTTCTTTGTTTGAAATACAAACTAGAATGGGAAATTGTGGTTGCCCTTTGTATTATATTCGACTTATATCATGATATTTGTATATATTTGTGCTCATGTTTGAGACTTTGTGATTCAGCACTGTACATGTAATTTGATACATAGTGTTTGGAATTTTTAGTTCAATGATGTGTTAGCTCTATTATGGTATTTGTGAGTTGGTTTTAAATTGTATTCTAGTTGAAAGCTTATAACTCCTTTAATGCAAACTGCTTACTCTAGGTAATTCTGGGTAAGTAGTATGACTAAGCTGTTTGAATATCTCTTGGAGATTTAACTGGAAACACTTTCATTTGATATTGGATTAGAACTTCTTTTATAAACGATTTTTGTACCAGTGCTTAGAGATTGTAGTGGAAGGATTACTTAACTCTGTTCAGTTTGATTATTAGTTCTAAAGGAATTATGACCCACTTACTCTTAAGTACAAAGTTGTGGGGGCATTTTAAAGGAACTTCAATTTTGAGTTCGAGTATACTCCCGAACTGGTTTAGTTTAAGGTATCATGTCTTCTATTCTTGTTGGGATCAATAAGTGAATACTTGAGTCTCTTAAAAGAAAAAGGAAATTGAGAATCCTTAGGGACAGAGTGTTGTTTTTGAACTTTACTGTTTATGTTGATCTTAACTAAAATTGGAACTCATGCTTTTTATTGATAAGGACTGTAAGGGAGACTTGTAGTACATTTTCCTTACAATGTGTTGGTTTGTTCTCTCTTCTGGGAATTAGTATATGAGCTTATCATTTGGATTAGAAAAGGGAATTTTGTTGTTAAGTGTAGAGAAATGATTAAGGATCGAATCAAATGCTGATAAGATTCCTTTTCTAACCTCGTGGGATTAGTTAGTTCATTTGATTGAACCCTTCACATTACTAGTTCCTCTTGCGAAATGGAGATTTATTATAATTGTTTAGTCTTCCTTGTTCATATCATTTGTTAAAGTGATGTAGGAAGAGATTTGATGTTTCAATTTTGTTGAATAGAAAATATAATCTTGTTGTGCGGCATCGTTTAAATTCTATATTCCTTCTTGGATTGATATGGGATTCTATTCTCGATTAAAATCTTAAATGTTGAATTTCAAGGTAGTTGTCCTTTAAATGAAACAATTAAATTCATGTTATGAACTTGTTTTTGTTTTAAGATGTTTTTGAGTTGGGCATAGTCTAGAATGGCTATCCTTCTTCCTTACTTAGGATCTAGATGAATCATCCTAATGAGAACTATGTTGTAAACCCTTTCTTTGTCTTATAGTAAAGTTAAATGTTGTATTCTATTATGATAGAATTGAGAACAATAAGATGTTTTGATCTGATTGTTTGTTTAAAGGTAATTGATATGATCAATCAAACTTTAATTTTGTAAGGCAGATATTGTGGATTATATTATGTTCTTCTCTTAGAAGTGAATTTAGATGGGTTAATGTACTTCTTTTCTGATTGTTACTACTTACTAATATATATGATATATTGATTGGAGTTGTTTTAATGGAACAATTAGTGGAATGCACTTCATTTTAAGGCTTAGTGCTTATCATGCTCGGTTAATGGAACCGACTCGTGTAAACAATTTTTACAGATGGATTTCATAAGTGATAAAGAAGGCAAAACTTATATGATGCATTGACTGATTTAAGTCTCGATCCTTTGTGAAGAATTCGATTTGTTCTTGAGATTATATTGAAAAAGAAAAGTAGTATTCTTTTTTAGAATGAAGGCGGTTGTTATGCGGCATGCCTAAAATGCATAAGTCTTGTAAATGTATAAGTTATAAAGGTGAATTGAAAGTTGAGAATTTACTTGTATTGGTTGTGTAAAGTATCTTGTACTTGTAAGAAAGAGATGGATTTCTATCTTGTTGATATTCTCCATATTATTTATATGCTTAATTGGTTATCCTTTGATAAGTTGGATAAAGGGATTTAGTTCAATTTCCTAATTAAGATGCAACTTGTTAAGTTGCAGAATATGATGTTCTTTATCTAAACTATTTAACATAGTAATGTAATGTGTGATGAACATACATTAAGAAATATGGATATTGGGTAGGATATACCCTAACACTTAAACATGTAGATAAAGACTCTTTCTCTTTCTTAATTGAATATAAACCAAAAAGGTTTGGAAATATGATTACAATTTATTAGACTTCATTTTGTATGAAGTCTACTTTAAATTGGATATATTCGACGTTGAACCTGTCTAAAAGTTATTGTACTTTTTAAATGAAACTTTAGATAACGCTATTCGGTTACGGTTAATTGGCGGTTTAACTGAGAAATCAAACATTAAAAACAACCGTAAGTATAATGAAGTTCTTCATGGATTAAATGAAGAAAATTTAGGAAAGAACTTATTGAGTGTTAGATTAGGGTTTGGTAGGGTTGTTGTAATCAAGAAATAATTCAAACTAACAATGTATTAACAATCTCCTTGGGGTATGTACATCTCGATGAGGTAATTTTTGTAGGATGTTGGCACACACCAAATGTAGGGTTGTACTTTCGAGAAGGCTTGGGTCTTCTTGAGAATACAACATTGTAGTTGACATGTGGCATAACCCTTCCACATTGATCATCTAGATCTACACACAATAGAACTCAGACTTGAACTTAGTTTCTCTCTAGGTCTGGATAGGAGCATATTTAGGATATGAATTAGTTTCCAATGGCTCAGGGTACATTGGCACATCCAATCGACTTAGGTTAACCAAGTATGCTCATTTACCTTAAGCCATTGTGAGCGTCTTCCTATAATAGGTTATGTTCCTATCTAGGACTAGGGTTAAACCCTGAACAAGTGGATTGACGGTGAGTCGAGTAAAGACCAATCATGATAATAGAGGAGTGAGGTGAAGGACGTATTCCAATATGATGAGTATGTTGTCTAGGAATAGTGACATACACAGTATGTTATAAATCTTTGGCCAAAGTATCAAAAACTACTGGTTACATTGTCTTATGTCACCAAGTTTAAAACAACATGATATCATATGAATATTGGTAGCAGATATTCAGATATGTTCTTTAAATAGATCACTCAGTACCCGGTGTAGGGTAGGAAGAAAAAGTATACGAAGTATACAATATGTATTCAATACATAAGATAACATAAATAGATCGGTAGCTTACCGAGTTATGGAATGAATAGATCGGTGAATCACCAAGTCATTACAACTGCATATGTTTATCCATTGAATTCAATTGGCATGGAATGTTTATTCTAAATAATGCTTTATTTAGAATAGTGAACACTATATATAAAAAAAAGTTTTCCCTTGTTTCTAAATTCGTAAAATGGGAATGTTACATATTACCTTGGCTTTTATTGGATCATGACACTCACAGGAGTTTGTGTCCTTGCCTTGTTGCTTTGATTATTGTTCTTGGATCGTGGCACACCTATTTTCAACATTGATCAAATTGTGTTTGGTGTTTTTTTACACTTTCAACATCACTCCATTGACAGTCTCCTTGTATGGAGCTATTCTGGTGAAGCCTAGTGTCAGTTGTTTTTGAGTTTTATGATCGAGTAGTGGATTCGCACCACGTTCACCAAACTTCTTCAACATTGTACAAGTTTTTTTCGAACCGAGCTTCTTGGGATGCCTTGTAGTGGTTTTTCTCTCTACTTTGTTCTTCTTGGTTTTGGGTACCTTACGGCGTCCCTTTTCCCAGTTATTGTACATGAGTACCTCATCAGGCCTAGTACTCGGGACTCATACTGTGGACATGCCACTTCTATTTTGGCACCTAGCTTCACTTAGGGGGAGTTAGAGTAGGTATTTTCCTTAGCTCATGTTCACCTAGGTACTTTATTTACCTTTATTATATTTATCCTCACCCACTTATGTGTGTGGATATTTATTTTTATTTATTTAGATATTAGGGAGATATTATCTAGTTGTTAGGTATAGTTCTTTCCTTGAACTATGGTATTGACTAGTTCTTTCCTTGATTTATGGTATTGACTAGTTCTTTCCTTGATCTATGGTATTGACTAAATCCTTGATATCTAGTTCTCTCCTAAATCTATGGACTTAACTAGTTCTTTCCTTGATTTATGGCTTGATCTCCAACCTTGATTGGTTCTTAGATTGTTATTCCTTGCCTATATAAGCAAGGCCCATTCTCACCGTATTTCATCGAGTTCCATAATAATATATGATATTGCTTTGCTCATTTGTTTGCAAAGGTTTATGTAAAGTTATTCGTAAATTACTTTCATCTTATTGATTGTGGTGTTTGATTAACATATGTGTTCTTGGGTTGGTACGATTTGGTTATCATCCCTTTTATAGTTATGTGTTTATAGATGATTGTTTAATGTTCTTATCGCTGCATTACTATTGCATTGGTGGGACTAGAATTTATTTTTATGTACTATAATCATCAACTTAACTATATATTGTTGCCCACTATTTCTCCATTTCCCATCTTTTAACCTCGGTTATTTCACACCGATCCTACTCATATTCTTCTGCATGTTTACAAATTGTGTTATGACCATTAAAAATGTGTTCTTACTCGTTTTCCCCTTATACTACAAAAAACTTTGCGAGATAGTCTTCAACGACATGGAAAAAGCTATTGATAATTAGAAATATATTTGCTTGGATCACCAACATGATATCCATACCATGAAATACAAAATTATTGCTCAAAATAAAATTAGCTGATAAAAAAGGAAAATGGAGAGATATATAGATGATTAACAAGAAGTGTGCAACCAACATGCACAAAAGATCCTAAGACTCAAATATGAAATCAACAAGCTCATCGCAATCTTCCTAGGGCCGAAAAAGTACACATATTCTTCTTATAATTGTTTATGTTCCTTACAACCTATTTCAAAATAAAAACTCCAAACATTATATGTAGGCAAAAAAAAGAAATTGTAACACATATTGATATGCGAGAAGCAAGGATGACAACCAAAACATGGTACAATGATGTAAGGCAATGGGAAAGAAAAGCTACCTACACGCCTTGTGTGGGAAAAATGGTCCACTCTCAACATTAACATAGTTGAAACTTACACCAACTTGGAAATCTTGAGTAAAAAGAATAAAAATGTATAGAATAGTACACATGTGTCTAAACCATCCCCATAGTTACTTTATTATAAAGAAATGTAATGCGATAAGCTACATTATGCACTTAATTAACGTGTTTGCAAAAACTACATCTCCAATGTCGTAGAATTATACCTACTAATATCTTACTTTACTCGCTTTTTTCATTTTTTCCTATTCTTTTATTGGAAGAAATACATATCTCAAATTGAATGATTGTGAGGGACTAAAAAGCCATTGTGGAATCTATAACAAAACGTATAAATAAAAACATTCAAATTCTAACCCACTAACACACTATAAATTCATGAACACCCACGTAACACATGTCATTATATAAATAACCCCATCAAATATTAATGAACAATGAAGATAACACCTTACACCAACAATAGTAAGAGCGTTTTCTCGATATTTAGTTACTCACTTGTCGAACCAACAACATATGAGGGATTTCGATTCACTTAATTACTTTTGTATGAACCATTTCACAATATTCAAACTAACATAGAAATGACCATGATATAAATTTGTAGGAATTGGGAATAATTCAAAGACTCCTACCATGTTTGGCATGTCCCACACTTACATGATCCAATTGCCAATGTGGCGTAAGAAAGTAATATAATACAAAGAGACAGATGAAGAAGGCATAATAGATATGGAACAATGGGAATTACTTGTCATGGTTACACCTAACAACTACTATTAAAATAAATTATCTAGACATGGTTGACCTTCGAGACCTTGACACCAAATGCACCTGGAACTATTGTTAGCTACTGAAATGACTTACAAGAATCAATTACCAATTCCATAGAGGTGAGCTAAAATTCATTTGGGAACATACGCCAACAAATTAAGGATAACACATCCATATACATGTTGTCAATCGAACAATATAATACTTTACAAATTATTACAAAGCATGCTATATAGGGTGCAAGAAAAGAAATATTAAAAATGGTTTTTCAAGGACAAAGAATACATGAAAATCACACCTAATCAAAAGAATTTATCAAACACTACATTATCTTTCTCATTGTAGACAGTTCGTGACTACCACTTCTTACACCAACATGTATTGTAACATTCCATATCAATGCCACAACTATACATTTTACGCTTTAATTCCAATTGACAACATTCAACCACTACAGGGGCAAGTGCTATTACGCTTTCAAAAAAATGAAATGCATTGATTACAAATAAATCATTGAGATGAGTTTCATAGGACCATGAATGTTAGATGACATCAACAGTTGGGTGCAACAATGACTCCCAAAGTGTGTGTGGATAAAGTTTTTGGAGGTTGCTCAATCATACTAGTTGGCAATTTAGATCAGCTACCCCTATTAATTATGTGTCAATGTATGTTGGCAATTTAGTTGACCACACACTATGAAACAAATTTGATATTGTTATAATACTAGACACTAATTTCTACCAACAAGGTTATACTTTGGCACAAATCATGTTTATTCACTTCACCATCCACTACAATTATGGAAAGGGCATAGTGAGAAGCTATAACACAGGGTTGGAATAGGCTGCCACATGACACAAAAGATTTATTCAAAAAATAAACTCACACTTTATCATCGCCTCTTGTGCATATTGATTAGATAATTCCTTACACCTTTTTAATGAAAAATTTGACCCAAAATTCGTATTACTGAAAGGCTTTTTTGTTCTTTCAAATTTCCATATATATCATCTTCTTCTTGTTTTTTTAGGTGGATCGACATGTAGTTTGACGTTCTTTGAACGTATTGTCATGTATTTAAATCACATAACAATTTTGTAGGAATGTTGTTTAGTATGAATTGTATTTGAACCAAGTGGAGGTTATTTAATTGCAAAATTCATTATAATTTAAAGCATTGGCTCAAATATTATATTTGGAACTATCAATTCGAAAGCACAACATTCTATGGAGCTCAATTTAGTAAAATTAGTAAGTTTATGGAAAAATTAGGATAACATAGAAGAGCACTACTAATTTAAGGTTTGCAGATCCATATGAAACCTATCAGATTGCAATATTTATTGTAATTTAAAGTATTGTTTGATGGGGTTTTAATCTTAAATTGGTAATTTGACGGGAAGCTTTTAATAGAGTTGTATTTGGGGTGAAACCAATGATTTGTTAGGAAGAGGAGGTCGGTGCAAAAGTTTGCATCCAATTTAGAGTTTCTCGGGTACTTTTGGTTGATTGATGGTCTCTCCTCTTTGATTGGTTTTAAAAGTTCATGAAATTAATAGAGCGAATGATTATTTTTAATGTGTTGATGATGAGGTAGGCATTCATGCTCATAAGTTTTGTTTTCTCAAAATTGTGCGGTTTGTTAAGCTTTCTATTTTGTTGATTCACAATGGTCGTCTTTAAAATTTATATCTTTGCATGCTTGTCATTTCATATACAAAAATACATGATAAAGTATTGAAGAAACGTAAGAAGAAGACTCGAAACCTTCTCATGAATAGAACATCGCCTACCATGTCCATTGAAGAATGATAGGATTTCAAGATACACACTCATTTGTATATAACAAATAGCTTAGCAATTGTGCATAAAAAATCCACACCCAAGATTCTAAAGATGCCAATAGCCCTAATCAAGCTTCAATAAAACAACTAGGCAAACAAAAGTACCATACATGGTACACACTTGAACAAAAATTGCTCTTATACATTGTAGAAAATCATGTTGACCATTAAATTATGGATAGAGGTTGGACTAGTTAATGGAGCAATCGGGAAAGTAGTTTGCATTGTTTACAAACCACCCTTAAGACTTCCAACTTTTCTACTCTATGTTGTTATAAACTTTGTAAAGTACTTCAACCATGTATGGGATACTAATAACCCGACCCACTTACCTATCTCTCCAATTACTAGAAACAATTGCCGACAAAATCCCATTGAGAAACATGGGCATTGACAATTCATAAGGCACATGGTATGACTTTAGAGAAAACAACAATAGATGTTAGTGCCACGGATCATTAGTGACTCACCTTTACTTTGCTATTTCACGTGTATGAGCACTATCGGACATACATCTCCTTAGGATTGACATTCATTCGTTATATACAAATGAAATGTAATAGATAAGTAGACATCTCGAAAAGAAGAAGAAGCCCGCTTCACTTAAAATATAATATCCACCACAATGCATAAAAACAACCCTACGAAGATACTTTATGTGTATTGAAATTAATACCATGAAACTAATGCCCATAAAATGCCACACTTATTATTATAAAGCCTTATTTTGTTGTGTTTTGTCATTTACATATAAACAATGAATGCACAATTGCATCATACAATTACTCTGCACACACATGTATAATATTTGTATTAATTAGAATAGATAGAAATTGCAAGTTATGTTGAAGTACGTGCCATGCCCGCGTAACATTTAAAAAACTAAAAAAACGTGGAAGGGGCCTATGTGAGTTGGCATTCCAACCAAGAGTAGAGCATTCAAAGTTCTCCACCTAAAGTTCAAACCCCACAAATTCCACACAAGGTTGTGGTGGTCTCCTTTGGGCAAATTGAAACCATACTTTCTTATTACTTTGTAATTTCCGTTTAAATCTTTGCTATTACTCTCGATTTTATAAACTAACTTCTCAATATGGAAAATACACCGCTTCTTATGTAATATATGATATGTATACATATTTCTCTTGTGCATGTACAAATACTTTGAAGGGAAAAAGGCTACATGTTAAACATGAAGTGACATTTTCTATGAGATAGCCACTGTCTCGCAAACAACGCCAACTTCCTACACCAACTAGTATTTGACTCGGTGGATGCCCGCTTGCAAAGCGAAGACATTGTTGAGGAAGATGGTCTCTTCACTTTTCAACTCATACAAAAACAACTACAATACACCAACGATATGCTACAACAAGCCACAATTGCGGTTAAAGACACTCAACGAATTATCCACAACAAATATTATGAACAATTCTATGCAAAATGCCCCAAATACAACAACAGTGAGTAAAAGATCCATACATCTGTAAATACCATACAAAAAAATCCATGCCACTTGTGTAAATACCGTTTAATACCATTGTAATATAACCACGAGAATTACACTCGAACACAATAGCTGCATGCCCTAGGTAGTGCCACTGCCTACAAAATACAACTCCTAAGTTCCACAACGTACGTAACTCCTACTATATAATTGCTAATAAATACATCTCCAATTCAACAGAAGACAAAAGGAAAGGACTACTCGAACTTGTAAAGATGGATTTGACCATTAAAGAGCAACATCAATAAGATATTTATAACACCAAACTCGGCTAAAATCGGCCTGTGTATTCCAATTTCCACACATTCAACAAACACAAGTCGAATAATCCACGAGTACACAGACTCCTACGCGAGCAACGCCTCTGCCATGGAGCACAGGTCGCGGAATCAAATCTGACACTGGTTTTCTTCCCCTCGCCTTTCAGGACTAAAACGCGTCATGGCTGCCCATAGGGCAAGTTTTATTCTGTCACTTAGCCTCAGCCTGGGCCTGGTTTTGGCACATGGCAATGGTAGTGACAGGTGTCGGTGCCCCTCACCGGCGGAAGTTGTGTTCCCTTCATTGCAGGAAGAAAAATGCGAGGTCACTCCTCCTGTGCTTAACCCTACTAGGGTTACCCAGGTATATGTTTGCCTTTCAATTTCTTAGAACATTTCGTGTAAATTATTTTGTTTTCATAGCAACGTTACGCCTATTTGGGTAGCCTTGCAAGTTAAACGCACGATTTTACTCAATTTCAGCATTTTAACATGTTTCTTTAGATTTGAACCTGGGACTTGGATTATAAAAGTGCCATGATTTTATTACTTTAGCTCATCACTTTTTTCGATTAGGTTAATTCACCCCCACTTTTTTTTTTGGTTGGTAACATTTAGTTTAGCTGTCATGGTTCTGTCACTTGAACTTATCCTTTTATTCTTTTATTTTTATTTTTATTAATCCACTTATTTTTCGTTTAGGAACATTTACCTTAGTTGTCATAGTGTTTAGTTAATATATTCTCTTTTTAACATTTAGCTTAGTTGTAATAGCTTTATCACTTCACCCTTTTTTTTAAAATTTGATTAATTCACTCTATTTTGTAATATTTAGTTTAGTTGCCATAGTTTTATCAGTTCAGTTCATTCTTTTGTTTGGTTTATATCTCCGTTTTCATAACATTTAGCTTTAATAGTCATGGTTTTATCACTTCAGTTCATCCTTTCCTTCTATAATATTTAACTTAATTATTATGACCAAAGGATATCTCTCTGATAATAATTATCAGGGGTTTATCTCCAACCTCATATGTTGGGGTCGTGCTCCACTTAATGAGCTATATGAAGTTTTTACTTAATTTCAACAATTTAATGTGTCCAAAAACTTGTTAACTAGAGCCATGATGCTTTTATGACTTGAGCTCATCCTATTCCAAAACTATTAGAACATTTGAACTAGAGCGATGCAGAAAACACATTTATACCTGGGAGAGGAGGGGAGGGGTGAATCAATATTATCTGATTTTAACAATTTAAGCTTTAACATTCACAACATCAAACAAAAGATATAACAGTTGCACAACACAATATTTATGTGGAAACCCTTTTGGGAGAAAAACCACAGAGAAAAGATTGCTTGGAGCTACTTGTCCAAATCCAACCACAAAATTAATTGTTTTACAAATGTTTGTAGGCACCAACCTATTGGAGACACCAATCCCCAATGCCGAGCACCAACTCAGCTTGATTCGTGAGCACTAACTCATTGGAGACACCAATCCCCAATGCCGAGCACTAACTTAGCTTTATTCGTGAGCACCAACTCACTGGAGACACCAATCCCCAATGCTGAGCACCAACTCAGCTAATTCGTAGGCACCAACCTACTAGAGACACCAATCCCCAATTGTATGAGGCACCGACCTCAACAATGCAAAGATCCACCTATTGTAGTTGCTTCTTCAACCTGATGATGGCACTTAGATTACACTTCACTCTTCTTGTTGTCTTCACACATTCCACACTTCACATTCAACTTACTTCATGCATTGCTCACTCTTCATTCTTCTTCAACAATTCAGCATTCTAATCTGCTTGAGTTTGCTCTTCCTCTCTCTTCATTAATCACCCCTCCTTTAGCTCTTTTCTTCTTTTCAAATTGGCATCATTATACATGCAAGCGCACACATGAATTTGCAATTGAATCCACGTATATACCATGTTCATTTCATGAACATATATGGCTTTTTGTGAGTCGACATCCTTCTGAATATTCATCATGAGCCGGCTTTAGTATACTTTGAAATTTGAATGTTTGAAGTTTTCCAAGACTCCCGCGGACATCCCTTGTTTTCTCTTGGTCCTGCGACATTTCATGACCATCGCAGACAATTCTGTTCATACTAGAGATTTCTCTTTGTTGCGCGGTTATCCTCCTTTGTATTACAACACTTGCTGACTTCTGTGTCTTTCTCTTCATTACGCAACATATATCCTTTGTTGAGCAGTATTATTTCAGTCCCATGAAATACTTTAGTCTGGCTCTTCAATACATGAGGCACTACTATAACCTGTGATACACCGCAAACACCACCGAACATTACTGGACCCACAAAACACCATAGACACCCGTAGAACATTACAAAACCCGCGGAACATTGACAAGGTCTAAAGGCGAAGAAGTATTACCTTGCAATCTAGAGATATCTACGAAGAAGTGGAAACAAAGGATTAGAGATCAAATGGAAGAAGAGAACTTGGTCCGTAGAATTGAGATGTTGGAAAGTATGATGGAAAGAGTGTTTCAACACCAACGGAACTCTCAGATCAACAAAGGACAACAATAGCTAAGCAAGATTCCATGGACTCAGTGGTTCGAGCTTTGGCCGAAAATTTTGGCATAGAAAGAGCCACGATGAGGAAGAAGATGTGGAAGAGCGTGAAGAGGAAACTCCAATTGAAAGAGAAGGTAAAATTTGATCATGCTCCTTTTAAAGTTGAAACTAAAGTTGAGATAAAAAAGCTTTGAAGGACAAGTAGATGCAGAGTTGCTAGATAAATGGTTAAAGCAATTGGAGGTTTATTTTAGTGTGCATAATGTCACCGAGGCACAAAGGATTACCTTTGCACGTCTCAAGATGGAAGGACATGCTCTAGTTTGGTGGGAAACCCATCTAGCCACTTGTGAAAAGAAGTGTCCTATTGTAAGTACTTGGGAGGGTTTTAAAGAATTGCTTAGAGCAAATTTTTATCCTATTGGCCATAAGATTGACCAGATGATTAAGTGGCAGTATTTTAGACAAAGCAGTGGTCAAAGTGTGCAAGATTACACTACGAGTTTCGGAGACAAGCCATGTTGCTCAATATGGACTTGGAGGATGAGGATATTTTGACCAAGTATTTGGGAGGACTTCACACTCACCTTCAAAGGAAGGTCATCTCCACGAAGCCCAATGATCTCAATGAAGCATGTGTGCAAGCATATTACATAGATGATGAAAAGAAGCAAGGAGAAGCAAAGTCAAGGACAAAGCAAAAAAAAAAAGAGCAGGACAAACAAGTAACAAAGGTAAATGGAAAGGTAAAAAGACCGCTACCACTTTGAATACTTGTAAAGATCCTAAGAATTTTTGCAAGAATTGTGATATCAATGGTCATATTGACGCTACATGTTGGAAGTTACATCCGTAATTACATCCAAAGAACCGAACCAAGGACTCCAAGAAGTCCATGACAATTGTAAGGACAGATGGGGAGGTAGAAATAGAGGATGATTCTGATGTAGACAAGAGGCTAGGATGCACGACCACCAACATGGACAACCAGAACAAGAGGAAGAGATGAGTAAGCTATTTCGATCAAAATCCAAATCAAGAGGACTAAGGTAAATGCTTTGGTTGATATTGGTTCTCAATCTAATTTGATTTCTGATGCGGTTGTAAAGAATCTTGGTCTTGAAACTTATGAGCATCCACATCCTTATCCTTTGGGATGGGTGAAGAAGGGTGTAGAAATTCAGGTAACAAGAAGATGTAAGTTCAAGTTTGGGATAAATTCTCAGTATATAGATGTATTGGAAGCTAATGTAATTCCACTTGATGCATTTGATGTTGTTTTCGGAGTCCTTACTTGTATATCAGGGATGCTATATTCATGAGAAGGGAGAACCGATACAGATGGGTCAAGGATGGAGTCAATTACAACATCCGGGCACACCAACGTAAGTCAAAACTTGCTATGGTAAGTGCTAACCAAGCAAAGAGACTAATTTAGGCAAATCATAATCAGTTTTGTTTACTTTTATTGAAAGATAAGAAAGATGGGGTAGAAATTTCAGATATTTCTAACAAAGGGATGAAGGATTTGGATAGCATAATTCAGTCTTTTTAGGAAGTGTTCTAGACTCCCAACGGGTTACCACCAAAACGAGAGGTAGAGCATGAGATTTAGTTGTTGCCAGAGTCCCTTTACCAAATATCGGGTTGTATAGGCAATCCTTGTTGGAGAGTACAAAGGTAAAGAAACAACTCCAGGAGTTATTAGACCAAGGGGTAATACACCCAAGCACCTTGCCATGTGGTTTGCCTATTGTGATGGTGCCAAAGAAGGATGGTTCTTGGAGAATGTGCATTGACTACCATGCTTTGAACAAGATTACCATAAAGAACAAATATCCACTCCCACGCATAGATGATCTCTTAGACCAACTTCATGCATGCAAAGTTCTTCACAAAGTTGGATCTCAAGTCTGGTTATCACCAAGTCGGATGGAGGAGGATATATGGAAGATTGCCTTCAAGACAAAACAAGGTTTGTATGAGTGGTTAGTACTTCCATTTGGTTTATGTAATGCACCCGCTACATTTATGAGATTGATGAATGATGTATTGCGGGAATTCATAGATTCATGTGTCATTGTATATTTGGATGATATTATGATTTTTAGTGCCACATGGGAGGAACATCTAACACATTTGCAGCAAGTCTTGCAAGTTCTCAAAGAGAAACACTGCTATGCAATATGAAGAAGTGTGAATTTGCCAAACAGTCACTTGTCTATCTTGGGCACGTGGTTGGAGGAGAGCTACAAGTGGATCCGAAGAAGGTGGAAGCCATCACCAACTGGGCAATGACAACGGGAGCCACAAAGACTAGGAGTTTTGTGGGAGCAGTACAATACATGAGGAAGTTCATTTCGGGCTTCTCTGCTATTGCAGCACCTCTACACACAACGACCACAAAGAGTAAGGGTTTTGACTAGGGTAAGGAACAAGATAAGGCTTTTGAGTTATTAAAATACAAAATTAGTCATGCTCCAATACTTGCTCTTCCTAATTTGCAACAACCCTTTGAAGTAGAGACAAATGCCAGTGATTATGCTATGGGAGTAGTGTTGCTACAGGGAGGTAAGCCAAGTATGTTATCATTCATGAAACTTTCACTTCAACAGTTAAGGGATATTCAATATATGATAAAGAGATGTATGCACTAGTTCAGGAAATAAAGAAATGGAAACATTATTTGTTGGGTAAAGAAACTATTGTGCACATTGACCACAAACCTCTCCAATATTTGCAAGCACAATCTAAATTGCAGCAAACAAGGCACTACAAGTGGATGGGATTCCTTCAACAATTCCATTTGGTGATCAAGTATAAGAAAGGAAGCACAAATTTGGTGGCAGATATGTTGTCTAGGCCACCAACACAGAAGAAGATCTCTAGTTTGGCCACTATCTCTCATTTTGAGCCCTTCACGAAGGAAGCTTACGGAGAGGCATATGCTCAAGACAAAGATTTTGGGGTGACATAACAACAGTTGTAGTCCAAGGGGCTGAAAAGACGGGTATTGATGATTGTTATCTCAAAGATGGGCTGCTCTACCGATGGGGAAGCTTTGTGTGCCAAAAGAAGAAAGGCTTTTATTGATGAGGGAAGCACATACCTCGAAAGTAGCAGGACATTTTGGTGTTGGCAAGACCATGGCCCACTTGCAAAGGTATGTATATTGGCCCAATATGCAAGAAGTATCTAAATTCATAAGAGGATGTAAACTTTGTTGTACTAACAAGCCTAAAATTAGGAAGGTTTGTATATGCCTTTACCGGTCCCTACTTGACCTTGGGAGGATATCTCTATGGATTTTGTAGGAGGACTACCTATGTCTAAACATGGCCATGATTATCTATATGTTGTTGTAGATAGATTCAATAAAATGTGTGTTCTTATGGCATGTAAAAAGACAATAAAAGCATGTGAGGCAGCTGAACTTTTCTTTGCTAATGTATGGGTGCATTTTGGTTTGCCAAAGTCTATTGTTTTTGATAGAGATTCTAGGTTCTTGGGAAGTTTTGGACTACTTTGTGGGACAATATGGACACCAAGTTACAAAGAAGCACGACCTTCCATCCCCAGACAAATGGGCAAACGGAGGTGGTGAACAGGACTTTGGTACAACTGATTAGAGGATACAATAGCAAATATCCATGGACTTGGGACGAGTCCTTAGCCTACATTCAACATTCCTACAATAGGGCGGTACACACATCCACTATGCAATCACCTTTTGAAGCATGTTTGGGGTATCTACCTACTAATCCACTGGATATTGTGGTTGGACAACAAGGAAGAAGGGGAGATACATGATTCAGAAGTGACTAGAGCAACAAAATTCATTGAGAGGATCCGGCAAATCCATCTCAAGGTGAAAGAACAATTGGAGAAGTCTCAAGCCAAGTATAAGGCTAGACATGATCAGCATCGTAGAGAGCACAAACTTCATGTTGGAGACAAGGTTTGGCTTTACTTGAGCAAGGAAAGACTACAAGGTCAAGCAAGGAAACTCAAGCCACTACATATGGACCCTTCACTATACTGGAGCAAGTTTGGAGAAAATGCTTTCAGACTTGATTTGCCACACTTCATGCGGATGTACTCAGTAGTAAATTGTGAGAACTTGCACCTATATGAGCCATCCATGCTTGATGAAGAAGAAGAATGTCAGTTGTTACCTTCCATAGAAGATTGCATCTTGGATTCATGAGGCGAGTTGGAAGAGGGCGTAGTGCTGCAGTAAAAGGTTAGAGAAATAAGGAGAGGTCCACAGAATCTTGGCAGGTTGGACTTAAGGGGAAGACACCAAGACAATCCTAGTGGTACTCGAAGGAGAAAGTGAGGGAATTGTTTCCTCATCTACTCCCCCATTAAGCTTTTATGGGACCAAAAGCCTCATAAGTAGGGGAGGTGTGATCCATAGGGATCTAAAGAAACACCACTTCATTAGAACAACTAGAATCGAAGGGAAATTAATTAGAAAGGAGAGTAGACTATTAAGTTCTGAACCACCTCAGCCTGTGCGCGAGGTGCGGTTGCGTAACCGCCTTGACTCTGCACAGACCACAAGGTTGCATGAACCTCCCTCTGCCATGCATCGATGGTTGTGTAACGCCCCTGCACGAGATCGGCGGTTGCGTAATCGCCGTGATCACTAATGAAAACAAAATAAATAAATCCACGAATAGCCACGGATTTCAAATGTTTGGGCCGTGTCTCTTCCTTAGATGACTCTTCCCATTCTCCAATGCATGGGAGGACATGGGGAGCAAGCTATTTAAGCAAGAGGAACGTGTGGAATTGATCATCGAAGAGTTGATGGAGAGAAGTGAGCAAGAAACCATTGAAGCTGGAATTGTTTTGTAGAAGCAAGGTGTGAGAACAAAGCAAACAAGTAGAGAAGGGTGGAAGTGACATTGTTTGCCTTCCTTCAACTTCTTGTAATCTGTATTTTCTTTTGAATTGGCCAATATAATATTGGGAAGAAAGAGCAATTGCCCTTCCCGGCTGTTTTCCTCAAATTGGGGGTTTCTAGGATAAAATATTGTGTTGTGTGTTATCTTTCATTTTTGAAAATAGTTCTAAGTTTTAGATTTCATTCACTAACATTAAGAATTGTCATTTTCAAAATAAATTGGAAGTAGAAACAATATTTTTGTGGTCTCGTAAATTTCCAAAGTAGAGGTTTACAAATCATTTTGTGTACAAGATTCAAGGTGACACAAACATGTGAAACATTGAAAACTTCCAACAACATGATATTTATAAAATCCCCGCATTCGATGAATTACCTTGCGTCCGTTTAAGAGTACCAACAATTTAAGTACCCCATCAACTCCCTTCACTATTCGATCTTTGCTTAGTTGCCTCCTTTGCTATGTTCTCATCCTCGCAAAGAAGGTGACTAATTCAATCCCCATCACTATATTTTCTTCCGGCCTCCTACCAAGGAGTTGCCTCCTTCACCACCTAGTGAAGTTGTCATTGAAGCCCTTAACATTGATATTACTACCTTTGAGTATGATGATGAGTATTCGCTTGATGACCCATTCTTGTTTAGCTACGCCAAGCTAAGAATGTGAAATTCCTTTGATATCAATAACCGTTACTCTCCTCTCTCATCACTTATGATTTTGCGTCTTCCTCGGAATCCCTACAACCATCCTTCAACCGCATCATTAATACCACCCATCTCACATTCTCATCGCCTCCCAAGACCAAGACTTCGATGATCTTTCGACCTTCTCACCTGTAGACAACAATTGGGCGGGGCTCGATGATTTCCCGCCACCGAGTGACTTCGAGTTCGAATGACAATCTGCGTTGGTTCTTCCAATTAGCTTGCTCATTATAGATACTCACAACTTGGTGCCTAAGCAACAATCCACGATGGCTCCTCTAGTTAGCTCTACTACCTCGACATTCCTTCGCCTTCCGCAACATTTACACCCCCACCTCTTACCATCATGACTACAGCATCGCATAAACGAGTCTATGCCTAATCGCACATGGTATGATGTTAAGGATTATTGAGCCTATCAACAACATATGAAGAAATTGGAAGCCAAAGTTCATGAGGAATAGAAGCAATGACCATCTTGTCATACCTCCTATCCTCAACACGTTTGTTCTCATCATAGTGTTTGCTCGCATTCATCTGCCGATTGTTGGATGCTCTGCAGGCAACAACATCAACAACCATTACCTTCTCCTCCACCTCGAGTGAGGAGTTGGTCTCCCCCTATTACTACACCAGTCCTCCATCCCGTTGTGATCCTCCTTTTATCCTTACCCTCCTTCCCTCTATGATGGACATGCACCAAAAGATCGTATCACCAATTTCTATACGGGTGGAGGAGTCTACACCAGCGATTGCGCGTCATGAGATTCGATATCTTTTCTTGGCCCCCTCTTTATGTCCGTAAATCCCTTCGATTTATAAAAGTCATGAAGGCTTGGCGGGAGAGCAAGATGCCTCTTGCAAGTAGAGATACCTTACAAAATATTCCTCAAGTCAGCTCTCTTTGCAATTGATTTGTCTTGAAAGTTCTTGACTATTGGAACAAGCTCAATCAAATCATCTCGTTGGTCCTGGTTGTGATGGATAGATCAAGAACCACATGTGCTTCTTAAATTGTATTGATGTTGATAGGTGATTTTGTAAGACACGATGAAGTCTCATTACCAAAACAAATGGGAGTGGTCCTGCGAAGGATTTGGTATTCCGCGGTGATGATAGTGTTTGACAGATTTCACAGTACATCGTGGCATTGAGTAAGCATCGACAATTTCTTATGTTGTTGTTTAGCATAAGCTTAGTGCTTTATGGCTTGAAGTGTTGCACGCAAGTATTGTACATGTGGGGTTATTACACGACTAAACACGATGATGTGCGGTTAAGTCTAGCCATGCATGGGCAAGGCAAATGTTGCATGACATAGGTAGGCTTGCATGATTTTGACAATGTTACGTGACTTGGCATTTTCCACGGGTCATGAAGCTTTGTGTAATTTGGACAAACTTTTGTGAAATGACTAAGGCAAAAGGTTCTTTGTCACGACTTGCTTAGGAGTGTTGTGCCATTGTGCAATTTATTATTTCTTAACTATGAGTATTGTTTTGGGTGACATAGGATTTCTTGTGAACTCGAATGCTCCCGCATCACATTGTATCACTCTTATATCCTTGAACCTAGACAACTATCGGTGCGGGTATGGTATGGTGAAACATAATTTTTTAAAAACCTCGCGTGCGGCATCTTGCTATGAGTACATTCATACAATATATTTTAAAAAGTAAAAATTATATATATATATATATATATATATATATATATATATATATATAAATAAAGAAAACAAGCTTATAGTCTCAACAACCTATAAAATATTAGAAGACAACAAGCTTATTATGATGAATCGAAGCCATCTAAAGCAATATTTCTTTTTACGAATACAAGAAGACCACAAAACATTAAATCTATGAGTCCATCTACTAATTGGCTCACAAACATACCACTTATTGTTAAGGCCCAAGGAAAGGTTTGGGGAGAAGGCAATCTTTTCATAGAGTTGTTTGGAGGTAGCCTCTTGGAGAAGGGGCCCTTTGAGTCACCTCATAGTATCCCAAAAGTCATTCTCATCCTCCATAATTAGTCCAGTAGAGGGAGCTGTGAAAGCATTTATGAGCATTGTATACATTCTGAACTGAGATTGAGGAAGCTTATATAAAGCTTTAAGGTCTCTCCATTCCATCCACTTCCCAAATCTGTACAAGTCATGAAATATTTTAATTCCTTTCTCAAATGAAAGGAGGGTAGAGCAACCTCTTGTCAAGGCAAGGATCTTGTCATTATATTTCAAATTCGACAAAATCGATGTTTAGGCTTGACACCTAGTGTCAAAGGAAGAGAAGATAGGCTGCCCAATAACCAAGTGCTTCACTTGTTCCCATGCCTTCCAAATTGACTGAAGAATAAAGGACCCATGAGGAGCAACAAGAAAGCCCCCAAATAGTAAGTCAACCAAATGAAGTCCTTTTCATCTCGTTTGACCCTTAAAGCCTATTGCCAATATTGAATCTCACACAAACTTTCCAAGGTTCGATTCCAGTCAAAGCTCTCAAGTTTTATTTATTTTTTTGCACTTGAAAAAAACCATGTGGGTATCTTTGTGGGTATGTATGTACCCACAAGCCCTGTGGCACAAATTTCCATACAGGATGTACCTGTGGCACAGTGGATACATACCCACAACATACCCGATTCATACTCACTTACCTATGTATTGGGCACAGTACGAGGGGGTTTATAGTGTTTCCAAGGCATCAGTCTAGCTTGTAACCTCACTTATCTTGCTTCTCTCACTTGAGGCACGTTGAGGTCGAGTTGAGATCACACTCTTTCCTCAGGGTAGGTTTAGAGGTACCTAAGCATCATGGTTTCTAGGTTATCCTTTGCAATGATTAGGTATAAGCTCTCTTGTGTTCGTCATCCCTCATACCCATTAGATCAGCCTTTCGAGTCAAATCGATGAGGAATAGTAAAAAAGCCAAAAGAAAGGTCGAAAGCCATATTACAAAAGAAAAATCAAGCAAAAGGTAACAAAAAGATAATTACTATAAGTTAAAAAGTCAATCAAAAAGAAAAAAGATGTGATTTAATCATCTTGGTACCCACTATTCTAGTTGAAAGCTCAAACTCCATAGTTGGCCCTATTACAAAGTTCAAGGTCCTTTGGGATTGATAAGTTTTGCTAATTGGGGTAGGAGGTCTTATATTTATCATTCGAAGTGCCTTTGCCTTTTCGCCCCATAAGTGATCCTTGTAGCAACCCTATAGCTCCTTAAGTGAGGCCCCGAGGAACGGGAAAACATTGCGGGAAGGTAGGATACATGATATACATCATTTACTATCATAGCTGACATGGGATGACCTTTACACTTTTGTAGTTAGCATAAGCCAAATCCACATCCTTTGGGTTCTTTTTCACCTAGATAACAAAAACCTTTAGTCATACCATTTTAATTAGGGTGTCTCATCTCTTCTAAAGGATCTTTGCATCACCATTGTGGCACCTTACACTTTCTCTTTTGTGTTCATTCCCTTTATTCCACTTGATGGATATTACCGGTAGTTGACCATGACTTTATACCCTTTTAGATTGTACTATCTTATTTCAAACTACTATCTTACGACCTTGATAGCCTTGTTGTAGATTTGTGTGTATGATTGTAAGACCTTTAGGCCTTCCTTACAAATACATCATTCGTATCCACACTATTTGTATTCATCCTACTCATGACATTATAATGTAGTTTTTATCTACTTGAAAATCCATCACAAGCATTGATTGTGATCCTATTCATTTTGGTGCTTCCTTGTTTATCACATCTTGTGTTTTCTGTCTTTTTCTTAGATTTCATGTTTGAAGATCTATGATCCTTTTTATTACATCTCATGATTTCTTTGCCCATGTCTTAAGATTATATTGGATATTTATTACAATGTTATCTTTTCACATCTTTTTTTTTTTTTTGATTGCTTTCTTATATTTTATTAGGTGTCTTTCAATTCTTGCTGTACCTTGTAATTTCTTTGAGACCTTTCTTATATTTTATTAGGTCCTTTATTATCTTTTACTGTATCTTTTGCTTTCTTATATTTTATTAGGTACAATTTTACTAATCTATTAGTACATATTTTCATGAAATATCCATTTTACCTTTCATTTTTATCCTTTGTCTTTTCATTTTCAGCGATATATGTCATTTCATTTGTGCAAATATAGAAATGAGAACATAGTTAAACATACAACCATAGAGCCAACACTAATAAAATCATTTAATCCATGTACACAATGAGTCCAAATATTGTCATTTACATATATACAATGTTCTAAAAACAATGGGTACATAATACATCATATATAACACTCTCTCGCAGCTCATATGCCCCCTTCACCCCTCACAGGAGAAGAATTTGTACTATGAGTTGACAGAGTCTTACTACTTGCTCGTAAAGAGCAAGCTAAGGATGACGCCCTTGACTAGGCCCAATGTGCCTCGCCCTTCGCTCGAGCTACTCGAACGTGTAATTTGGCTATAGTCTTTGCATTATGCTGCTGTATCTCAGCAAGTGTGTGAGTGTTTGCCAATCTACCAGCTTGCTCTACAACTAGTGCTCTCTGAGTTTCTCCTAGTATCAACACTAAGCCCCCATATGTCCATGCTCCAAGGGCTGCCTCTTGTCCCTTTAACTCCTGTGCTGCCTCTCCAATGAGCCTAAAGGCTCCAACATACTCTCATGTAACAGGTGCTACTGGATCAAGCATGAGTGTCGTGTCTCTCTTTGGAGGGCACCATCCATAACCACAGGGTGCGCACCCTCAATGAGTGCCCGCCAATCAACTGTTGGTCCACATTTAATTGCAATTGTGGACAATTTTCACATTAGAATATATACAATCTCACATACTATCATCCTACTTCCTAGCATGTATCTCTACTATAGGGAAAGAAATAACATAATCATAACATTTATACCAAGATGCCCTGGGCAGTTCTCTATCACCATCCCATTTACTCTCCCACCTAGCATGACATCATCCTTGTTGGTTGGCTGCCTCGCAACAACTAAATGTTGCCATCTCTCCTTCCGCATAACCATTACTAGTGGCCTCTGCATCTATGTCGCTCCGCTGGTTCCGCAGTCAGAATATTATGGATTTGGACCTCTTTGGGCAATAGATACCCACCGCCTGCTCTTTGTACCTGCCAATCTTGATGCCTATAACTAGATCTCCTAGGATCTGCTTGAGTTATGGTATCCTGTTTAGGACTGCTTTCTATAACTAGTATATATGGCCCTGCCACCGCCTCTATATCCAATCTCCTCTTTTAGCGACCCTGACTGTATGGTTGTCAGTGTTGCCTCTGTGGTCTCAATTGTGGGACTGCAAGCTTTGGACGATGTCTACCTCTGCCTATCGGCTCTTTAGCATGTTGTGGCTGGTCTGGTGGAAACTGTAACGCTACTATGGGTCAAGACAGCCCAAATTGCTTTAGCACTCTTATCTTTAGAGTGGCACTGGACCCACCATCAATAATTCCCTATAAACTTTGTGATCCCCTTCGACAACAGTTGTTTACCATGTCAGCCACTTGCTGCAGTATCTACATACGACCACCATATGATTATATCCCTCTGCACTGTCTACGATCTCGGGTATCCTACTTGAACCACGACAATCGGTCCTCTCTCCCACTGTAGAAGCCTAGGTTCATGTGTTGCTATTTAAAGTGGAGTCCTTATCGGTGTATACATTGGAAATCTTTCATATGTCCAAGTTGAAAATAATATCACTGGGCCTATCCCCACTTGTTGTCTTGCTTGAAGCCGATACTGATCATGTGCTAATTGCACACATATCCATGTCCATCAACTATACATGGTGCCTTGCTCCAATGAATTATGGCACACTACTATGGAAAATAATGGGACTCCTCTATTTGATTTGTGATACAAGGTGTGTGTCACAAACATCCCTATAATTGCCTTCTGGATATCCGGAAAGGTAAAATTATAGACTATCCTCAGTTAGATTACCAGGGACTGTGGATGATATCAATATGCACCTGTGGCCCACTGGGCTAACTCCTGCCTCTTTGTGTCTATCTCCAACATATCACAAACATTCATGCCCCACCGATAGGTAGACCTAGAATCACACGCATATCCTCCAAAATGAATGTGGTCTCAATAACATCTCCTTTGCCCTTTCACCTGAAGGTGTTTGATCTAATCTCCCAGAAGTTAATTAACATCTGTAGGTCTACATTCAATGGGATGTGGCACATCTGCATAATACCTCTGACTCTTAGCACAACCAACCGTGCTCTGTCCTTATCTGACAAATCTCTTATTAAATATGGCAAACATGAGGCATCCACTGTTTGCCATAGCCAGACCCATCTCTGAATCTGCAAAATAGATAAAAACGCAATCACCCTTCAGTCTTAGTCAGTTTTCCACGGAGTCTTGGGACGGGGACGGGTCTCGAGAGATGGGGGACTAAGGGCCTTGGTTTGGGGACGGCGACACAAATATATTTAGTACTTGAAAAATTAGTTATAAAAAAATGTATAAGGAACAACAAATGAAACTTTGAAATACTAAACACATTGCATTGAACAATGAAAAAGCCAAATATCAATATATTTATATTTATATTCAAAATGATGATTACATTCAAAATTCAAGTACAGTTGGCCAGTGGCTCAATGTAATGAGTCTAATCATCATTCATCCCCAAAGTCTGCAGCTGCGCCAAACTCCTCAATGTCCTCATCACTCGAGTTGCTAGACTCCTCATGATCAAGCTCCTCCAAATTGATGCCAACCAACCCTGTCTGTGCCACATCATCATCAATCTGAGATGGCTCCTTTGGCTCTACATCCCATTGGGCTGCTGGACTCTCCTTGTACGTAAGTGTGTTGCGGTCAATGAGACACAAGGCACTATGTACAGCTACAAGCTTCTCTGCCCTCCTAGAGGTAAGTTTGTTCCTCTTCATAGAGTGGATGAAGCCATAAGTAGACCAGTTCCTCTTAGAAGCAGAAGAACTAGAAACCTGGGACAACAAGCGAATAGCTAGTGTGGTTGTCAAAGAATCAGGCCCATGCATAGTCCACCACAAAATTGGATCCTCCTGTGCCATAGTCTCCCTATCCATCTTGGCCTCTTCTGAATATCCCCTAAGAGTGGCAAATTTTGTCCACTCCATACGAATAGTGCTGGCATCTATAGAATTGTACATTTTCTAAATAGCCTTCATGAACCCCTTCTTCACCTCTGCATCTTGTATAGGGGTAACTCTGCCAGGCCTTTGCACATACCACTTCGGGTTTAATGCATAGGCAACCATGTGCAAGGGAGTGTTGAGCTTCTCCCATCTCCGATGAATGATTGGCTGAATATGGTCATTGTAGAATTGCAATGTAGGGTCTTTCTCTTGTACAATGACCTTCATTTGGCCAAGCATACTGTCAATGCACTCATACACCTCTCCAAGGCTAGGTGCATTAGAGTCCCCATATCTAATGACTCTGAAGACTGGAGTAATGAAAGAGACAATGTATTTTGCATCAGCCCAAAATATGTCACTCTTCACCACCTCCTTCACCCTCTTCCCTTGCTTAGACTTCCCAATTCCACTCTATTGTCATGACCATTAGTTGCAATGGCTCTTGCAACTCAAGCATCCTCTCCAAGAGAATGAAATATGATGCATATCTAATCTCTACAGTTTCACAAACTCCTTAGAGAAGGTCTTGAAGAGTGCATGTGAAGTGTGGTGGTTGCAGACAAACATTTGCACATCTTTAGCATCATCAAAAACCTCTTTGATCTAGGCAATCTTTTTCATGTCCTTGAGTGCATTCATGGCATGCACACAAGGAGTCCACCAAATATGTTTGTAGGCCGCCTCAATCAACTTCCCTGCAACTCTGCATACATGGGCCACATCTGTCACAACTTGCACCACATTCTCTGGTCCAACCTCCTCAATAGCATCTTTAAGGATTTGGAATTGAAAAACAACTCTCTATACATGTGATCATGATGTTGATGAGTGGATGATGCCTAATGTCCGTCCACCCATCCATGATTATGCTTTGCATCCAATAGTGACCCAAGTAGCCTTCATTTTCTCCATTAGAATATTAATCTTGGAATAGTTCTTATCCAAGATTGTTGTCCTCAATTTTGTCTCCCCTGGTGGCACATATGATGGTCCTGCTCTTGTTATCTTTGCCACAACGTCCTTATAATAAGGAGAGCAAGCCACATGGAACGGAATCCCACAAGCAAAGAAGAGTTTGCCAATGGCATCATCTACATCATCTTTATTTTGCACATTGAATAACTCTGCCACTGTGTTTGCAACATCGCTGTTACTTGTCATTCTGCGTTTCCCCTTAGGTTTTACTGTTGCTGAAGTTGAACCAGATGGATAAGTAGGAGGTTGTGCACCTTGGAAAGTTCTAGCACTAGTAGGAGTAACACTCCTCATTGCCAAAGTAGTAGGTATAGGTTTACCTTTTGTATTACTATTGCAACCCCACAATTTATTAAGTTCAGCCCTTTGTTTTAATGACAACTTGTCACATGGCCCCACACCTTTACCTCGATGTGAAGGAGGTGTGCATTAACTCTTGTAATGCTGCCTTGAAATTCAACTTGACAAAAATGACACTTCCATGTCTTAGTGCCCCCTGTTGCCCTAGGTCTTACTTGTTTCGTTGCAAATTGACTTAACGGAGACCTCTTCTCAAAGGGACCCTTGGCAAAAGGTTCCAATAACTTGGAAGGGCAACTGAATTGTCTAGCTACACTCCCAATAGAACTACTTCCCTCAACCCCATCACATTTGTACTTGGAGTCTCATTCTCAACCCCGAGGCTCTTGCTCTCCTCTTCATCACTCATGTTGTGAGAAGTAGAACTCATGGTGACATTGTAAGAAATAAAATTTATTGGTTAAAAAGTAATTTTATTATTTAAATAATAATAATTATTAATTTTGTAAAGGCTGAAGAGTCGAGACAAAAATTTCACTTTTGTTTTTCTTACTTAAGGTTGCACGAAGCCTTATAAGTAGAGGATACATAAAAGATGAAATTCTAATTATACTAGTATTATAAAATTAAAATATAGTGCCCCTTTTCCAACTTGAGAGCATGATTTTGGACTTCTTGCCATTCCCTTTTCCATGGCAACGAAGTGGAGTGAGCTGGAAAAGGAAGTGAACTCTCATTGCACTTTTATTTTCTAATTTTTAATGTTTTCTTTTAGTGTGTTCTTCTTTTTAGCAGGTCGGTTGGGTTTGGTGCATTTAAGAAGCCAATTAAAAGATTAAAATAGCTTTTATGGGTCGGCCTTGTCCTTTTGGGCCTTGGCGCCAAAGTTGGAGGTATAAAAGGAGATGAAGACTTCATTTGGAGCATCTACTTTTTGGCGCATTTTCTCTAAATTGGACTTTTGGGTTGTTGCTCATTGTTCTTTCCACTCTTGGGTGAAAATCCAAGTGTGTGGCTCTTCCAAGAAGGACGAAAACCCTTCTTGTGGCTGGTTGGGGGATGAAACCCTCCATCCTTGTGTGGATTGAAGGCAAATTGCAGATTTGGAGGAAGAGAAGACATTTTCAGATTCTTGCATGCATTGTTGGGTCTCTCCTAGGTGGAGCGACTTACCCTAGTGTGGAGTTTGGTGCCTTCTAGGGCACAGAAATCAGATTTGTTTTCATATTTGGCTTTCTCATAATTTATAAAGCCGGAATCTACTATTCTTTGTGAAGTTTGGGGTTTGTAAACCCTCATTTCATAATTTTATGTGGAGCTGTACTTTGCTGATTTATAATTAATTTCCAGCAGTGTTTTTTGAAAGATCCCCAAATGGGTCTCTCTTGTTCTCCAACAATTTTAGATCAATTAAAAACACCAAAGGCTGATTTATGACTATTATGGCAAAAATCAGATTTTTCAACAGCTGGAAAATAATTTAAATTTGAAACCGTAACTGTTGCAATCTTCAAGATAGCATAACTTTCTCTACACAACTCCGATCTAGGCAAATGACATATGCCCGAACTTGGAAAAATACAAGGAACAAGATGATGTAAACCAAATTATAACAACTACCAAACATGCAGATCTGACCCTCCTACTATTTCGGCCCACACATTTAGGGCATCAAATGAGCTCCAAAATTATTTTCTCTATCCTAAATGCTTGCCTATATTTTTAGGAACTCATTCATATAGGAATCAGAATTTTTGGATGCCAAATCAACTCAGAAATCAGATCTGAAATCTGATTATAAAACTGTAAAAAACCCTTAGAAAAATTATGAAACTAATTGGCTTATTTCCCAAAAATATGTAGATGGTTTAGCAATTAAAATCAGATCTAAATACCTCCAAAATACAAAGCC
Source organism: Taxus wallichiana var. yunnanensis (assembly GCA_018340775.1). Taxonomy (NCBI): domain Eukaryota; kingdom Viridiplantae; phylum Streptophyta; class Pinopsida; order Cupressales; family Taxaceae; genus Taxus; species Taxus wallichiana. Next base: position 912,053,728 of record CM031234.1, on the reverse strand, counting down.
AAATCTGCCCCAACTGGGTCGATCCAATAGAAGATAAACTGCTGTAATTTTATTCCTCAAATGCCTTCAAATTACACTGCTGGAAATGACTGAAAATAACACTGAAAATCTGATTACCATCAATGGGAATTTCTGAGTGAAAAACCCTCTCAATCCCTTGGGGTTTTCGTCCACAAGAGAACTCTTGGGGTTTTCGTCCACAAGAGGTATAAACTAAGGTTTTTCGTCCTTAGAATATAATTTGCAAAAGCTCAAAGCTCAAATGCAAGAGAAATATCATATAAAAATCTGGAATATAGAAGAGGCAAGTCGACTTTCCTTTTAAAGGAAAAGAGCCAACAACCAACCTCCAAACCAGCCAATGAGCTCACATGATTTTTCCTATGCAAACATTTAATATTTTCCCATATTAAATGTTTTTCCCAACAATATTTCCCTCCTAGTGCAAGTCGCATTTCTCTAGGGAAAATACATAAATTAATTATGTTTTTATCTTCCCTAGGCTTCATTACTCCCCTTTGGCCCAAGTCGCCATTATCCTTTCTAGGAGGAATAAAATATAATAAATCCCTTTACAATGACTTTTGCCCCTTAAGGCAAATCGTATTTTCCATAGGGATTACAATTTATTTTTATTAAGCTAAATAAATTAATATAAGTGCTTTAATAAATTTTTTTTTTTTTTTTTTATAGCACTTTATAATAATTTATTATAACTTAAGTCACCCTTATATTTTTCCTTTGGCCGTCGGGTTGACAAAATAGGCCAAAGGTCTTCGATTGGAAAAGGGGACATTACAGTCCTCCCTTCCCAAAATTGCTTGCCCTCAAGCAATTTTGATCTTGTTTTGTCCAAGTGTCATACACAAGAGACAAAACATGCTGAAATGTTCTACCAGCCTGGCCCCTGTACCTGTCAAGTGAGCTATAACTTGCCACCATATTCCATCAATAAGTTGCTCATATATTTGGAGCAATGGTTCAACAAACTCCAAAATGAAGACTTCATCTTCTACCATATCATGCATCTCATGATGAGAATAGATTGGACTATGCAACAATAAATAAGATGCATTATTATGTTCATCATACCTTGGAGTATTGCCAACATCCACGTCAATCTTGGACTTCACAATGGCTTGACTTTGTTGCACCAATTCCCCTTCATTCTTGTCTGGAATGGGATGAATATTGTTGTGAACCAGCTGTTGCAATAATTGAGACGGCATATCTTCTTCCACACCATCTTTAATCTGTGCAATCAATCCTCCTTTGAAAGGTATTTCCATGCTCTCGGCTGCCCTCTCTTGAGGAATGACATTCCTCATACCCTGCTGCCCACTAAGCGAAGACATCTTTTCCTTGAACTCTTGTAGGTGTTGTCTTGCTTGAGCGGCTACCAACCTAGAAGCTCTAGCTCTGCTATTCCATTCCTCACACCTCTTAAGAGTTTCCATTACATCATCCTTGCTTGCATATACAAATTTAATCTCCTGAGATGGAATAATTTCTCTAGCAAGCAAAGTTCTACTAACACAATTATTTTGTTCAATGGAAATCATACCTTTTGAAGCTTCTTCTTCTTCCTTTGGTTGCAGATCTGATTTATCTTCATGTGTTAAATCAACATGTCTATCAAATTCATCACATAAATTTTTGCATACCTCATTAGAATTTGAAGACACCAAAGCGCTCTCATGAAGAGTTGTATCATCCATCTGTGAAGATTCTCTGTTCCTTCCACGTATCAACCATTCGGAAGCTATAGTGTGATATTCCTCTTTTGCCTGCTCAGTCTTGTAGCCAATCTTCGGGTGCATGTCCATGTAGTCCATGAAAGGAAAATTCTCCTTAACATCTTGAGGAAGAATGCTATACTCCTCAAATATGCTAATCACTTCCGCTTCTTTGTCCTGTGGTGTTGGACCTCTGTGAATAGAAAGTGATGATGATCTAGGCCTTCGATCCTGTCTGGCTCTCAAACTGTCTCTTCTATCTCTTGACCTATCCACGTCCATTCTCTGCATAATCTGTTGCATGGTCCGTATCATCTGTTGATGGGTAGTAATCATAGTCCTAAGAAGATCGCTATCCATATTCCATGGAAAGCTTTTCTGTCTAACTTCCATGATTCAGCTCTATCACCAACCTCTCGTGGCTACATCAAATCAAAAACCCTCCAGGTGGGAGGAACATTGCTCTGATACCACTGAAAGATCCCCAAATGGGTCTCTCTTGTTCTCCAACAATTTTAGATCAATTAAAAACACCAAAGGCTGATTTATGACTATTATGGCAAAAATCAGATTTTTCAACAGCTGGAAAATAATTTAAATTTGAAGCCCTAACTGCTGCAATCTTCAAGATAGCATAACTTTCTCTACACAACTCCGATCTAGGCAAATGACATATGCCCGAACTTGGAAAAATACAAGGAACAAGATGATGTAAATCAAATTATAACTACTAAAACATGCAGATCTGACCCTCCTACTATTTCGGCCCACACATTTAGGGCATCAAATGAGCCCCAAAAATTATTTTCTCTATCCGAGATGCTTGCCTATATTTTTAGGAACTCATTCATATAGGAATCAGAATTTGCGGATGCCAAATCAACTCAAAATCAAATCTGAAATTTGATTATAAAACTGTAAAAAACCCTTAGAAAAATTATGAAACTAATTGGCTTATTTCCCAAAATATGTAGATGGTTCAGCAATTAAAATCAGATCTAAATACCTCCAAAATACAAAGCCAAATCTACCCCAACTGGGTCGATCCAATAGAAGATGAACTGCTGTAATTTTATTCCTCAATTGCCTTCAAATTACACTCATTTGGAAATGACTGAAAATAACACTGAAAATCTGATTATCATCAATGGGAATTTCTGAGTGAAAAACCCTCTCAATCCCTTGGGGTTTTCATCCATAAGAGAACTCTTGGGGTTTTCGTCCACAAGAGGTATAAACTAAGGTTTTTCACCCTTAGAATATAATTTGCAAAAGCTCAAAGCTCAAATGCAAGAGAAATATCATATAAAAATCCGAATATGGAAGCGGCAAGTCGACTTTCCTTTTAAAGGAAAAGAGCCAACAACCAACCTCGAAACCAGCCAATGAGCTCACATGATTTTTCCTATGCAAACATTTAATATTTTCCCATATTAAATGTTTTTCCCAACAATATTTCCCTCCTAGTGCAAGTCGCATTTCTCTAGGGAAAATACATAAATTAATTATGTTTTTATCTTCCCTAGGCTTCATTACTCCCCTTTGGCCCAAGTTGCCATTATCCTTTCTAGGAGGAATAAAATATAATAAATCCCTTTACAATGACTTTTGCCCCTTAAGGCAAATCGTATTTTCCATAGGGATTACAATTTATTTTTATTAAGCTAAATAAATTAATATAAGTGCTTTAATAATTTTTTTTATGGCACTTTATAATAATTTATTATAATTTAAGTCACCCTTATATTTTTCCTTTGGCCGTCGGGTTGACAAAATAGGCCAAAGGTCTTCGATTGGAAAAGGGGACATTACATTTTTATCGATTTCATGTTGAAAATTACTTTGGTTGATGCCTAAAATACATATTTATATTTTGGCAAGGTTATTTGAAGAGTTTCAAGTGTTTTTCATCCATTTTTACACTACTGTTCGGAAAATTTGATCGCTGTTTTAATCTGGGTTTAAATTTCAGTTTGCTGGTCTGAAATTCAGATTTGAATTAATTGGGATTTGTGCTAATTCCTTGTTCTTTAGTTTTTCCCCCAAAAGGGACATTGCATAAAAATAGTTTATTAATTTTATAAACAAATTAAACAATTATTAATTTTGCAATGGCCTAAGAGTTAAGACAAAAATTCACTTTTGTTTTTCTTACTTCGGTTGCACGAAGCACAAAATCGAGGATACACAAAAGATGAAATTCTAATTATACTAGTATTATAAAATTAAAAATAGTTTAATAATTTAATAAATAAATTAAAAAATTATTAATTTTGCAATGGCTCAAGAGTCAAGACAAGAATTTCACTTTTGTTTTTCTTACTTCAGGTCGCACGGCGCAGCAAGAGGATACACAAAAGATGAAATTCTAATTATACTAGTATTATAAAATAAAAATATTTTAAAATAGTTTAATAATTTAATAAAAAAATAAAAAATAGTAAAACAATCTAACACTTAAATAGCTAAATGGAAAGTTGGAAACACTTAAATGTTGATTTTAGGGTTGTGTAATTGTTGTTTTCAAAAACAACAGTTCAACAACCCTAAAATCAGCATTTTAATTAATTTATTGAATAATTTATGCTTCTAAATTGAAATTAAAAATTAAAAACAATGTGGTGCTACAGGTCATGGCTTACCTTGAAGGCTTGATGAACGTGTTGAAAATAGGTGAACAGTTGAGCAATGAATACTTGGCACTTGAGTTGTTAATGTTGCCCCTCTTCCTTGCTAATGGTGTCCCTCTTGCTTGCATTGTGCCTTTTGCTTGCTAATTGTGTCCCTATTGCTTGCTCTCCCTCTTGCTCGCTCTTCCTCTTGCTTGTTAATGCTCTCACTCTTGCTAGATAATGCTCCCACTCTTTCTTGCTAAGGCTATTACTCGCACTCTTACTTGCTCTCACTCTTGCTTGCCAATGCTTTCACTCTTGCATTGCTTTGATTTTTTGATTGTGATTTGGAGTGAGGGTGTAACACTTATAGTTTCTTTTGGAGTGCTTAGGGGGTGGGTGAGGCCCATTAACTATTAGGGTTAGGGTTGGGGGTGTAATTTTTAAAAGTTTTTTAAATAAATAAAATAAAACAGCCTTAGTCACAGGTATGCCTGGGAGTCTCCGAGACATCTCGAGACTTCTAGAAGTCTTTGGGGCGCCTCGAGAGACTCCTAGAAGTCCCCAAAAAGGAAACGTTTCGGAAACGTCCCTTGTTTGGAGGAAACGTTTCGTGGACGTTACTGTTGGGCCGGTGGTGGTGGAGGGACGGTGGGGGATGTCCACATGGTGTTTCCAAGTCTCTCAAACATCCCCGTCTTTGGGACAACAAAATTTTGGTGGGGACATGTTCCCATGGAACACCGGTCTTAGTCGAAGAAAAAGCTAATTAAATAATCAAAGCATTAAACACAATCTTTTTTAATTTTGAAAGGATGCTTCATATATTTAATAAAATATTTACAAGAAGACTGTACAAAAAAAAAAATTGTACAATGAGAGAGAACAAAGAAAATTACAATCTCTTAGTTAAAAACAAAGATAACATTTGAGTAATCCTTAGGATCAAACTTTAATTAAAATCTTCCCATTCCTATGCCATCGATCAGTGCAACATGATTGCATCGCCCTTAAGGAAAAGATTGCATCGGCCCTTAAGGAAAAGATTGCATCGGCCTTAAGGAAAAAATTGCTTGACAACATAGGCCATGTAAATTAATCTTTTCTTGCTTGACAACATCAACCTTTTTGCAAAACTGCATTGGCTATGTTGGAGTAAATAAATTTCATCGACCCTCCTATGATATCTATCGAATTGGCATTGCCGATGGCCTTATAAGGAAGGTTGCACACCCTTTTTACCTTTAAAAAGTCAAAAACCTAACCAAATGAACCTCGTAATGCAAAATGCTATCAAACCTACCTAGAGTTTGTCGATACCTACGTTTTTGACATCTCTTGGGGCAAATTTCGCTAGTCATATTTTCCTTGGGATTTAATTTTGATTTTTTCACCTAACTACACGTTCCCAATTTAAATACAAAATCTACTTGTAGATCTGCCTAAGAACACCTTCCTCAACTTCTGCTTTCTATCTCATCCAACAACACCGCCTCCTCACATTCTAGCCATGGACTCGGGCTCGTTTAAATTGGGTAACTTAGAGCTCTAAAATCTCACCATCTATAATCACAAAGTGAAGAATCAATAGGTTAACCTACTACTTATAGGTTTTCCACTAAAAATTTGAAACCTTCTAACACGTCATCCATATTTTGTAAAAGTGCACTATCTTTGCAATCGTAACTCCATTTTTTTATATCAAAAGAAGCGCCATGACTGTATTCTAATAACGAATCCAACAATATATTGCAAGTATTTTTATAATTTAAAAAAAAATCACCTATTTTTTTGGCTTGTGACCATCATCTCCTTGGTTCATGTTCATGCCTTAGATAATCATTTCTCCTTTTTCTCTATCTTCAAGCTTGCTAGACCGGATTTTTCTTGTCGATGCATCTTATATCATCTTTTCTCCCTACTCATTTGACCTAGTCTTATCATGCTTCCGTGAGCTCCCCTTAGCTTAGGGTTTATTGCTTTAATTATCTAATTTATTTTCTAGTGTTTCTTTTCAATTGCGTATCACTTTGCTCAACAACCTTTTTACATTCTGGTGATTCATTATGTGGACACACTCACAAGAAGATAATTATGTTTCATTGAGTTTATCCTTTTATCACTTTTACTGCTCATTTACTTAAGTCATTTTGATTCCAGTGTTGCATTTTTTTCCCAAAGACTCTCTCATGTAAACTTTTTGTGACACTCGATGGTCTTCGATTGGGCAATGTATACACCTTACTTTTCACTTTTATTGACTTTTGCTATTTGCTGGCACTATTGGTGCATTGATTTCCTCGAGTGATGTCTTTAGGAATATTGTTGGGAGCAGGGATAATCGGAAATGGTTATATGGGTTGGTTAGTGGCGATACTTGTGAGAGAGCTTTGATGTGCCATCAATGTCATGATACATTAGCTACCTTATCCTTTACACCTCCCAATCATCTTTTCGTAGCCTCTTTACAACATCGCTTTACTATGCTGTTATGGTCATGCCCAAATCTACTTACAACACAATTATATCTTCGTCAGATCACTTCTTATCACCTCCGAGTCTTCCTCCATCTCTTGGGACCTCCTTTTAGGACCCCATGATGAATCATTGCCTAGAGCTATCAGCATCAACCAAGGTTGATACCATCTGGTTTTATTTCTAATAGCTGACTGCATCGACCATGGGCAATGCTGTCGGCTAGAGGGAATTGTACACTTTTTGTGACACAAGATGGTCTTCAATCGGGGCAATGTATACACCTTACTTTTCACTCTTATTGACTTTTACTCTTTGTAGGCACTATTGGTGCATTGAATTCCTCATAGTGATGCATTTAGGAATATTGCCAGGAAACAGTTATATGGGCTGGTTAATGGCGGTACTTGTGAGAGAGCTTTGATGTGCTATCAATGTCATGATAGGTTAGTTACCTTTTCCTTTACACCTCCTAATCATCCTTTTCGCAACCTCCTTACAACATTGCTTTACTATGCTCATATGGTCATGTCCACATCTACTTATAACACACTTATATCTTCGTCAGATCACTTTTCATCAACTTCAGAGTCTTCCTCCATCTTCGAAGACCCCCTTCTAGAACCCCATGATGAATCATTACCTAGAGCCGTAGGCATCAACCCAAGGTTGATGCCATTTGGGTTTTATTTCTAATAGCTGATCGCATCGACTATGGGCGATGTTGTTGACTAGAGGGAATTGTAAGGAATAAGCATGTCCTCTATTTATAAATGGCTTTAAGTGCTTTTTTCATCACATCATCATCACTCATTGGGTCCGCATGTGCTTGCAAATCTTCTCTTCAAGGTCTTGAAGTTAGTCTTGTTGATCTTTTGGATTCTACTCTTGGAGCATCGAGTCCTTAGTATTCTCAAGAATATGAGCTGCAATTACTATGGTTTACCGAATTTGTGGAGTATCCAACAAGTGGCTTTCCCAGTCTTCTTCTATCCTCTTGTGGCCCCCCATCAAATTTCTTGTAAGATATTGCTAACCCTAGGGGAAGTTTATTCACGTATAGTGTATGCATGAAGATGTCTCTAACCTCTCTTTTTCTTTTATGTTATGTCAAATTTGATTGGTTGTTCATAGATTAGAGTAGAGCTATTCTTAATATATTGCATTTTATTATCTATCAACCCTTACCTTATAATATGATTTTCGGCTTTATAACCTTTCGATCCTTACAATTCATGTTCACATCCCCAACATAAGTATCTCTATCTTGTTGACAATCCTTTACAATATAATTTACAATTAAGATACTAGTAAGACATTAGCCCCTATTTTAGACTTAAGCTTTGGAACCCTACATCTTTGATAGAGTGTGGACTACCATCTTCTAGATCCATGACTTTAGTACCTTACAACCCTCTTGTGTGTGGCCTTAGAATGGTCCCCTCATTATCCTAATCTATATTATCAAGACGAGAGAATATTCTATTAGACTATTCTTAGCATTCATACAAGTTCTATTAGACTTGGACAACATGACCCATAGATTATAAAGTGACCACGAACGTTAGTTTATATGTGACCACGTGATCATTGGATTATAAAGTGGTTCCATGAAACTTAGTTAATAAAGTGACCCCCAACTCTAGAATATAAAGTGATCACCGCCAAGGATTAATGTAATATCCCCTTCTCGAAAGTAGTCTGGTCGAAGACCCTTAGCCCATTCATTGTTTCCCGACGGCTAAGGGATGAGAAAAAGGAAACTAAGTCATAATAAATTAATTTTAAAGTGCAAAATAAAACTTTATTATAAGCACTTAAATTAATTTATTAGTGACAAAATAAAATTAGAAAAGAAAAATCACTTTATTTTATTTCTCCCTAGTGGAAAAAGGCGACCCATATGGGGATAGAAAGCAAAGGGAAAATATTAAAATAAAGTGAAGAGAGCTGATTGGTCCTTTGTGTGGCTAAAGGGCCAAGGGAAAGTTATAAAAGCAAGTCGCCATGCATGGAGAAGGCATCACTTTGTCATATTTTTATATCTGAAAATTGGTTGAGCTATTTGCTTTCCATTTTTGCCTCAAAGGACAAAAACCCTTTGAAGTGTTTTGCATTAGAGGACGAAAACCCTCTATTGCCAAGGTTGAAGAACGAAAACTCTTCATCCTTTATGAGAGGGAGCTCTATTCAAGGGTTTCCATTGAGTTTTAAGGATAAATTCTGAATTTCCAGCAGTGTTTGAAGGCCCTAAGGTGCAGATTTATATTTTCTCCAGCTAGGGTTTGAAGAAGAAGAGTGTAGCTGATTTTTGGCATGCATTTCCAGCCAGATCTAGGGTTATCTACACCCTTGTGAGTGGAGTTTGACACATTCTAGGGCACGGCTGATCCGGATCTCATCTCCATCTTCATTGCCATATTTTTAGAGGTCATTTCCAGCTTGTATGCATCTGATTTGGGCTTTGGAAACATTTTTTCCAGCCTTGTTTGTAAGCTGATTTTCTGTAGACTTTAATAAATTTTCCAGCTCTTCTTGATCTGAAAAATTATATTTTTGGTGTTCTTGCATCTATAATAAATTCTGAATTGTTGGGTTAAAGATTTGGATGATTTTCAATCAGTTTTGAGTATCAATCATCTCCAAGGCAAGTCACATTTCCTTGTAGAAATTCAGATCTGCATTATTTTTGTCAAGTGTACCTTCTATAAATTGTTGTTATAGATCGGATTTGCAGCTGTTCCGTTTGGGGTTAGAAATTATTCCATTGGGGACATTACAATTAAATAATTCCTTATATGTGCTTGCTTAAGTTAGAGAATTGAGGGCTCATTTAAATGTTGTGACCACAAAGGCTGAGTACATGGCTGATACTCATGCAAACAAGGAAATGATTTGGATTTAAAGGTTGATTTTCACTTTTGGTTCATTCCAAGGATTATATGGCTAGATTGTGACAATTAGAGTGCAATTTCTCTAGCAAAGAATCCTGAATACCACTCTAGAACTAAATATGTTGATGTGCAATGCCATTTTGTAAGGGAAATGGAGGTGGAGAAGAAGATACTACGGAGGTGGACACATGAGAATGTTGCTGATTCACCGACAAATGCTATATGAGTATTGAGAAATTTTTTTAGTGCGAGAAAATTAATAGGTATGACCGCCCTTAGCTTTTGAATGTATGGCCTTGAGCCCCATACGAAAAGTATTCAACCAATGGGAGAATGTTGGAAATGTATTGTATATTTTGTAATGCCCCTTTCCTACGCCAAAGGCCTAAGGGCCAATTCGAGTCCAAGCCTTGGTCATACCCAAGGGGCTTTGGACGCTGGGAGCTATTGGGTATGAATATCTAGTCCATTTTGTTATAATTCTTCATTGACATATGCAAAAAGGTGTTTTGGAAGGAGTAGATGTTGTGTTTGTCGTTAGGAAGGGGCCACATGGTACTAATGTTCTAATTTTGCGTTGGGGGTCACTTTTGGATCATGATGACTTAAAAAGGAAAAAGTAACTTAAGTTACTTTTATTTTATTGGCCCTTTTAAGGGAAAAATGCGACTAGGGTTTATCGGGGCTCTTTTGCCTTGAGAAGTTATGTAAGGAGTTGGGGAGAAAGGAAAGACATTCTTGCATACCTAATTATCTCCTTTCATGTGCAACATCGTTGTTTGCAAATCTATAGCTTGTGGAGTGAAATCCCGCAGGAACCCTAGTTTCTGTGGTGAGAGATCCATCCCTAACTAGCAGGGCATTTTCCGGTAGTGAAAGATCTACCCTAGCTTGTCATTTTGGAGCTGTTTTCGGGCTGATTTACAAAGATATTTTCAGAGGTTTTAGAGATAGGGTTTTGAGGGTTTTTGAGATAATTTGTGAAGATAATCAATGGGTTTTCAGATCAGACTTACGACAGCAATAAAGAAAGGGTTTGACATCATTTCTGAGGATTTCAAAGGGGTTTTGACCATCTACCAAAAAGGGCGACTTGTTTTGGAGATTGCAACCTTTATTTGGAGGGTTTCTAGTTGGCCATTTTCAGATCTGAGGGTTGGAATATCATCTTCTATATTTGTAAATGTTATTTCCAAAGTTTCATAATTTTTGCACTTGTATTCGGAAGATATGAATTTTAGAAGTTTTCCAAATTTAGGGCACGCTGTAATTTTCTGGCAGCGTTATATTGTCTGAAAAATTCCAAAAATAGTTTTTTTATGTTCTTTATAATATTATCAAACTCTCTTTAAATTTTCAAGTGATTTGAGTGGATATTTTGGGAGTTATTAATTTTCTTGATTCGCTGCCCTAATTGGTAAAAACTGCAAAAATTAGTATTTTTTTTTTTGATAATTTAACGCTTTTGACCGGAGCTTTGAACCGGGGTTAGGCCCCAACCTTACAAGAGTGAAGAAGAAGTGAGATAGAAGAAGGATAGAGGAATGGACGAAGCGAACAAAGCCTAAACAACGCAAAAACAATCATTACAGCCAAAAGGGACACAACAACTTCAACCAATACAGGAGTACCAGCATGACGATTGGCCTCCCGCAGAATGAGTCTATAAGCTCCGCGTGCCCTGTCCTTTAATGCATTCCATTGATCAATTGCTGAATAAACAGGAAAACCAACAGCCTCGATGTCCACCTCTGGCAGAAGATGATGATCGAGCCGCCCCATCGTGAAAAGGTTGTTAATGCTTTGAGCGTGATTGAGAAGATCTCTGTACTGGCCGCATATCCACTGGATGTCGCGTCCCGAGCCGATTGCTAGTTCATCGACCTCTTCTACCCATAGAAGTGGATCCGACAGGGAGAAGTCACCAATTCCTCACTAAGGCCCACACGATGAGCAAGAATGAATAACAGAGTTAGCAATGAATTCGACTACAACCAGATCCTCCTCCAGTAACAGGCAGAATGAGATGAAGGCAGCTGCGATGTCCGCATTGGTGCGTGCACGGCGAGACTGAAATCTATAGGAGTCACCCAGAATTGTCTCGATTGCCTCGGCTTCCTAGTCCGAGGAGTATTGGAAGACCTCCGAGAGGCGGGAACGATCAATCGCCATGGTCGTGGCGACGTCGACACCGAGCTTTGAGGAGAACAAAGGGGAACCCGAGAAACGCCATTGAACCTGCGCGGAAAGACCAACAACGAGGAAGCGAAACAAAAGGGCACAAAGCAAAGAGAAGACAACCACCTCCCTTAAATGGGGCGTTGCACGCGCGAGAAGCCAAATCCGACCTGTAAAATCAAGCTGGTCCGCTCGCATGAGATAATACTTGAAAGACCTTGCCATGCTTCGACTGTATCTGATATGACACTGGCGGCAGGGTGATCTATTGCAAAGTTTGCCAAAAGATCTGCAGCATGATTGGTTTCCCGATAATTGTGCATGATGTGCCAAGTACCAATCTTGCCCAACCAAAAGAAAATATGGGGGATAAAGATGTTGATTTTCCACGAGGGGGAAGAGCCTCTAGAGACTGCATGAACAATTATTTGTGAGTCTCCTTCAATATAAAGTTGTGAGCAACCCAATTGGGCTGCCATCTTAACCCCTTCCAGAAGCACTTGGGCTTCTGCAGCATTGCACGAGCCATCCCGAAGGGGAAAGGATCCAGCCTTGATAAGATGTCCAGAATCATCCCTTAGAATACATCCTGCACCTGATTTACCTCGGATTACCTCTAGAAGCACCATCAAAATTAAGTTTCCACAAACCTTTCGGGGGGGTCTCCATCTGGCCCTTTTCCTACGAATTAATTTTTCAACCTGTGTGAGACCTTTTTTGATGATAGAACCAGGGCCAGAGCAACTTGATGAGAGGCCAAGAATTAGATATTTCTACGTCTCTGGAGGAGAAATTGGAATGTGACAAACTGTTGATACTAACTTTCTCCGAGATGGCCACTTCCAACTTGTTGAGGAAAACATGCAGCTCGGCCGTTTGTTCCTAAGAGCCGGAGATTGCGCTCCCACCAAATATGCCATAAGAGGAAGAATGGAGCAATGGACCAAATAGAACACAGAGAGCTTTTGAGATTGAAACTCGGCCATGAAAGAAGGGTCTCGCTGATATTTTTGCACGGACCCAAGCAAGTTTTAATTTACTAAGGAGCCAATCCCAACAACTGGAAGCAAAAGGGCAAAAAAGAAAAAGATGATCCAGGTCTTCCTCAAAGATCACCACAAAGCACACACTTGGTGGGACCCGCATAGCCCCAAGACCTTCTCCTAACTTGGGTCAGGATTTTCTTTTTCAAAACCAGCCAGCCAAAGATGGCCACCTTGGGAGAAATACTATGGTGCCAAAGAACCAAAAGAACAGGGGAGGCCCTAGGTCGACCTTGAGAAGAGAAGATCATATCCAGCTTTCACGGAGAAAGAACCCGTGGCATCCCCAAGCCAAAGTAGTTGGTCTTCACTGCCTAAGAAGTGTGGATTTCTGTCTTGAATGGCTTCCTTGTAGAAAGAGGATTCAAGAGCGGAGGCCCCAATATTGGAGATATCTTTCCAAATCCAAGAAGGCGAACCGTTGTGGTGCTGACAACCATAATCAGCAACCAATGAGCCCCAAGTAGTTTTGGTCTCATTCATAACTCTGTTGAGTTTTGGCATGAGATTAATAGGTGGGAACCCGTTCCAACTATCCTCCCAAAAGTTGGCAAGTTGTCCGTTGTTGATATTCCAAGAGACCGAGTCTGCTATCAGGGGTTTGGATTTACAAAAAGTTCCAAATATGTGAACCTTTAGGGAGCTCAGAACTGGATAGTAGTAACTCGGGCGACCACCCTCAAGGTACTTATGAGAAAGAACTTGGAAGGCAAGCCTTTTAGCATCTGAAATGAAGTTCCAGACAAGTTTAGCACCGAGAGCCGAATTCTGTAGAGCGAGATCCATAATACCCAACCCACCCAAACGTTTGGGCAGCTTGACCGTTTCCCATTTTACCAAGTGAAATTTTCGCTCTTCGTTGTTCCCTTGCCATAAGAATGATCTGATTGTCTTCTCAATTTTGTGCAGAACTGTCTTAGGGATCTGCAAGATAGACAACATATAGATTGGAATGGCCAGAAGAACTGAATTTATCAACATGGCTCTCCTGCCGGGATAGCCATTTTCCTTTCCATGAGAGCAATCTAGAAGAAAGAGAATTTGTGAGCCCATCCCATAAAAGAGCTTTACCGTGCCCAGAGAAAAGTGGGATACCCAGATATCTGGACGGAAGGGCTCCCACGGTAAAGCCAAGAATTGCTTTGATCCTTCTCTGTATTCTTGGAGCAACATTAAAAAAGAAAATGACAGATTTGTGGAAGTTGATGACCTGTCCCATCGCTGAAGAATAAGAGTTCAGTAAAGAAGAGAAGCATCTGCTTCTGGAATGGACGCTTGACCAAATAAGAATGTATCATCTGCGAATTGTTGGTGCGAGAGGGCGGAAGATTGGAAGTTATGTGAATGCCCTTAAGAGAACCTTCCAGATGGGCAGATTTGATGCTCCGACTAAGAGCTTCAACGACCAAAATAAAAAGAAAAGAGGAAAGGGGATCGCCTTGTCTCAGTCCCCTGCTACTGCTGAAAAAACCTTCTGCCGAACCATTGACCAAGACAGAAAAATGCGGGGAAGCAATGCAGTTGAAGATCCAGTTGCAAAAGTGCCAACTAAATCCCATGGCTTGAAGTGACTTAATAAGGAATCTCCAATTGATACGGTCATAGGCTTTACTAAAATCCAATTTCAACATCATGCCAGCTCTAGAAGATGAGTGAAGAGTGTGAATCAATTCATGAGATAATGATCCCATCAGTAATAGACCTCCCTGGAATGAAACCACTTTGTTCTTGTGCCACCAATTTAGAGAGGAGAGGGCTCATTCTAGTGGCAATGGCTTTTGAGATAATTTTGTAGGACGTATTACAGAGGGAGATCAGTCTGAAGTCATCCAAAGACTCCGTTGGAGACTTTTTAGGAAACATGCAAATAAGAGTATGATTTAGTGTGCCCAGAAGCTTGCCCGTACGCCGAGATTCCTCCACAGCGTGCCAGACTGTATCCCCAATAACTTCCCAGAAGTCCTGATAGAAAGAGGCGGGGAAGCCATCAGGACCAGGCGCTTTATCCCTCTTCATTGAAAAAACAATTTTACGAACCTCCTCCTTGGAAAAAGGGGATAAAAGCATTATATTATCAGCATCATCAACCAAAGAGGGGATCTGGTTAAAGAAGGGAAGCTGAGCGCACAGAAAGGGGTGGCCGAATCACCATTCAAAAGCTTTTGGAAAAAGACACCGACTCAGATTTGATCCGGATTTGGGTGGACGCCATAGAGTTGTCTTCCAACTGAAGGGAGGAGATATAATTGGAATTTCTTCTGGCTTTAACCGAAGCGTGGAAGAACTTTGTATTTTTATCTCCATCTGCCAACCAAACTTCCCTCGATTTTTGTCTCCAATGAATTTCCTCTTTAAGGAGGAGATCACCGAGCTCCCTTAGCAGCAATTTTTCTTTAAGGAAGTCAGCCTGATGCATCCCATGTGAGAAAATAGATTCATTAAGAATACAGAGCTCTTTTTCCACTCTGATTTTCTCTAGGAAGATGTTTTTGAAGCAGGAGACATTCCAGTCCGCAAGTTATCTTTCAACATTGAGAGTTTTTTGGAGAGAATATACATCCAAGTCCCTTCGACCTTGAAGGAATCCCACCAAGATTTAATCAGAGGCCTGAGAGAAGAATCCTGCAACCACATGTTTTCAAATTTGAACGGCGAGCATCTTGGGGAAGATCAAAGGAAATGATTAGAGAAATAGGAAAATGATCGGAGCCGGAGAGAGGAAGAACAAAGCATTTCAGAAGAAAGTTGTACTGCAACCAAACTTCAGAGACCAGAAATCTGTCAAGACGCACCGCCATTGAGCTAAACCCAAGCCTCCGATTATTCCACGTAAACCAACCCGAACACGGCTCCACGTCCACAAGATTGGTGGAAGACACAAAGGAAATGAAATCAGCTTGAGAGCGAGGCTGCCATTGAATACCACCCCGTTTATCAGTGTCAGAGAGAGTTGCATTAAAATCACCTGCAACTACAATCTTGGAGTTCATAGCCGAATCAAGGACAAGCTGAAGTTTAGACCAGAGATCCCTTTTCTTTTGCGGAATAGAGGGACCATAAACATTACATAAGGACTCATCGGAATGTTTGATATTAACCTTGCACCAAATGAAATTTGGATCGACCAGGAGAGGTTCAAGACTACAACAACTGGATTTCCACAAAACACCCAGCCCGCCCAAAGCGCCAAGTGAATCCGAGAAGCAACCTTCCCATCCGCAAAAATCAATATTTTATTTGGCTGCAAATTTTCAATATTTTGTGTTATTTCAGTGGTATCCCACAAGGGATATTTCAGTGGTATCAGAGCAATTGTTTCTCCAGCTTATTGGGATTGAAAGATGGGAGACAAAGACAATGAGGATATAGGTGTAGATCTGATGAAACAATTGTTCACCAACATGGTAAAATAGTAGGAGACTACCAATCTCTATTTGAGCTAGCTCACTGAGAGATTAGCACAGGACAAGATTGATGCTCATACGGAAAGAGGAGAAAATAGCAATATGGGACAACATGGTCAAAGAGGTGAGGGTGGACATTCAGGGCAGCGGTCTCCCCATTCTTCTACCAGGCCTTTGGGGTTTCACGAACCTTCTTTCTTGAAGGATCCAGAAGTTTCACAGTACACACCAATGGATATTGTAGATGAGGAGTCTTGTTGGGAAAAGTACCAGACCTTGAGTGATGACTTTTGTGACAACATGCCATTCCAGGAATATTGCAAAATGAAGATTGGCAGCAGGCCTAAGAGAGATCATCAGATACAGGTACCAGAGTTGCAAAGGAGATTGAGATAGATTTCTATTCCACACTTCGACGGTTCTAAGAAGTGTACTGCACAGTCTTGGGTTCAGAAGTTGAAGACATACTTCGACTTGAATCCTATGCGTGAGGAAGATGCAATTCAGTTTGCAATCTTACATCTTGAGGGAGACGCTCATGATTGGTGGCATCATGGGTTGATTACACAGGGACACATACATCACGACTTATGCAGAGTTCACACAGAGGCTAGTGAGCAGATTTGATAGGAGGGACCCCGATAGGTATTTTAGAGAGTTGACTCATTTGAGGTAGACCGGTTCCTTGGATCAGTATATCGTAGATTTTCCAGAGACTATCGGTCATGGTACCTGATGTTACAGAGATGAGGTTGATTTCCCTATTCACAGCAGGTTTGACAGACGCTCTCATTTGGATTTGTGAAGGCATTTGAGCCTTCTTCTTTGCATGAGGCTATTAGGAGAGCTCGTGACTTGGAGTTATCCACTCCTAAGTCGAGGTTTCCACCTCAAGTGCAACCTAAGGGTTTCCCTTCTAGATCCGATGGTTCGTAGCCGAAGGTACCTCCACCTAGGCAAGATACAGCCAGGAGACCATTCGTATCTAGAGAGGACAAAGATGAATTGAGGCGAAAGAAACTATGTTTCGATTGCCGCACACCTTGGGTTCTAGGACATGATTGCAAGGGTAGAGGGAAGGCCCAATTCATAGAGGTCTTTGAGGAGAGTGATGGTGACGAGGAGTTGGACACACAGGGATTAGAGGATGATGATGATGAGGCATTAGATAGTGCGGGTGTTGAGTAGGATAGCGAGACTTTTCCCTAGGAGACTATCGCCACTTTGTCTAGTACCCCGAGGTACAAGGCATTTAGAGTTAGGGGAGTTTTGCAGGGACAACGAGTAGTGGTACTCATTGATAGTGGGGCAACCCACAATTTTATTGATGCCTCATTAGTTGAGAGGCGAGGGTTACGAGCACGAGGAGTTTGAGGGCTTCAACGTGGTTGAGCCAATGGAGATTCTATGAGATACACACGACGGGTTCCCCAATTGAGCATCATGATGGGTAACTATACGATTCTGGAAGATGATTTCTATATTCTTGGTATTGGAAAAACCAACATAGTGCTTGAGTACAGTGGCTCCATTCCTTGGTGAGTTTTGGACTAACTTCCGATGATGGAGCTAAAGTTTAAGTCCAAGGGAGGAATGTGATCTTGAGGGGCTTATCTTCAAGGGCACCACGAGTTGTTACGGCCAAGAGGATCGAGAGGATTTATAGGCACAATGGGGTGGATTGTGCAGTACATTGTTTGGTTTCGACCAAGAAATCAGAGGATGGACAATAGGAGTATCATGTGGATTTACAGGGGCTTATTGACAAACATAATGCAGTTTTGGTGACATACCTCCAGGCATACCTCTAGATAGGGGATTTGAGCATGTGATTGAGCTCGAGGATGCTAGACCAGTGGTTACTTCTCCTTACCGTCACCCCAAACGGTTTAAGGATGAGATCGAGAAGACTATACATGAGCTCATTGATATGGGGCATATTAGACCGAGTTCTAGCCCTTTTGCTTCTTCGGTGGTATTGGTGAAGAAGAAGGATGGGACCATGCGGATGTGTATAGACTACCGTGTCTTGAATAAGAAGACAATAAAGAACAAGTATCCCATACCACGCATTGATGAGTTGCTTGACGAGCTACATGGTGCAATCTATTTTTCAAAATAGATTTGTGATGTGATATCATCAGATCAAAGTCAGGGAGTAGGATGTGCATAAGACAACTTTCAGATGCCATTACGGTCACTTTGAGTTCTTGGTGATGCCCTTCGGATTGTTTAATGCTCCAACTACATTCCAGTCTTGCATGAATCATGTGTTCAACCGCCACCTGCGGAAGTTTGTATTGGTTTTCTTTGATGATATTTTAGTCTACAACAGGACTTGGGAGGACCATATCAGGCACCTTGGTGAGATATTGGGGATATTAGAAGCTAATTCGCTATATGCGAAAGCTTCTAAGTGTGAGTTTGGCATGACCGAACTTCTATACTTGGGATATGTGATTGGTGGGGGTACAGTGAAGGTGGATAGAGAGAAGATACGGGCAATTCTGGATTGGCCGCCACCTAGGACATTGACACATTTGAGAGGATTCGTGGGGTTGTGCACATACTACCGGAGGTTCGTGAAGAATTTCTCTTGGTTGACTGCTCCATTGACCGATTTGACCAAGAAGGGGGCTTTTGCTTGGTCAGAGGCAACACAACAGTTTTTGATCACCTCAAGGAGGTGATGAGTTCGTGTCCGTTCTCGCATTACCAGATTTCTCCCATCCCATTCATTCTAGAGTGTGATGCATCAGGAGAGGGTGTTGGGGCACTCATGCAGGATAGGCATCCCATTGCCTATGAGAGTCGGAAATTGAAACCCAGAGAAAGGGTATTCAATTTACGACAAGGAGATGTTGACCATTATGCATGCTTTGGCCAAATTCAGACAGTACCTTGTGGGTAACAAATTCATGGTTCGTACGGATCACAATCTGTTTGAGGTTCTTCTTGGGACAGAAGGAGCTCAACGATTGCCAACAAAGATGGGTGAACAAGGTACAAACATATGACTTCGACATAGAGTACACTAGAGGTAAGAATAATATTGTTGTTGACGCTTTATCTAGGAGGCCTTACCTCACTTCTATGCTTAGTTCTATGTCTGAGATTTCAGCGGATTGGAAGGCTCATATACTTGTTGAGTATTCCAAAAATCAGTTTGCATGTGAGATCATGGATGGTATTATACAGGATGACCGATACAGAGTAGTGGATGATCTCATTTTCTACAAGGATAGGATTTTCCTTGTACCAGATCCAAAATGAAGGAGAAGATCCTTCGAGCAGTACATGATACACCATTAGCTGGGCATCCTGGGTATTTCAAAACATACAGGTTTATCAGGGAGAGATTTGCATGGAAGGGGATGAAGGACAATGTCCTTAATCATGTCAGAGAGTGTATGGTTTGCTAGCAAACCAAATCCGAGCATTCTTTTCCAAAGAAGATTACTTCAGCCTCTCCCCATTCCCGAATAGAAATGGGAAAGCATATCTATGGACTTTATCACAGGCTTCCTTGGTGCATGGGCATAGCTGCATTTATGTTGTAGTTGATCGGTTAACTAAGTATGCTCATTTCTTTTCCCTACCCAAGGGGCATGAGGCGGTGGATGTGGCCTGGATCTTCTATACAGGTATTTTTAGGCTACATGGGTTGCCTAAAAATATTCTCGATGTGAGGACAAGATCTTCATGAGCACCTTTTGGCAGAGATCTTCGACTAGCAGTAGTCGAGTTGACTCCTAGCACTAGCTACCACCCACAGATAGATGGGCAGACGGAGATAGTCAATAAGTGGATAGAGGGCTACTTGCGGAGTTATGTGTCAGGACATCAACAGGCATGGATTAGATGGTTACACATGGGTGAGTATTGCTACAATACCACCTATCAGATGAGCATAGGTATGACTCCTTTCTGAGCCTTGTATGGGTACGACGCTATGACATTTGTGGATTTGGTATTACCAGATAGCCGAGCTCCCAAAGCTTGAGATTGGTTACAGGAGAACCAAGATATTCTGAAGGCTCTCAGAGAGAACCTTCAGAAGGCACAAAATCAACAGAAGGTATATGCAAATCGGCACAGGATAGAGAGGTCTTTTGAGGTTGGGGATCTAGTATTCCTACGTTTGTAGCCATATAGGCAGTCCTCACTGAAGTAGAAGGGTGCAGAGAAATTGAAACCACGGTTTTATGGTCCATACTGGGTAGTTCGTCGAGTTGGGCAATTGCATCTGAGCTAGAGCTACCGAGCACAATAAGATACATAATGTCTTCCATGTTTCATGCCTTAAGAAGGCACTCGGACAACATATTGTACCATCTACAGAGTTGCCGCCACTAGATGAGGAGGGGAAGTTGGTGTTAGAACCAGAATCCATTATTGAAGAGAGATAGAGGGGCTTAGGAGCAGAGTGATCATCGAGTATTTGGTGCGATGGAAGGGATTGCCACTTGAGGATGCTACTTGGGAGGGAGAGCAGATTTTGCAGCATCCTAATTTGCATTTGCTTGAGGACAAGCAAAATTTGGGAAGGGAGGACTGTAATGTCCCCTTTCCTACACCAAAGGCCTAAGGGCCAATTCGAGTCCAAGCCTTGGTCATACCCAAGGGGCTTTGGATGTTGGGAGCTATTGGGTATGAATATCTAGTCCATTTTGTTATAATTCTTCATTGACATATGCAAAAAGGTGTTTTGGAAGGACTAGATGTTACGTTTTATTGTTAGGAAGGGGCCACATAGTACTAATGTTCTAATTTTGCATTGGGGGGTCACTTTTGGACCATGGCGACTTAAAAGGGAAAAGTAACTTAAGTTACTTTTATTTTATTGGCCCTTCCAAGGGAAAATGCGACTAGGGTTTATTGGGGCTCTTTTGCCTTGGAGAAGTTATATAAGGAGTTGGGGAGAAAGGAAAGACATTCTTGCATACCTAATTATCTCCTTTCATGTGCAACTGTTGTTTGCAAATCTATAGCTTGTGGAGTGAAATCCTGCAGGAACCCTAGCTTCGGTGGTGAGAGATCCATCCCTAGCTAGCAGGGCATTCTTCGGTAGTGAAAGATCTACCCTAGCTTGTCATTTTGGAGCTGTTTTCAGGGCTGATTTACAGAGATATTTTCAAAGGTTTTAGAGATAGGGTTTTGAGGGTTTTTGAGATAATTTGTGAAGATAATCAGTGGGTTTTCAGATCAGACTTACGGCAACAATAAAGAAAGGGTTTGGCATCATTTCTGAGGATTTCAAAGGGGTTTTGACCATCTACCAAAAAGGGCGACTTGTTTTGGAGATTGCAGCCTTTATTTGGAGGGTTTCCAGTTGGCCATTTTCAGATCTGAGGGTTGGAATATCATCTTCTATATTTGTAAATGTTATTTCCAAAGTTTCATAGTTTTTGCACTTGTATTCGGGAAGATATGAATTTTAGAAGTTTTCCAGCTGTTTAGGGCACGCTGTAATTTTCTGGCAGCATTATATTGTCTGAAAAATTCCAAAAATAGTTTTCTTATGTTCTTTATAATATTATCAAGCTCTCTTTAAATTTTCAAGTGATTTGAGTGGATATTTTGGGAGTTATTAATTTTCTTCAGTTTGCTGCCCTAACTGGTAAAAATCTACAAAAATCAGTATTTTATTTGGCTGCAAATTTTCAATATTTTGTGTTATTTAAGTGGTATCCCACAAGGGATATTTCAATTTCCATGATTTACAATCGACTAGATAAATGAATTGGGGTTTGGGGGTGGGGGTGGGTAGTCCCAGGTGGGCTTCATGGCAGTGCCCCAAACTTGTTTTTTTGGGACCTTATGGGTATGTAGTTGGGATTTTAGCCCATAGTTTTGGTAGCCACGGTGATGTAATAGCATTTTAATTTTTGACGTTTTCCTATTGATGTGTTTACATATAGCCGCACATGCATTATGGTAGAATAGAACTTGGAAGTAAATTATTGTATTGTTAATGATTGAGTCAATGAAATAAAATAGGACTTATTGTGCTGGGTTTTTTCTCAAAAGTGTTTTCCTAGGGTAAATCGTGTGTACTACATAATCTTGTGTATAAGCCATTTTTCCCATTATGTTTAACTTAAAGATTCTGTTAGTATTGCTTCTCTTGGATTAGTTTATAGGGTCATTTTCTCTTCAGCTACGACATTCTTCCAGATACTTTGAAACAAAACTGAGTGGATGTCCTTTCTGCTGCTATGATCCCATGTTTATAGGCATATGAAAACTAATGATCCGTCAAATGATATGTAGTCTCCATGTGTCAGTGGTATGCTGAAAGCCCTGCACAGAGTTTGGATACTGTGTGGTATGCCTCTTGGCTCTATGCGGCGTGCAACAAACATGTGTTGGTACCATGAGATGCTGCAGAGGGGTGCAAGATGCACGGAATGCTTGGTTGTGTGAGGAGTGCTAAATTCCCTTAGGAGAATAGCGCGGACTGGTGTGGTTGCGCTCAAATCAGTGTTGCAGTGTAGGTTGGATTGTACCAGCAAATCCTCACACATGACAGCCTGTGTTGGTTTCAAAATGGCATTTGGACAGGCCTTAGAGAGATACTCCCATCGGTGGTTAGGAGGCAAATCTAGGATTTATTTTGAAGCCATGGAGAAGATGTAAATTGAGGAGGTGGCCACAGATTTGGGAGAAGTTTCTTCAGTTTACATAACTCATTGGCCCTTTCAACAAATCCAACACAGCTGATGGAAAGGTTTGGCACAAAAGGAACCTGATTGGGTAGTGGAGGATGCATGTCAACAAAACCCTAGGATGTAGACTGCTTACTATTTGGTTGGTTGCTTAGACTGTTAATTCCTTTTAGGTTTCATCCACTCTATCAAGCCAGCAAAAATGTGCCGGTCCAATTATAGCTTCATCCACTCTATCAAGCAAAACAAACCTAGCTCGTAGAGAGCAGAGAAGTCTACAGAGTATTTGCAGGGACCTGTCAGATGTTGGGATGTTGATCACGAGGAAGCCACATAGGTTGATGAGTGAGAGGGTGTAAATCCTTTGCAAGGATTAGTAGGGGTACCCTGAGTGGTTTGATTAGCCAGAATTATTCTGAGAATGATGAAAATATTATTACTATATATAATGTCGAGCCTTTTGGCAACTTTAGAATCCATGGAAACGGAAACCGAGCAGTAGCAAAAACATGAGCCATGGGCCAGGCTTGCTCCATGGCTTTCCTGTAATTTACAGGACCCTTAAATTTTTCTATTTACTAAATAGTATGGTGAAGAGCTTATTACTTTTCTGATGTTTGGTATTTGAATTATATCTTTATGATTTTATTGTTATAGGAGATTTGATCAGTGTTAAGAATTGTTGCTTCAGTTTATTGATTTGAATTTCAAATTTCAGTCTCATAAATACAAACTTTTAAATGTGATATAATGACTCGTCACATTTTTTTCCCATTTTGAATGATAAATTAATGTCAAATGATGAGATTGAGAAATTAGAAGTAGAACTAAATCTATATACTATTTTTGTTTTTATCATAATATATGATGATCGAATGGTTCTTCTATGTTGATCTCATAGTTTATATCTGTTTAGTGATTAAAATTAAATAAACTTGCAACATATTTAATACCTGCATTCCCACATCCAAGAAAATTCATGTAACATTGTTTTTCCTTTTTTGAGGGAAACTGTTACAACCATTCTAGTATGCTTCTACAGCCATGTCATTTTTTTTGTTACAACCAATATTTGGCAGTTTTGCAACCAATATTTTCTGTTTGGTCTGAAAATTCAGCCATTTCCTGTCTATGTTCCCATTGTAATTAAGTTCTATTATGTGTATAACCTTTTAGATGCTTTTTGGAGCTGCTGATTTCAGTGTGAAGTTTGTTTTATCTTGAGCACCTTTGTGTCATCTTCCATTGTCTCTTTGACATTCAGCTCATCCTATCAGGTTGATTGTTCGATTTCAACTTCATGTCTTCATAAAAATCCTAATAATTGGATTCCTTACAACCAATAAGTCTTTATTTTAAATCTGAGCGCTCTCCATAATGAAGTGTCAGTTTAACAACTTGAGGCCCTACAACGTATTACAAGTTTTTATAGTGGAATCATTAATTGAATATGTGATTGTTTCTTTTTGTCATTTTGTCTGCCAGTGCATTTTCTTGCCAGCCTTCATTAAATTCCTTTATTCGAGCTCCTTGGCTTTTCAGCAACATGGTCAATTTCTTTGTGTTATTTTGTTTGCTTGGTTACAATTTGCAGGCAATGCCATACAGGGGATGTTACCATTTATCGTCATGGATGAATGCTCTGATAATGTTTTGTGGATTTTATATGGCTTTTTGTTAGATACAACAAAGAAAATAATAACTAACAATATGTGCCTAACAGAAGGAACTTACTGGAAATAACATACTGATCTGCTGTGTCTAGTTATTCCTTCAAGATTTATTAATTTGACAGTGTCACTGTGCTGTGGATGAACAGCGGCCCATATACCTGCAATGCTGTTCTTTGCAATTTTCTGGCCACATCTGGTTGTGTTACTTGATTTTCTCTGGACTAACCAGACTTAGGTTGGATCACATGTCTTCTGTGGCATTAGCTGGTCAGTCACACAGCCTCTTAAGTGGCAGGTTTACTATAAGTGTTTAATATAAGGGATTGACTAGTGGTGGGAGCAATGGTAGTTGTTACAATTAGTACCAACTCTGAGGGGCCGAGTTCTGTTGAGAACAAATGCTTATCTGGATAAATGCAGATCCTCCTAATTTTCTTCCATTTTCAGAAGCTACTATTTTGTCTTCCAATACAGATGCAGGGCTTTTGTCAGGTCATATGTAGTGGAGGGCAATCTTCTTATGAACCCTGCGTAAATTTCTCAAGCTTTGAAGTTATGTAATCCATTTGCGACATCTTCCTAACATTGGTATAATATTGATAGCATATATCTTTGTGAGTTCAAGTCTTAAAGGATAAAGTCTCTTGATAGTGAACGTTAAAAGAAAAGCTAGAATTATGATGGGAAAGGTGGCCATCTTACACAATTTCTGTAGTACCTTTCTATCTGTCATATTGATAAATTTGAAGTGAGGTGGTCCTGTGCAGAAGAGTTTTTAATCTTTCGAACTTTTCATCTGTCTTTCTAAATGTCATCATCTTCTCTTCCCATGGTTTTTTCAACTACTTTCATTTTATTGCTTATTCAATTAATCCACTGTTATGTTGCATGATTAAGGAGGGAAACGCTTGAGCCAACACATTTTCTTATTTTGTTTTTGAAGCTTGATGAACTGGAGAGAGCCTTGGATTTTCCACAGTATAATAATGTCTTCATGGCAGTGCTGTTCCATGCTTCATGGTGTCCATTTTCAAAGACCTGCCGATCCTTATTTGATGTTCTGTCATCATTATTTCCCAACATTTATCATGTCGCTGTAGAGGATTCTGCTGTTATGCCTAGGTAAGGAATGAGTATCCTCTGACTCTGGTAAACTTTGAACTGTATTTGCATATTCTGCGGAACATGGCAGCTCTTTCAGCCATAGTAATCTGCATTACAATAATTTTGTATATTTTCCATTGCTTAGTATTCTGTGCCATTGTTTCTTTTGGTGTAGGGATTATTTTTAATCTCTCTGAACTATTTGGAATTTGCAGTGTGCTTTCAAGGTACGGAGTTCACAGTTTCCCATCCCTGTTTCTACAGAACCAGACATCTAGGGCGTGCTATCATGGATCGAGAGATCTGGAGTCCCTTGTGCTTTTCTATAAAGAGATTACAGGTACCTCTAATTTCTGACTTTATGGTGAGACACCATTTATGTTAACTTGTCTACCAACTGGTAGTTTGTCTATCTACAGGTATTGAGCCCATCATTTTAGACCATCTGGCAAAGGACTATGGAAATAGCTTCAGGAGCCATTTCAGTAATGATTACGGTCAAAGCAACGAACATTCTCTGTATCCATGGGAAATGTCTCCAAGGAAATTGATTCAGCAGGAGCCTTACCTGATATTTGCATTGCTTTTTCTCACTATGAGAGTTCTTGTCTATCTCTTACCAAAAGTCTTAATGTGGATCAAACAGTACCAGTTAGAGCACATGTGGCATATAAATTTGGCTCTTTTGAGTGAAAACACATCACCTTTCTTGAAGCACACCCTGCACATGATCAATCTAAATAGAATTTGTAGTCGTTTACAGCTTTCTAAGATTAGGAACTTTCAAGAAGGTGTGAAGAATGTAAGGGTATGGGCCTCATCATTGGCCTCTGTTTCTCTTGGCAAAGGCTCAGTCAATAGACCTGGTTTTAGCAGTGAATCTGGTTGAGATCCATGATCCAAAGTTAGATACTTTATAATGCAACATAAAGAGGGACAAAAAGAGGTAGATATATTTCAATACCTGAACAATGTTCATTGAACGAGATGAATATCTATGAATTTGGCACGAGAATTTGCACTTTCTTTCAGATATATCAGATTCCTGTGTCACTGTAAATTAGAGACCTTCTAGGTAAGAACTTGGCAGTTCAAGGATGGATGTTGGAGATGTGATTTCCTTCTATCATTACTGTTTAGATGAGATTCTGATGCCAAGAATTATTGCCTCACCTCTTCCAAGTGCAAGCTTTTGGACTGTTCTGTTAGAACCATTAATTAATGCTTCCTGTGCATTGTATTTGAAAGCTATTCCTCAGAGTATTCGTATGCACATGTTTGTATCCTGTTAAAATGCTACATGCGCTTCTTTCAAGTTATGTTTTTATTATGCTTTGTAAACTGTTCAACGAAAAGGTCAATTTTTTTAATAAATTGAGTTTGAGTCTGAACAATTTTAATTATTGTTGTATTGATCTCATTCATTGGTCTCAACAATGTAGGCATAAGGCAATTCTGTTTAGAGGTTGTAGTGCCAGATGTGTACAGTGGAGATTTTCCACACAGTAGTTATCTTTTCCGACCATCCAGTTTTCTCTATTTGGGATTGGTTATGATCTGGTTGACGTTGAATGTTCTTTGGAGGCTGTCTATTAGGTATTCATTTTCAGAGTTTCTAATGGGTCCCAAACCTACCAATTCATCTGTATTAGAGTCATTTTACTGAACTGAACCTTTCATCTGAAGGAGGCCGTACTTGGTCTGTGATTCAGAAAATCTCAGTAATATTTGATATATATCTTGTGGTGCAGTTTGCTTCGATGATCTAAGTGAGACAACTTTGTGAATGCTGTGAACTTGAACGAATTATACTACAATGGCTATAGGGTTTTCTTGTCACGATTCTATTTATCTAATTTGTAGTCCTACACAGGATTGGCAGAGTGCTTTAAATAGAGAGAGGATAGAGGTTTCATATCAGTTGTATGCTCCTTCGCATTACCAAATATGGAGAGCTCAACTTTTTATTTTATTTATCGGGCTCAGAAATAAAGATATTATAGAGTAGACATTGTTTTTTGATACCACCATAATTCTATTTGAATTTTTTCATTTGATTTGATTATAGAGGATCTTTTTGTATATTATCGTGGTAGATAATGCTCTATTATATTTTTCAACTTGGTTCGTTTTAGAATTGCATTTTTCAATTGAACAGTTACATATAGCTTAGGTTCCTAGCTCTTTTTGGCTAAAGTTACCTAGGATTAAGGGAACCTAGACTTGTAAATATTGTTGGTGAGATGCTATCTCCCAATTGCTATTTATTTATGTTCGATTTTTTTTGTTGAAGGTCTGGATTTAATCCAGTCTTCTTTAGCTCAGATGCAAGGTCTAAGGGGTATTCATTTTGCTAAAGTTGTTCGGGCACGATCCCGACGTCATCCCTTATTAAGATGTCTTGGGCCTTTGCACTTGGCACAAATTGATACTTGGTGGCCTCTTTGAGAACTTAACAATTAAATTCTCCAAAGTAAGTTCAAGATTTTATAGTCAATGTTGAAGTGCTTTTTTATTTAATGCTCTTAACAAAGCTTACGAATTTATGGAATAGTTTCATATGGAATCACATAATTAAGAAATTTACATATTCACTAACATGCAATTCCTTCCGGGAAAATGTCATGGAGGTGGAAAGCCACTAGAGAGAGGATTCACAAAGTAAATAACTACAATACAATAATTTAATTTTTTAATAGCCCCGTTGCAAATTCCATTGCAAATCATTTTTCTTCTCGGTGAGGTTGACCAATGTTGTTTATATTTTAGATGTTTGTGCACCCTTAATTTTGTAAGATGTAACCGTGTTCTTTTTAGGATTTAAGGATTCTCTCGTCCTAAATCACATAATAATATAGATATTCTGAAAACTTCACTGTGTTAGAGGTAGTCTAATGACATAGGATTTCGAGTTTAGTTTTCATTAATTTCAAGTGCGCTTTTGACGATAGGAATTAGGAGTTGACCATCACAATATACTTATAGACTTTGCTCACATCAGCTAAGGAGGTGCATACAAATCATTACTTCATAACTCGATTGTAAGGTATATGCGCAGTGATCTCTTGTATTCTTGAGAAGTTCGGTTTACTTTTATGCATTGGTCACATGAGAGTAGACTTGGAATTTGACGGCCACCCTTGCCTGTCAAAAGAAAAATATGTGACGGCTGGTTATATGTATGCCTTTCAATTTACGTTTTGAATAATATTTAAGATTGTCAAAAAATTACAACTTGAATAATATTATTTTCTATTGTTACATTTTGTGCAAAATCAAGATTGGAAAAAGAAAATGGAATACAAGGTCAATTGGAATAAACATGTTATCATGCATGGTTGCACATTGGGTTTAGGCACCGGAGAAAGCTACAACCATTCATTTAATTAAAATTATGTTTTGACATAAATTTATTAGTACTCTCTGAATAATGTCAGGGCTATTTATTGAGTGCATTTAAGATAGAACAAACCTTCAAATAATAGAAATTTACCAAATTTATGGTATGTAAAACAAACAAACAATAATAATGCAATAATTAAACAACATATATGGAGTTGCATTGATCTTCTTAGCTTCTTTCTACTTGAAGTTGAAATTAAATCTGCATTGAAAATAAATAAAAATTAGTTTGCATTTAAAGATTGTATAGAGATAATCATTCTAAATTTAAGTAAATTGGAATTAGAATAGTAAATTACTAAATGGTTTGAAAAATCAATATAGAATAACTTGTAGTTTCACTTAACAAAAAGAACAAAATATAATATTGAATTTAGAAATTATAATTGAAAATAAATCAATTTTTTTAAAATTTATTTTTGAACAAAAAATCATATTCAAAATCATATATTATTATATATTATATTTCTAAATTATAATTTTTAATATATTAAATTTTTCTACCTCATATAATGTATGACTACTAACATTTTTTATGGTTTGTAAAAATATACACCTTCAAATTTACAACTTGGATAAAAATTAACCGATCTAAATTTATGGTTTAAAATTTTATTAAATTGTAAATTATGGTTAAAATATGAAAAAACAGCACATAGACCATCAAATTCCGTGGTTGCATGACAACTCAATATAATACAATTTACATTTTGTATGGAGTGCATCATTTTTACATTTGATTAGCGATGTTGGTTGAAAAATTGTATATTTTGATGTTCCAACATGATAAATACCTACCTCAAAGTAAGCATTATAAAGACACAAAATTCCAATAAACAATGCCTAATTAAGTGCATAATTGAATATGGATAGAGAGAGCACTCTTTATGCAATGCCCGCTTCAACCTACCACTGGAGACCAAGAAACAACTAGGTTTAGCTAGGAAAAATTATGGAATAATTTTTTTTTTTTAAAAGGTGTTAGCAGATAAGGTTACAAGATCATAGTTATCACAAACCAGGTTTAGGTTAACAAACAAGATTGACTTGCGAAAAGATTCTACAACATCTCACAACAAGCACAAGGTCAAAACAAGGGATAAAATTCATCACTTAGGTTAAAGGAGTAAATTCTCACTCCTCCCTTCCCTAACAGGCTTACAAGATTCAACTTGATTTTTCACACACTTAGAGTCATCCAAACTTTCTTAAATTATGCTCATTGGATAGGAAATTTTCTCACCTTTCCAACCATATAAAGAAGTCCTTTTAACTCCTTGTAAAACTCAAGTTATGGGCGGCGGAGTTTCAGGGAGAAATTTTCCCTTCCTTAGGTGTAAGGTGCAAAACACCTCCGCGTGCCCGCGGGGCCGATGAAGGGGAGACACATGGCATGCTCTGGTTGGCTGAAAGGGTCGGTGGGCCGATGGAGCGGGTTGAGACTTTTAAGTCTCAATTGCCAAAGAGCGCTAAGAGGACAAAAGGGTCTCGCGCGCATGCCGATGCCCTAGTGCCACGTGTCACACGCCTATTGGTCGCGGGGAAAAATGGTGAATTTTTCCCAAGGTCAAAACCCAAAATCTTACCAAAGGAAATTTTCCTTTCCTCCTCCGCCATTACCAAAAATGCTACTTGGCATCTTGTTATTGGATGCGGGTCGGTGGAGCGGCAGAGGGAATAAGAAATTTGTGCCAAAAGTTTTAAAAGGCCAAAAGGTTCGCACGAACCCGTGTGTCCGCTTGGACACTTGTCAACACCCCATTGGTTGCGGGGCTGCGGGGCTGCGAGGAAAAAGTAAAATTTTTCCTAAAGAGCCAAAAGACAAAGTTTTCAATTTTTCTTTCGCGCTCTCGCCAAGCCACGTGTTAGCACGTGATTGGGCGGGGCCGTGGGGTTGCGAGAGAAAATTGGGAAAATTTTCCCAAAGGCAAATTTTTCAAAAGTTAAGTTTTCAATAAAATTCACCCCTCCCAAGTACCACGTGGCGACACCTGATTGGCTGAGAGTGTTGCGGGGTTGCGGACTTTTTGGGGAAAATTTTCCAAAGTTCAAATTTTGATTTTTATTCAGTTAGATTTATTTTTTTAGGTGGCCATTTTAAAGTAAAAACTTCAAATGGCTATAACTTTTGATAGGAAGCTCCATTTTGGGCAAACAAGGACTTTCCAGAAAGCTCTCAGAGTCCTCTTTGCACCGCAATCATTAGTTTAGAATTTTGATAAATATTTGGGGGTCAATTTTAAGAAATTGATCTAGAGGGTTTAAAATTTAAAACTGACAATTTTTCCAACTTGTAAGATTTATTCAATTTTGATTTTTCTTCTTCTCAACATGCAAAATGAACATGGAGGAATGATCTTGGGTAAGTTTAAGAGTGTTATCAAGGTTCAATTTGTGGATTGAGTTGCAATTTATATATTTTACATCTTTTGACGGGAAAAAGGTCCAAAGAAGTTCTAAAATTGATTTTTGAAGTTCTAAAATGTCTTTCTTAAATGTTGAGGTCAAATTGAGTTCATTAGGACTTATTACATCTAAATTATAATGTTTCATATCTGATTACAAGTTATAACTTTGAGTTGTACATTTATTTGATAAATTTAATTGATAGATTTGTAGATAAAACAGAGATCATTTACTAACAGTTTTAATTAGCAATTTTGCAACTCTTAAGCATGGAAATCATATCAAATCTGATCTAAGGCATTCTATTCTTGTCTAAAGAAATTAATTGACTTATCCACTCATTCCAAGAGCACAAACAACAATTGATATTTCAAATTTTTAATAAATGCAAAGGACAGAAGGTTGTCTCTTTCTCCCACACGTATTTTCCTTTTTTAACAGAGATTTTAAAACACAACAATAAAATTTCAATGCAATGGTACAATTTGAGAAAGAGATGTTTTTCTTTCATTGATTTCAAACAACACATTACAACTTATTTCCTTTCTTTAAATTTCAATATACAAAATACGAGTAGATTTCATTCTGTCACTTATTTTCAAAACAGAGTATGAAATGCTAATTCCTTACATTGCACAAATGAAATTCACTCTTTCCTTTCCAATGCAAAGTGTCTCTACATTACAATAAAAGCAATACAATTCATCCACTTCAAAGTGGGAAGGTTACAATAATTCTGATCAAAGGAAGGGACTGTCAAACTGATTTTCTCCAAGCTCCAAAACAACAGCATGCTAATTTCTTCTTCTTTTCATCTGATCACAACAAGGAAGGGGGAAAGGCAACGCTCTCCACCCAACCAAGACATCCAATGGGAAAGGAGAAGCCATCTTTCCCCATTGGCCCCCGAGCCCCAACCATATTGAAATGGAGCATGAATAACAACACATGGCAAAAGAGGCTTCTTTCACAACAAACAACTTTATTTTCACATGCATAGGACAACAAAATGTACAATTCAAAAACAAGACAACAGATTCCCAAGCGCACTTAAACATTTCAAACAACACATAGGCTTCTTCAAGCAAGCCAAATAAGAGCAAGAGCTATGGGGAGCTCCTTATACCTCCCAAGTTGGACTTGGGCATCCACCAATAAGCATACCGCCAAAACCATATCAATTCCCATAAACCTTATATCTCCCAAACCCTCCTTATGCCCCCCCAAAGAGTAAGAAATGCAAGCAATTTCTTTTCCTAGGTGGATCCCAAACCAACACTCCCTCCACAAGAATAAGTGCCATTAGCAATCCCTTATGCCCTCCCATGTGAAATCCCCATAGTCTTCTCCTACAGTTTGCCCTAAGCACTCTACCCAACTAGCCAAGAATGCAAACACAAACATAGTTAAAAAATACATGCAAGAAAAGGGAAAAACAACATTTAAAATGGGACAAGATCCTACCTCTCTCCATAGTGGAGATTGTTTCCAAAACAACAGATTCTTGAATGCTCAAATTATGTAGTCCAAAACAACAAGTGCATACAAAAGACTCCAAGTTCTTCCTCAACTAAGCTCCAAAAAAATGGCCCCTAAGAGGAAATGACAAAGTTTCAACAACCCAAACAAGAGGAGAAATTCGAATTTTATAAGAGAGAGAGGGAGAGGATGATGTGGATTCCAAGTGGGATGCCACATCATTCTTACTCCACCCCAAAAGGAGAAAGTAAAATCACAATAAATGGAAAAGACAAGCAACTTACACACTCAAAATTAACCCATACATTAACAAGGACTGAATTAAAAGCTTGTAAGGAAAGTGTAATAAACACTTACACATAGTCATTTCAAATTTTAATTATAAGGGCTAAAATTTACTCCCAAACCATAGGTATGGTTGGTGTATGATTTTAAGAGGTGTGGGACAAGTTTAACTTGTCCCACAAGCCTCAAATTTGGCCTCCAAAGTAAAATTTGAATTCCATAGAGGATGGAGTGTTCTACACTCCAAAATCTGACTTACACAAACTCTCACATCACTTACACATCTCTTACATCCTCTTACACATTCTTACAACATGAATTAATATCTATGACTTCATTTATTACTTACTTTTGACATAATGATTTATTTATTTAACATATGGTTATACATGACATGAATCCAATTTAATTAATAACCAAGACAACACTTTATTACTTACATTCCACATCCCAATTAAATTTAAATAAAGTTTAACTATATGACTATCACATTTAAATTAAAAATGAACCCATTACAAATAAAAATACATACAACAATAATGAAAAGGAACACATAAATAAAACACACATATCCCATGGTCACAATAATGGAAATCCCCCCCATGGGAAATCCTAACATAACACAACACACAAACAATTACAGTTGCCATGGTGACCCCGTTGAGTTCATCCAGAATTTCAATATGGTTAGTCTCCAGTCCCCTGACATTGTTGTGATATTTTAACCTGCAAAATAACAATATCTCCTTTGGCCTCGTGGCCATATCAGAACATCCGAAATGATATAAGCAACATATAAATATCAAATCAAAATCACAACAATATCAAAAATTCAACATCTTCATTTTAAATTCAATTTTGCCACTATATCATCACCCAATGAATCTCTATACTAGAGCTACTCATAATATCAAATGTCACATGTCGAAAATCAATATCAATAACTTTGTCCATATAAAGCACTATATCATCATCCATAATGTCTCCAATAATCATCATGCATGCTAACTGAATCAAGGTCCATAGTAATCCATGATGTAACATATACACATCATACTAAGTCAAAACATAATAATGTCCCAAAATGAGATTAACAGTAGCAAGATCAGTATCTAAACAGTGTCAAAGGGATGTGGGCACTACACTTTAACTTTTTAAAATGCACTTGCTCTAGTGAAGAAGAGCTTTGGCTGCTTGAAGTGCTTTAATCCAAAACCTAAGATGAATAAGGGTGGTTTTGGGGTTCATTGTTAGCGACGGTCTCTAAAATCACTCATCAAAACATGTTACAAGTTGTAGCCTAGGGGAAACACAAATTATTCTATTTACAACTTGTTATACTTAATCAAAATTCGCTCAATTTATATTTTAAAATTTCATTTGCCGCAAAATTGTGATGTGTGGGGCCTACTTTGGTTGGTTAGGTTGCCTAATTGGTGCTTGTTGAACTTGTGCTAGTGGAGGAAGTGATGGAGGTGGCGGTGCTTGGGCTGCCTGGATCTTTCGAGCATTAAGTGATGGATGATGTACTTTGGGATATCCTTCATAGTCTTCATAGTTGGGTAGGATTATTTCCATGTCCGCTTTGTAGATTTTCTAGTTTGCAATGGCCTCATCCACTCTATCGAAGTATATTTGTAGTTGCACCAAGGCTTGCATTACGTCAAATAGATCTTCTTTGGCGGTATTGGCTATTGGACCATGAAGATATATTGTGTTATGTATCTCTTGGATTAATGCATTTATGCGATCCCTAAACCTCTGTGCTTGTACTTTGACAAAACTAGTGCATAGTGTATTCCTTTCCTAGTCTTGTAATTTGTCACTAACATTATCATGAGCTGCATTGATGTTTTTAGCACTTCATCCAACTCTTGTTCATTTGTCTCCACTATCGTTTGTTCTTGGAGTTTCTTTACAAGTTTAGTATCATTTTGGGTCTCAAAAAAGCATGTAGTTGTGTATTCCAGGTCTAGTAGTTTGAATGTGATTTGCTTGGCTTGGATTGTGGCTTGTTGTAATAGCTTTATGTATTTGTGCAATGTCAAAATTACACCTTTGAATTCTTTCTTGCTCTGGAACACTTGAGTCTTAACCTTCGTCATAGTCTTTGGTTCTGCCGATTGTCCACAAGCTTGGTAACCAGAGTGGTTATTTGCACTTGCTCACTCATAACTTGGTCACCTAAGGTTTTAGTGACAAGTTTAGAACAATTATCTTCAATCCACTTCTTTAGGTTGCACAATGTTTGCTCCAAGGTTGCCTTATGTTGGGACAATTGCATGGTTTTCGCGCCTATATTTGCTTGAAGTGTGTACACTTCTTCAATTTGTGCTTATAGTGGCAACTTCTTGATATCTACCTCAACAATGTTGACAATCACTTGCGCACTTGGAGCAATTTGGGGCACTATGGCTTGCACTTGGGAGGTGAGGATCTATTTTTGCTTTCTTGTTTGCATAGTAGTCTACATTCCCCACCAAAATATTGGGGTGTCCCCTCATACCGATTTGGAGGTAATCGGCTCCGAGCTAGAGCTTTCTACCTATGTGGCACTTTCCTTTTGTTTTTCTTCTAGTTGTGCATTGTTTGCTTCCATTTAAAGGGCGATTATTGCTAGCTTATAATGTCCCCTTTTTTGAATTGATCCAGTTGAAGGCTTCTTGCCCATTCTTCTTCTTGTGGGAAAGAAGAAGATGAACAAGGGAAGCCCTTGGATTATATTTTAGTCTTTCTTTAATTAATAATTACATTTTTTTGTATTTTCCTTCTTAAGTAGATCAACTGGGTTGGAGAGCTTTTAATAAAGCTTAAAAAGATGAAATAAGCTTCTAAGGAGGTCGGTCTTGGGGGAATTCCTCCTTAAAGACTCTTGGCGCCACCATAAGGGTATATAAGGGGTTGCATAGGCTCATTTTGGGCATGTTTTGGCTTATATACTTTTATCTACTTGGTTCTAGAGTTGGTTGCTCTATTCCAATCCACTAAGGGTGAAAATCCATTAGTGTGGCAAGCAAGGAAGACGAAATCTTTCTTGTTGAAGTTTGGAGAATGAAAGCTCTCCAACTTGGTGGTGTTGACGAATTCTATGAAGATTATATTGTTGGATGAGCAGCTTAGGGCATCAAGGAGAAGAATATCAAGGGTTTATCATCACTTTTGGCTCCCTCTCCTAGGGTAGTGACTTGGGTGTGAGTGTGTTTGGGTGCCTTCTAGGGCACGTTTTGGCATTCCAAGTTGATATTCAGATTTCTACATATTTATAAGGCTTGATCTATCATTTATTTGGCATTTATTGGGGTTTGGAGACCTCATTTTCAGTCACATTTGATAGTTGTACTTCTTTGATATTTAATTAATTTCCAGCTGTGTTTGTGGTTGAGTTTTGGGTGATAATTGTCCTAATATATTCCTAAAGGGTTTCTATATATTGTAGATGGTGATATTTTGTTGAATTATTGCTCTTTTCAAACCGCTGTCATAAAAATTAGACTGCTGTACACCTTTGCTGTTCCATTTTTCAGTTGGCTGGTATAAAAATCAGAGTTTATTTCAGTTTGGGTTTGTGTGATTTCATTGTTTGTTTGGTTCAGCCCTAGAAAGGGACATTACATGGCTCCACTTGTTCCGCCTCCTCGCTCTTTTGTTCCATCTCAACCTTTATGTTTGCCTCTACTTACTCCTATGCTCATGCCTTGGCTTATGTCTCTTGTTCGTTTGCTGACTTTCCCGTCATGCTTGTCTTTTTCTTTCTACTCTTGGTCTCTTTTCTTCTTGTTATTATTTCTTCTTTCTCTATTCCTCTTTGCTTCTCTTCTTTTATTCTTCTTTCTTTTCATGTTCTTTCTTTTGTTTCTCATCTTTAAGTCTCTAGACTTAAACGTGCATAATTTTTTTCCTTTGTAGCTCACCTCCTCTTCTTTGCGCTTCCGTCCTTCCTCATCTTGTTTGTTTTTGTTCTTCACATTAGCCTTCTTATTGAATTCCTCCTTTTTTGCCTCGTGCTTTTACTCACCTATTTTCTTGATGACCTCCTTGGTGACTTCTTTCCTTTTGTGCTTGTCTTTCTCAACCACAATCTCTTGCTTTTTCATCTCTTCCCATTGCTTCTTTTCACCACTTCTTGTGTGGATTGTGCAGTTGTAGTTGGTTGTAGTAGAGGATGTTGCACACTAGTCATTGTGGTTGATCCGTAAACTTCTACTTTGGAACTCTACGAATCACACAACTATGCTGTTCTACTTTAAACATTGGAAAATAAAAGATTTGCTTGAAAAATTAGAGCTTTGTGACTGATTATCTAGTGCTATAGAAAGGAAATTGCAGAGTAGGAAATAATTCAAAACTTCAACACCAACAATTTTATCCTGGAAACCTCCAATGGAGGAAAACTAGTCGAGAAGGAAACTACTCTTTCTTCCCACTTTTATTGGTCTAATATAGACAATTACATATTACAATAAGTATGAAAAGAAGCAACAATGTAAACATTCTCTCCAATTACTTTCTTGCTCTGTTTCTACACCTTGCTCCTACAATTCCACTCCAACACTAAAGATCTTGCTCACTTGCTCTCATTAAACTCTGCTTCTTGATCTCTCTAGATCTTCAAATCCTCAATCTCTTGCTCCTTTCATGCATTTTTAGGCCTTCCCATGTCCTCCTGTGCACTAGAGGATGTGAAAGGGCATGGAAAGGGAAGAGGCACGGTTTGGCGCTTCAAATTCACATCTATTAGCATTCCATTCTTCTTTTTTTGTTCGAAAGTGTCATGACTACCGCCTTGGTTGGGTGGTGGTTTCAGGACCACTACCCTGAAGGGTGGCGGTTCAAACTACCGTTCTCCTGAGCGCGCGCCTTCCTTCTAGAACCTCAGTTTACCTCATTTTATCCATTTTTCTTGTTCCTTCTTCTTGGTGCTTTGATGGAACCGACGAAATGGTGTGTTTTTTTTTAATCCATATGGATCATAACTCCCCTACTTAGGAGGATTTTGGTATCACAAAAGCTTAGTGTGGGAGTGGTAGAGGAATCAACTACCTCTCGTGCTCATTCGAGTACCACTTTGGGTTTTCCTTGGCGTATTCTCTTGTCCAACTCGCCAAGACTCTTGTGGATCTCTGGTTTGTTGCTCCAGTGCTACATCCTCCTTCGAGTTACCTCGAGTACAATCCTTTTTGGAAGGTAACTTCTGTATCTTTCCTTCTTTGTCATGCATAAATGGCATTAGTGGATGCGAGCTCTTGCAACTTGCTATCACGTGCATCTACATGAAGTATGGCCTAAAGGTTTCTTCTCCAACTTGCTCAAGTATGGCAAAGGTCCCATACTATAGTGGTTTAGTCCTTGCCTGTCTTTGTCTCTTGAGATGGATTGGGTGAATCCTCTCCAAGTACGCTTCTGCTATAGTCACCACCGTTCCTTGTATATCCTCTTCTTCTTGCTGCCCCATGGTCAAGTCCAGTGAATCCTTAGGTAGATCTGATATGACGTATAGCGGAATTTTGTTTTGTTCCTTGAATGAGCAGTCCCTATTATGTCTTCTTACGAAAAAAGCCGACAAGTGCTATCCAAATTCTCCATCCTTTGGTCAAGAACATTTGTGGTCTCACGTACATTTTCTTTTCTTCCAATGAAAGCAAACAAAACTGATGATTTTCCTGAATAAGTCTTGGTGCTTGGTTGACACTTACCATAGCCTTCTTTGATTTGCTCTGGTGTGCCTAGATGTTAAAACTAACTCCGTCCTTGACCCATCTATACCAGTTCTCCCTCCTTGTGAACACAACATCCTTGGCATATAAGTAAGGACTTCCGAAGACAACGTCAAATGCATCAAGTGGAATAATATCAACCTCTAATACATCTATGTATTGGGTATTTATCCCAAACTGAAACTTACACTTTCTTGTAACTTGTATTTCTACACCCTTCTTCACCCATCCTAGTGGGTATGGATGTGGATGCGCGTAAGTCTCTAGACCAAGTTGTTCTACAACCGCATCAGAAATCAAATTTGAATGAGAACCAAAATCTACTAAAGTGTTTACCTTAGTCTTCTTGATTTGGATTCTGATTTGAAATAGCTTACTCATCTCTTCTTCTTCTTGCTGCCCCGTACATGTTAGTGGTCATGCATCCCAACCTCTCGTCTACATCCGAATCATCCTCAATCTCCACCTCTCTTTTTGTCTTCACAGTGGCCATGGATTTCTTGGAATCCTTGGTTCGGTGCTTTGGGTGCAATTCTGGATGTAACTTCCAACATGTGGTGTCAGTATGTCCATTTACATCACAATTCTTATAGAAATTCTTAGGATCTTTACAAGTATGCAAAGTAGTAGTGGCATGTTTACCTTTCCATTTACCTCTGCTACTTGTCTTCCCTTGTTCTTTGTCCTACTGTTCTGTTGACTGGTCTCCCTTTGGCTCTATTTCTCCTTGCTTCTTCTCGTCATCAATGTAGTATGCTTGTATACAAGCTTCATTGAGATCCTTGGGCTTCATGGAGATTACCTTCCTCCGAAGGTGAGTGTGAAGTCCTCCCAAATACTTGGTCAGAATGTCCTCATCCTCCAAGTCCATATTAAGCAACATGGCTTGTCTCTAAAATTCCGTAGTGTAGTCTTGCACGCTTTGATCGCTGTCTGTCTAAAGTACTGCCACTTAATCATCATGTCAGTCTTATGGCCAATAGGATAGAAGTTATGCTACGCCCTTAACCTATTGCTTGTATTAGGATATGAGTAGCTGACTTGTGGCTTACCATATCATTTTATTATATCATTTATACTTTCTCATGCTTAGTAGGTTGGCCTTGGTGATGGCCATAACATATGAATAGTATATATAGGGGATTGTAGGTAGTAATTCATCATTATTGGAGCATTTGAGTATTATTGTATGGTTTGGAGGTTGCCCCCTCGAAGTGGCGAAGCTATTATAATTGCATATTGAGATCATTATTCTGGAATATTGTGTTATTTTGTGTTATATTGCTGCTCATGATCTGAATTATACAAGTAATTTCATTACAAGTGGTATCAGAGTTGCGATCTGGGCCAAAATTAGGGCAAAAAACTCTAATTTTTTGTTTCCACCATATATTGCGAACTAGAGAGACTTGGTGGGAGAAATTTTTATCATAGTTGTGAAACATTTTAAGTAAAGTTCCCTAAAAATTTTAGACTTTTTGATTTATTTTGCAAAAGTTATTACAAAATTAGGTTTTTTCATAAAATTGCTCGCTAGGGTGCAAATTTTGGAATTTTTCAAATTCGTTAAATTTTCCGAAAGAAAAACAAAATTTAATTGGGTTTTGTTATTTAAGTTTGTTTATATTTGGCCGAATTATTATATAAATACAAAACCCTAAAATTTGACTGTGATCCCTACATCCTACTATTTTGGGGCATCATGGTGGGGCCTTCCACAAGGGAAAAAAGAATCCCATCACTCTAGGTAAAACACCAGAAAAGGATGAGATAGTAGTTGAGGAGTTGGAGACAGAAGATATAACTACAGATTCCTCAGGGTTAGGGTTTACTTTGACAGACCATAAAGTAAGCCAACTTGAGTTTAACCTGAGAGACCTCGAATCTAGGGTGGCCACAAAAGAAGATGTGGATAAGATTGGACATAGATTGGAGGATTTCATGCAAAAATTCAGTATGCATATGATGGGTAATCATACTTATGTCAATCAAGGTGGATCCTCAGGTCAACATAATAGACACATGAGCCAGAGTGGATCTTCGAGTGTGCACAATCCAAATACGAGCACTCTGCAGGCCCGTACTATGTTTCCAAAAGTGGAGATGCACAAGTTTGATGGAAAGGATCCACTCAATTGGATCAACCAAATGGATAATTTCTTTGAACTACATCAGATTCCATCAGGACAAAAGGTGACCATGGCATCTTTGTATCTTGAACTTGACCAATTCATATGGTATTGATGGTTATGTGCTCAAAGGCAGAAGAGTGGTCTTAATGTTACATGGACAGTCTTCACTAAAGAGTTACAATTACACTACAGTTCTAGTGTGTCAGATAATTACTTCAGCCAATTAGCAAAGTTGAGGTAGACAGGATCTGTTAAGGATTACATTCATCACTTCCAAAACCTTTCTTTGCAGGTGCAAAATATTTTTTTGGATAGAGGGTAAATTGAGGGTGTTTGAAAGGACCCACATCCTTGTACACATGAGGATTTTTGAGAGGATCCACAACGTAGTTACAATGAAGGGGACCACTTAATAGGAACCCAATTGAAGCAACCATGAAACCGAAGTGAAGATGCAGCGATCGTTGACAACGACCGCAGCGAGTGGGACAATTTAGAGCAACTACCAGCGTCGGCAGCGAGAGGAGCAGCCACCAGGATCAGCAGCAAGCGGAGCAGCCACAAGTGTCAGCAGCGAGAGGAGCAGCCACGACCGCAGCGAGAGGAGCAGCACCGAAGCGGAGCAGCCACCAGCGTCAGCAGCGAGAGGAGAAGGAGCCACCAACGTCGACAACAAGAGGAGTAGCCACCAGCGTCAGCAGTGAGGAGTAATCACCAGTGTCAGCACGAGCAGAGATGCCGCCTCTAGCGGTGAAACCACCTCCGAGGAGGATCGTGCCTCGGGGGGATTTGAAACCGGGTGGGCAAGCACACAACCAAGTGTCTTGACCGCACCACTCCCACCCCATCGGCTTGCAGGTGGAAAATATTACTGAAGAGAATCTGAATGACCTATTTCTTGGGGGTCTTAAGGATCACATTGAGCATGAGGTGCGTATGTTTAATCCTCATAAGGTTTCTGATTCGATGATTATGGCAAGAAGGGCAGAGGAGAATTTTTTTTCAAGTAGGAGACAACATTTCACTTTTACTAGAGATCGCAACACCTTGGCCCCAACACTCCCTCGACCAGTTAGATTGACACCTCAACAAATTGAAGAAAAAAGAGAAAAAGGGTTATGTTTTAACTGTGATAGTAAATTTGGACTTGGACATAAATGTGCTGAAAAGAAGTTGTTCTACATTGATGGGCCTAGTGAAGATGAAGATAATAATGAAGATGTAGAGTCAAAGGTCTTGGTTGAGCCAGAAGAGGAGTCAGGAGATCCTCAGCCAACGATCTCATGCCATGCAATTTCAGGTATTAGCACCCCCAAACCCTAAAGGTGGTTGGATTCCTAAAAAAATAGAGGGTCACAGTGTTGATTGATTCAGGAAGTACTCACAACTTTATCAATCATAAGTTAGCAGTGTGCCTAAACTGTTTCATTTATCCAGCTCCTGAATGTCAAGTAATGATTGCTAATGGAGGTACTGTTACTTGTTCTGGAAAATGCCATAGCATTAAGCTTTCCATGGGAGATTACATACTAAATAGTCCCATGTATGCCATTTCTATGGGAGGAGCAGACATTGTGTTAGGGGTTCAATGGCTTACCACTTTGGGAACCATTGAGATGAACTTCCAAGACTTGTTCATGCGATTTCACTCTGAAAGAAGGACTTTTGAGCTAAGAGGCTTAAGAGCAAAGTGTCCACAAATAGCAAGTTCTCATCAGATGCAAAAAATTCTAAAAAAGGGTGTAGAGGGAATTATGGCACAACTCTTTTTCATTGGAGGTTTGTCATTCTAATGACATTATACCATCCAATATGCAAAGCGTGTTGATGCACACTCAGTTGTATTTGAAAATATACCAAAGGGCTTACCTCCAAAGAGAGATCATGATCATGATATTCAGTTATTACCAGGAAGTCAACCACCTAACATCAGACCTTATAGGTACCCATATGTGCAAAAGAGTGAAATTGAGAAGATTGTACAAGAGATGTTGGAAGCAGGAATCATCTACCATAGTCAGAGTGCTTATTCTTCTCCAGTAGTGATGGTACGGAAGAAAGATGACATGTGGCGCATGTGTCCTGATTATAGGGAACTCAATAAGTACACAATCAAAGATAAGTTTCCTATTCCTGTTATTGATATTTGCTTGATGAGTTACATGGTGCTGTTTATTTTACAAAGCTTGATCTTCGTTCGATACCACCAAATTAGAATCAAGGATGCGGATGTTCATAAAACTACCTTTCGGACACATGAAGGACATTATGAATTCCTGGTAATGCCTTTTGGACTCACAAATGCACCTTCTACATTTCAAAGTTTGATGAATTCTATTTTTAAGTCATTCCTGTGGAAGTTTGTCTTAGTGTTTTTCAATGATATATTAATTTATAGAACAAAACATGGGAGGAACATTTGCATCATGTAAATAATGTTTTGGAAACCCTTGAGCAACATCAACTTTATGCAAAGCCCTCTAAGTGTTCTTTTGGACTCAAGGAGGTTGAATATTTGGGTCACATTGTCTCTCATGAAGGGGTTAAAGTGGATCCTAATAAGATCAAAGCCATGATGGAGTGGAAGGTTCTAAAAACCCTAAAGAATCTACAAGGATTTTTGGGGCTTATAGGTTATTACCGAAGATTTGTAAGGCATTATGGAAGCATAGCTACACCTCTCACAACTTTATTAAAGAAGGACTCCTTCCATTGGAGTGAGGATGCAACCAAAGCATTTGAGAAACTAAAGGAGGCCATGTGCACCACTCCAGTCTTGGATTCTCCAGATTTTTCCAGAACATTCATTGTTGAATGTGATGCATCAGGGGTGGGTATGGGGGTAGTTCTCATGCAAGAAGGCTGTCCTATTGCCTTTTTGAGCCATCAATTCAAAGGTAAGAATCTTTCCAAGCTGACTTATGAGAAGGAAATGCTAGCCATACTTCATGCAGTAAAGCAATGGAGACCATATCTCATAGGAAGACACTTTAAAGTGAAGATAGATCATGATAGTCTAAAATACTTCTTGGAGCAACGTTTATCATCTGAAGAACAACAAAAATGGGTCTCCAAGATGTTGGGATATGATTTTGAGATTATCTATAAGAAAGGGAAGGAGAATGTAGTTGCGGATGCTCTATCACGAGAAAGATGACTCAACTGCAGCCTTGTTATGTGCCATCTCCATATTACAGGAATATTGGATAGATGAGGCAAGGTCCAAAT
Source organism: Taxus wallichiana var. yunnanensis (assembly GCA_018340775.1). Taxonomy (NCBI): domain Eukaryota; kingdom Viridiplantae; phylum Streptophyta; class Pinopsida; order Cupressales; family Taxaceae; genus Taxus; species Taxus wallichiana. The sequence continues at coordinate 912,009,295 of CM031234.1, read as the reverse complement.
GGAGAAATGACCCAACCACACAAAACCTCATTCATCATCTCCATAACGATCCAAGCATGTCTACAATTTTTTTATTGAAAGGGGATGCTTTATGGTATAAAGATAGATTATACCTATGTAAGAACTCCACTATTAAAAATAGGATTCTATCTGAACTTCACTCTTCTCCAATAAGGGGGCACTCTAGATTCTTGAAAACTTATCATCGAGTCAAACAAGATTTCTTTTGGGAAGGGCTCAAAGGGGATGTCCAAAAATTTGTGGCAGAATGCATGGTTTGTCAACAAAATAAGGGTGAAATAGTTCGATCCCCAGGTCTTCTACAACCTCTATCTATTCCTAGCCAGTGGTGGGAAGAGGTTTTCATGGACTTTATCATAGGATTGCCTAAATATGAAGGAAAAATTTCATCATGGTTGTGGTGGATAGAATCACCAAATATGCTCATTTTTGTACCTTGGCACACCCATTTGCTGCAAACACGGTAGCAACAACCTTTATGGACACAGTTCAGAAGCTTCATGGGACATCGAAGATTATAGTAAGTGATCGAGACCCTATTTTTACTAGTAATTTTTGGAATGATTTATTCTCATGTTTGGGTACTCAGTTAGCTCGTAGCTCTTCTTATCATCCCCAGTCTGATGGGCAAACAGAAGTTGTAAATAAGTGTTTGGAGGGATATCTTCGTTGCTTTATGTCAGATAAACAAGCAAGATGGGTCCAATGGTTGCCACTTGCAGAATGGTGGTATAACACTTCCTTCCATACTTCATCTAAAATGTCTCCTTTTTGGCACTCTATGGGTACCATCCACCATCCATCACATCATCATTGAGAGGAAAACCATGGGTTAGAGCAGTAGAAGAACACATTCAGTATCAACAAGAGGTCCTCTCTAGTCTCAAGGAGAACTTGGTCATGGCACAAAACCACATGAAGCAACAGGTTGATCAACATCGCACGGAAAAAGGCATTTTGAAGTCGGTGATTGGGTTTTTGTGTGGTTACAACCATATAAGAAAATTTATTTGAAACAACAACAAAAGGATAAAAACTTTCACCAAAGTATTATGGCCCCTATCAAGTATTGTAGAAGATTGGTATCAGTAGCATAAAAATTAGAGCTTCCACAATCCACCAGATACATCTAGTCTTTCATGTTTCTTTCTGAAGAAAGTAATTGGAAAAAGAGTATCAGCCCAAACAAGTGTTACACAGAGCTCGATGAGGAGGGGAGGGTCATATTAGAACTTGAATGCATCCTTCAAACACACACTAAAAGATTGAGGACACGGGTTATTACTGAGTACCTGATCAAGTGGAATAATATGGACAATGAAGATGCAACATGGGAAGATATGACATTCTGCAAAGAGCACCCGAGCTTCTCAACAATGGGAACAATGTTTCTTTGAAGGGGAAGGGCATGCTATGCCCTTAACCTATTGCTTGTATTAGGATATGAGTAGCTGACTTGTGGCTTACCATATCATTTTATTATATCATTTATACTTTCTCATGCTTAGTAGGTCGGCCTTGGTGATGGCCATAACATATGAATAGTATATATAGGGGATTGTAGGTAGTAATTCATCATTATTGGAGCATTTGAGTATTATTGTATGGTTTGGAGGTTTCCCCCTCGAAGTGGCAAAGCTATTCTAATTGCATATTGAGATCATTATTCTAGAATATTGTGTTATTTGGTGTTATATTGCTGCTCATGATCTGAATTATACAAGTAATTTCATTACAAGTTAGCTCTAATCAATTCTTTAAAACCTTTCCAAGTATTGACAATATGATGTTTCTTCTTCTCATAAGTGGTTAGATGGGTTTCCCACCAAACCAGAGCATGACCTTCCATTTTGAGACGTGCAAAGGTGATCCTTTGTGCCTCAGTGACATTATGCACACTAAAGTAGACTTCTAACTGTTTTAGCCATTTATCTAGTAATTCTACATCTACTTGTCCTTCAAAATTCTTTATTTCCACTTTCATTTCAACTTTAAAAGGTGTATGTGCAGATTTTACCTTCTTGCTTACAATTGACGTCTCTTCACGCTCTTCCCATTCTTCCTCTTTGTGGCTCTTTCCGATGCCAATTTTTTTGGCTAGTGTTCAAACCACTGACTCTATGGAATATTTCTTAATTGAAGCCGTCTTTTGCAGATCTGAAATCTCTTCTTTTTTTCTATGTAATATATCCATCATGGTCTCTAGCATATCAAATCTACGGACCAAGTTCTCTTCCTCCATTTGAGCTCGAATTCTATGTTTCCACTTCTTTGTAGAAATATTTGACCCAAAAGGTAAAAATTCTTCACCTTTAGACCTTGTCACTGTCATACAAAAACAAAAGAAAGATTCGAATACCACAGTCCTGGACACATAATCAGCTCTGATACCAAAATGATCTGTAAACTTCTACTTTGGAACTCTACAAATCACACAACTATGTTGTTCTACATTTAACATTGGAAAATTAAAGATTTGCTTGAAAAATTAGAGCTTTGTGACTGATTATCTAGTGCTATAGAAAGGAAATTACAGAGTAGGAAAGAATTCAAAACTTCAACACCAACAATTTTATCTTGGAAACCTCTAATGGAGGAAAACTAGTTGGGAAGGGCAACTGCTCTTTCTTCCCACTTTTATTGGTCTAATATAGACAATTACATATTATAAGTATGAAAAGAAGAAACAATGTAAACCTTCTCACCAATTACTTGCTTGCTTTGTTTCTACACCTTGCTCTTGCTCACTACTCTCATTAAACTCTACTTCTTGATCTCTCTGGATCTTCTAATCCTCAACCTCTTGCTCCTTTCATGCATTTATAGGCCTTCCCATGTCCTCCCGTGCATTGGAGGATGTGAAATGGCATGAAAGGGGAAGAGACATAGTTCGAAACTTCAAATTCACATCTATTCGCGTTTCATTCTTCTTTTTCTATTCGAAAGTGTCATGATTGCCGCCATGAGCGGACCGGTAGTTGCTAGACCGCTGCCCTGGCTGGCAATGGTTTCGAGGCTCGCTGCCCTCGAAGGATGGTAGTTCTCGAGACTGCTTCTCTGCACAGAGTGGTGGTTCCTTCCAGAACCTCCGTTTACCTCATTTTATCCATTTTTCTTGTTCCTCCTTGGTGCTGATGGAATTTATGAAGTGGTGTGTTTTTCGGATCCCTATGGATCGGTGGTTTATAGTCCTCCCTACATTACGTGTGCACCGATTTTTTTAACTCCTTATGCTCTTGGGGACTTGATTGCACTAACGATGATGGATGTGAGGGGGTACAAAAACTTGTTCTACAGAGGTCTTAGGAACACTTGTCTTTATTCTCTTATGTATTTTGAGCGTATCCGTATTGTGTGCTTGTTCCTCTCTTTCTTGTGCGACCTTTTTCTAATGCTCTTGAGCTATTTCTTCTCCATTCGATGACTCCCTTAATCACATGTTCACTCCACATCGTGAAATGTTCAATTCCTCTTCTAGTCATTATTTGCGCACTAACATGAACGGGATTTCTTCTTTCTCCGCACTTTATCCTTTGTATGATCTTATTATTGTAAGTGAGGTTACTTGATGTTTCCTCCTCTATTGATGTTAGTGAGACCGCTTATAGATTTAGTTCTATTTTGATATCCAATTTTGCTGCTATGAGGCCCTTCACAATGTGAATTATTAATTGGTCATGTGTTACATTCTCTTGCTTGACTCGTGATCATCAATGAGTATGAAAGTTATGGTTCTCGAATCATTTTTTCATCTTTCGGGTTTGTGGCTCCATGCGTGAACTCACCGATGGCCTTCCGTAAACCATTCTTGTTCTTCTCGGCATATACATTTTTGTGACCATGTCCCATAGTGCACACTTTATTCTTATTCTCCTAATTTTTTTCAAAATCAAGCTTCATAAATTAGCTTAATAGTCCTGGGGTTTGTTTGGTGTGCATCCCGCCTTCTTTTCTTTTTGCTTTCCTTTTCTCTACTTGGCCTTCAACTTGCGTGAATAATTTTGTGGTGGCTCTTGCTTGCGTCGGTGGGTGTGGCTTGTGGTCTTTCTCCCATCGGTTGGGCTAGAGCCTCGGTGTGTAATGGTGGGAATCATCCCATGTTGTATATCCATACTAGTGAAAAATGGGATTATCATCTTTTGACCGAAGTGTGATTCCATCATGCAATAAACTTAGCTTTTCCTAGGGAAAAGTGTAGGTGTGCACTTCTCGTGGGATCCTAGGATTTGTGCTCATGGTATCCCTTATCTTTTCTAACCATATTCTCACCTCTCGGTGTCCTTCCATTGTTGTATATGGTTTGATGGTCACATATTGTGCAAACCTCTCATGTGGGTAATACACATCTTCCACTTTGATTATCCCTTCCGGTGCTCTCCACTGTCTCAAACATAAGAGGAGCACAAACGAGAACGCTTTCCCCAAAGTCTCTATAATATTCTACGCATTTGTACTTGGTTCTTGTGACAAAAATTAGGGCTGATTGAAATCTTCATTTTATTCACACATGCGAATAATTATATCTACAACACCCAACAAGGATTATTTAGTTCCCCAAGATCCTTGACGAATCTTTCTCAAACGAAATTCACTAAAATTTTGACCAAATGGTTTGTTATTTCCCCAAACAAGATTCCCATTCCTTTGTGTAGTGACCCACATGCGGTCGTTGTGGTTCGTTGCAATGAAGGTCTAGGTTTTTATATGCCAACATGGATGTGCCTCTATTAGGAAAACCAAGTGGCCCAAACAACTGTGGAAAAAATTATGGCACACACATTTTGTATACTAAACCAAATAGCGCCATTATTATAACAACACATTATTATAACGATTCATTATTATCGCACCACTTTCGGGTGATATCCAAGGTATAGAAGCTTTCTTTGGCCACTCCTGTGTCGGTTCCCTACAGGAGATATTTCATGACCAACTCTCCTCTTGTTGCATTGATGCAACAGTCATTCCATTTCGTTTATAGGAGCATTGAAATGCTACCTATATCTTCTTTTTCTATGTCGAACAAGTGTAAAAGGTAATTCCTTGCTCTTCCATCATATCCTCTCAATTATCCCTTTGAGCATTGCATATTTTTGTGAGAATCCTTTTTAGAACCCTATTTGTCGCCTTTTCTTGCCCATTTTCTTGTGGATGGTAAGCTGTACTTTAGTGGTGTGCAATCATAAATTAATTTTTGAGGACCTTGATTGTGTTGTTGATGAAATGAGTTATTCAATCATTGGCCACTTTTTGTGGCCAACCATATCTTGTGATAATGTTTTCATATAAAAACTTAGTAGTATCTCTCGTTGCACAAATAGTAGTTGTGGTTTCTACCCACTTAGTAAAGTAATCTGTCACAATTATATATCTTAGCTTTGACCTCTCATATGGTGGATGAATTGGACCTATAAAATCTATACCCCATTATTGAAATGGTTGTGGATAAGAATAAGTTTAATGACATCTCATCTCTTTGTTTTGGTTTTCCTATCCTTTGCAAAGCATTGAGTGCTTCACAATATGCTTTGCTCATCTTGAAATAATGTTGGCCACCAAATCCCACTATGTAGGATCTTTCTTGCTATCATATCTCCACCAAAATTTCCACCCAATCTTCCTTTGTTTGTTTCTCTTAGAATTGCTTCCCTTTATGTTCTAATGTCACTATGTGCAATACCTCATCTTTTCCCAATTTGTATAGGAACCCATTAATGATTGTGAATTGTAATGACCTAGTGACACATTTTTCTCTTTCTCTCGTACAATGATCCAAAAAAAAAACCCCATGCTTTGTAAGAATTGTGTCACTTCCCAAGCTATTCTTGAACTATGTTTACTTTGAATAAATGTACATCTAGAGGGTCTTCATTCAACTCTTATGGTTCGTCCCCCATGTTTATCTTACTTAAATGGTCTAGTCCTACATTTTTCTACCTAGTTTGACATTAATATTAAATTTGTATTTGTTGTAAATATATTCCCCAGGGTAGATATAGACAAACGGAGGAATATGGAAATCAAAGGAACTCAAAACCTAATATTTATGGCACACCTTCGTAAAGCGCAGGAAAGTGGCACACAGAAATGAGTGTTGACACAAAAATGTATGCGCCAAGGCGCAGGAAAGCGGCACACAAAAATGAGTGTCAACACAAAAATGTATGCGCCAAGGTGCAGGAAAGTGGCACACAAAATGGCGCATGACACAAAGTGTCGACATGAAAAAAGTTGCGCCTTGGCGCACAGAAATGGCGCATGACATAGAGTGTCGACATGACAGAAGTCGCGCCCTTGGCGCACAGAAATGGCGCACAACACAGAATGTCGACATGAAAAAATTCACGCCTTGGCGCACGTAAGGGTATGTCGACACAGATATGGATGCGCCTATGGCGCACCTTCAGAGGCGCAACATTTTGAGTGTTGACAGAGCGAGACCACTCACAGAGATATTCAGATGGCCATAACTTTTGACTGGGAGCTCGGATTCATGTAAGGTTTGACTTTATGGAAATCTTACGAGGTCCTCTATCCAACTACAACTGCATATCTTTAATTGGGTGAGAAAAATTCTTAAAAATGCAAAAAAATACGGTTTGCCATATTTTGAGTTGTTGGGGATCTCACCTACCACCATAATGATATGATTTAAATGCAGTCTGGAGGTGGTTGGGGCAGATTTCGAATTCCTCTCTTCTCCCTCTCTCATTCTTCCTATAAATTGTAAGGAGGGGCTTCTTTCTAAAGGGTTGTTCATCTTTTCTGCTCGGCCCTCGCTTCTTTTCTTCTCCAGGGTTGAAAATGGAGTTTGAACCTCCTTCCCCGCTCTGTAATGGCATTTTGCCTTTTACTATTGAAATGATGTTCTGTGCAAACTTCAAGCAACAAAAAACATGTTTTGTGATGCATCTGTCCATCCTTGCTCATTTTTTCTTGTTTTCTTCTTGCCTCTCTTCATTGCAGGTATTTGTGCACTTTGAATGCTCATTGCAGGTTTGGAGCTGTGTTCATGGAGTTTTGGGACATTTTCTGTGTGAAATCTATCCTTGGGCCTGTGATGCGTCTGTCCATCCTTCCCATTGCTCACCTCTCTTTGTTCCATGGTAGTTTTGATAGATGTTCAACATTCTCCTTCTCTGGTGTATCACCGTTTTAGTGTAGGCTTTTGTTCTTTTTCTCTTCTCTCTCTCTCCCTGTCTCCTTGGTGGTTAGATTAGGATTAGATTAGCTTGCCTGCACTGGAATAGCTTGTGGCAGGTAGTTTAGGAGCAGGAACCAGCCTTCTCTGGAGATTCCTCTCTCATTTTACAAGTCCCACACTTGTAGAGAGGTTTCAATGTTGTGCAATCACACTGGATGCTAGAGTGATCAACCTAGAAATCGATCGGCGTGGGTGTGTGATTTTGCACTAATAGTATTTTTAAAAGAGCATCAACCATATGGAAATTCCTTCTAGAAACATCTAATTCAAAAGATACCATAATGTTTGGTGATCTATAAAGAACTCAAAGGATGTTGCCAATATATATTTTCTAAATTTCTATCTTCTAGTGAGAAGACCAAGGCTAATGTTTCCCTTTCCATGGTTGTGTAATTCTTCTTTGCAGTGACAACTTTCGATTACAAAATGTATAGGATGGTTAATACCTCATTCTCTTGGCTGCATAAGTATCACCCCTACCGTGGTTCTAGATGGATCAACATGGACATGAAATGTTTTGTTCCAATATGGAAATAACAATATAGACACCATAACTAGATTTTGTTTTAACTATGTGAAAGCAGTTTGACATTCTAGAGTGCATTCAAACTTATCCCCTTTTAATAAAAATTGTTCCATTAGTTACACAATATTAACATATCCCCGATAAATTTCCTATAATACCACCTGTATGTCCCAAGAATGCGTGCACTTCAAACAGGTTTGTGGGAGGTTTAAGCTCAATTATCACTGCAATTTTAACCCTATCTACCAAAATTCCATCTTTGAAAACATGTCCAAGCAACACTCCAAAAGGCATAAAGAAGAAACATTTATGTAAATTTAGTGCAATGAAAAATGCTCTACATCTTTTGAACACCAAGCATACCTTGAAAAGATGCTCCTTCAAAAGGAAAAGACAAACCAATCATGAAGATATACTTCTAAAAAGTCATGCATGAAATCCTTGAACGTAGTCATCACCACTTGAGAGAATACTATGGCAAGTACGTTGTTTAGCTCGAAGGGCATTACTTAGTATGCAAAACATCCCCATTTTGTAGTGAAGTTGTTTTTGAGTGGTCCTTCTAGGAAATTGGAATCTAGTGATAACCATTAAAGCTGTTTAAGAAATAGTATACCTAATGGCTTGCTATTGCTTCTAAGATGTTATTTGTAAATGGGGTAAGAAACAAATCATTTATGTAAGCATCATTAAGTTCCCTATAACAGGGAAACTTTTAGTGGTGAATATTCGTTAATTCACGAATATTCCAATTTTTGAAATTTGAAATTGGTGAATTTTTAGGGTACAAGTTAGGACCAATTCACCAAAATTTTCTAGGTGCAAGTCAATTTTAGGGGTCAATTCACCATTCCCACGAAATAGGAATTCAAAAAATTCACTTGAATACAATCAGTTGGTAGCATTTTTTTATGTTACCGACCAACAACATATAGTATGCTATTGGTTGGTAGCATAACAAATGTTACCAACCAACAACATACTATATCTTTCGTCGATTGATAAGCGTAAACTATGCTACCGACCGGTAGCATATAAAAAAGCTACCGTCTAGTAGCATTTAATAGTGATGTTGTGATGTCTTGATATTCACCATTCATGTGAAAGATAATTTTCACGATTTACCAAATATTTGCTAAGGCTATATTTTTGGAGGGACCTTTAAAATTTTCTCGTGCCATATAATCTCCACAAATTCTCATTTCTCATTTTTTTTTTTTTTTGTGTAACTAATGGGCTTACCTAATCTGATTTTTCTTTGGGATATATCAATCATGCTTCTATTATATAATCTAACTTTAGTTTGACCATGGCACTAGTGCATCATATCTCTTTGTTTTCCTTTTTTTCCAGTGTCTTTAATGATCCCGGATACTTCCTTTTCTTCTATATTTAGATTGCATAATAATTCTTCTTCCTTATTCTACGAAGTCACTTTTTTAGTACTAACAAAATGTGCTCTAAGTCAAACATGCCTTTGAGATCCATGTCCTCTTCACTATCTAGATCCTCACATTCCTCTTTCATGTGCCCCTTTCTCTGGATTTTTTTGTGACATGCCTAATCCTTTGATTGTTGATTCTAGATTCATTGGTTATAACTGCAAATCCTTATATTCCCTCCCTTTTAAATCTTGGGATTCAATTTCATATTTTCCATTTGTAGTCTCACAATAGAGGAATTTTTAATCTTTGTAAGTCTCAGATGCACCATATAAATTTTATCTTCAAATGTGAATGTCCTGGATAAAATATTCTTGTACCTATCACCAATTGTGTGTTTACCTTCTTCTCTCTTGGTGCATGTACCATGCTTTTGGAATTGGTTGAGTATTTATGAGAATATATGAACCCACCACTATGGTTCAAATCATTACACTTTCCATACATCAATGTGTTATTGAATATGTATTTTCAGGCATTGACTTGTGCCAAATATTGACCATGCCTTGGTCAATCTAGAGGGTAGTACAAATATTACATGCATCATGCCCAAAATTTGGTCCATTCCATGTTATTTCTTCTATTTACTTCCCACTACATAAATCTCAATATTTTCAATGCACAATATAATGTGCTAACCCTCATATCCTCCTGGGGTACATGATCCCCGATTTGATCAATAAGGTGTCCAAATTATTGGCACTAAAGTATTGCGGGAATTGAATGAGCTTGAATATGAATTCATGGGTTAGTAACCCATTTTCACATGTCATTGACCTCAAGGTTTTATGCATATGTAATGCAATTTCATCTCCTACCTTCCCATTCCCCCTTTAGGTCCACAACCTCATGTGAAGATATCATCAACCCATAACTTCAATGCCCTTAACTACAATATCTAACTTGTATCTACATAGTCTCTTCATCCCGATAATGACCTAATCCCGATGTGCCTCTTGCATGTGTCATCTCCAATATCATCCATTATCCACCTAGAAATAAACACTCCATCCTTGTAATGATGAACTTGGTTGAACTAATGAGAAATATGCAAACTCATTTAGAGGCTATAGAAGTTTCACAATAATAAGGTCTTGTTTTGGAAGATTAAAGTGATAATGAATTAGAACTCAATGTGCAACAAATAACACAAATTGTGAATGAAGAAGAAGAATATGCACAAGCCAAAGGGTACGAAGATAAAATTTTATGCAAGATTAGAAGGATGATGAGTAAGACAAAATTGGTTTCTCTAAGTTATTCTAGAAGTTTGAAACCATAAGATCTCATTGATTGGATAAAAAAACTTGAGAAGTATTTTGAGTATGAGGACATGGAAGATATTATGAGATTTAAATTTTCCCGCATGAAGTTGAAAGGTCATACATCACTTTGGGGGAACATATCTAAACCGATAGTTTATAAAGAGGAAAGCCAAAGATCAAGACATAGGATAGTCTGTTTGAAAATCTTGTTAGGTTGTGGAGCCTATTTTCATGTGTGAAAGTGTTGATGACTATACACTAAGAGTACTGTACACTTTCCATAGTTGTATCACCGGGGTTCCAAGGCGGTAGCCCCGGTAGAAAAGGTTTGGGGCGCAACCCCAAATTTTTTATTTATTTTTGGCCTTGAAACAAAACATGCCCGATATACTGGGAAATGTGTTTTTTTATCATATGGGTGGGATTTTGGACCCATAGGTTTATGAGATGGTTTTGGCCCATGGTTTTGATACCCATGGTTTTGTAAAATTGCTTAAACAGTTGTCTACTTATGTGGTTTTGTGCATATGGTAGGTATTATGTAACATTGCAGATGTGTCTAAATTTGGGTGTGAATTTTGTAGAGTTTGTTGAGCATAGCTCCAAATAGATCTGGGTATTGTATTGAGAGAGTGGTGGCTCATAATAAAATCTGAGCAAGTGATTCTTGGTGGATGTAGCCCAAATTAGGTGAACCATGTTAAATACTTTGTCTCCATGTTGTGTTATTTTTATTCTTCTCTTTTATTTGAGATCTCGTAATATTTTCTGCATATTAGTTTCTATTGTTAAGATTATGTGAGTGATTATTTCACATATTTTATCCCTTATTTCCTAACAATTGGTATCAGAGCCTGGTTTGGTTTGCTGAAGTGTTGAATCACGGGGAAAATTTTAGCTTGAGTGGGATCTATGACAGATGATGGAAGATCAAGGGTTGATAAATTCAATGGGAAAAATTTCAGTCTTTGGAAGATGCAGATGGAAGATTACCTTTATCAGAAGGATATTTATATTCCATTGTTTGAGAAGATGAACAAACCCTCAAGCATGATGGATGCATAATGAGATTTGCTTTGGATAGGAAGACACTTAGGACAATTTGGCTATGTCTTGCATCTTCAGTATTATTTAATGTTTCAAAGGAGAAGACTACAAAAGAACCGATGGATGCATTAGGGAAGTTGTATGAAAAACCCTCCGCCTCTAACAAGATATTTTTAATGAAAAAGTTGTTTAATATTAAGATGTCTGAGAATGGTTTGGTAGCACATCATTTAAATGATTTTAATATGGTTGTAAATATGCTAGCTTCAGTTACAATAGAATTTGATGAAGAAGTTATGGCTTTATTAATTCTGTGCTCTTTACTTAAGAGTTGGAATAGCATGGTAATGGTGGTAAACAACTTGTTTCCAGCTAACTCAAAGTTGAAGTTTGAGGATGTTGTAGGGGTGATTCTAAGTGAGGAAATGCGAAGAAAAATCTCTAGGGAATCTTCTAATTTAGGGAATGATTTGACAGTGGAAACTAGAGGGAGACAAAAGAATAGAGGAGGCCATGGAAAATCAAAAGATCGGGAAAGGTAAAAATACAAAATTAAGATAGTATGCTAGCACTATGGAAAGTCTGGGCATGCAAAGAATGACTATTGGGAGCTTCGGGACAAGAAGAAACACCATGAAGAAAATAAGGAGGAAAATGTGGCAACAGGTAATGTATGTCAGGATGCTTTGATTCTTTCTTTGCATAATATTACTGAATCTTGGGTTTTAGATTTGGGGGCTTCTTTCCATGCTACTCCACATAGGCATTATTTTGTTGATTATGTTCAAGGGATTTTGGTCATGTTTTTATTGGTGATGATAAACCTTGCAGTATAGTTGGAAAAGTATCTATTCGGGTTAAGATGAAAAATGGGAATACATGGCTATTGAAGGATGTCGAAATGTTCCTACTTTAAAACAAAATATGATATCAGCGGGCCAGTTGGGAAGTGATGGTTGTACTGTGATATTTACAACGAGACTCTTGGAAGGTTATCAAGGGTGCTCTTGTGGTGGCAAGAGGTAATAAGGTTGGAACCTTGTATTTAACCACTTATAACACTAATGTTTGTAATCTTGTGGCTTCAGAAGTAGATACAACATTGTGGAACTATAGGCTTGGTCATATGAGCCATAAGGGCATGGAGATCATAAAGAAGGATTTTCCCAAATATACAGAAACATGTTTGGAGTTATGTGAGGACTGCATATATGGGAAACAAAAGTGAGTAAGGTTTCTCAAGGTTGGACCTACAAAGAAAGAGAGTAAGTTAGAGCTGGTGCATTCTGATGTGTGGGGGCCAACTCAGGTATCATCTCTTGGGGGTTCAAGTTATTATGTTACTTTTATTGATGATGCAACAAGGAAAGTTTGGGTTTATTGTATTAGAAACAAATTTGATGTATTTTACACTTTGTTAAATGGAAAGCCTTGGTAGATGATGAAACATGTCTTGAGCTAAAATGTCTTAGGTTAGATAATGGAGGGGAGTATTACAAAAATGAATTTTATGATTACTATTCTAAGAATGGAATCCTCAAGAAAAAGATGATTCCAGAACTCGGCGAGAATGGGGTGTCAGAAAGGATGAACAAAACAATAATGGAATGTGCTAGGAGCATGAGGTTACATGCATGACTACCTCTTTATTTTTGGGTAGAAGTGGTGAGCACAACTGTGTACTTGATAAATAGAGGACCCTCAAGTGCCTTGGATGGAGGCATACCTGAGGAGGCTTGGTATGGTAAGAAAGTTGATTATTCATTTCTTAGAGTCTTTGGATGTGAGGTGTTTGTCCATATAGACAAGGATGATAAGACCAAGCTAGATGTTAAATCAGAAAAATATACTTTCATTGGTTATGTTGGTGATGACTTTAGATATAAATGTTGGAGTATTAAGGACACGAAAATCATTCGATCTAGGGATGTGGTATTTAATGAGAAAGTCATGTATAAGCGGTAGTTGTAGGAAAACAGGAAGAATCCAAGAAAGGATATGTAGTCGTAGAGGATCTTCCGTAAGGTAAAGTGACACATGAATCGGTTCGAACCTCCTTAACAGAACTCCAAACTGCTATATTGAGGTGGTCTTCTAGGGTAAGAAGAGAACCTAAACATTTTTCTCCTTCTCCTTATCTTTATTATTTATTATTCACTCGATAAAGGAGATCCATAGAGCTTTGATGAAGCAATGCAGGTAGATGCTAGGAAGAAGTGGGAGCAAGCCATGGATGAGGAGAATTAGGCTCTCATGGAGAACTAGACATGGGATTTGGTGAAGCTACCTGAAGGAAAAAGAGAATTACAAAACAAGTGGGTGTTTAGAGTCAAAGAGGAAGGAGGAAAGAAAAGATACAAGGCCCAGGTTTGTGGTCAAGGGGTTTGCACAGAAAAAAGGTATAGATTTTGATGAGATTTTTCTCCTGTAGTAAAAATGACTTCTATTAGAACTATTCTTGGAATAGTTGCGGTTGAAGACTTGCACTTAGAGAAGCTTGATGTAAAGACGCATTTCTCTATGGTGATTTAGGAGGAGGATCTATATATGCAGCAGGCTTTGAGGGCTATGAGGTCAAAGGTAAAGAGGAGATGGTGCGCAAACCGAAGAGGAGCTTGTATGGATTGAAACAAGCTCCACGTCAATGGTATAAGAAATTTGATAGCTTTATGATGGAGTAAGGTTATATTAGATGTCATTTTGACAATTGTGTGTATACCATTTTTTTGAGGATGACAGTTTTATTATCCTATGTCTGTATGTGGATGACATGTTGGTTGCAGGTAAAAACATGCAAGAAATAAAAGTACTCAAGAAGCAACTAAGTGAATCCTTTGCTATGAAGGATTTGGGGGAAGCCAAACAAATCCTTGGTATGAGGATATCTCGGGATAGGAAGGAATGGAAGATGACTTTATCTCAGGAAGAGTACATTAAGAAGGTTTTGGAGAGGTTTAATATGTAGGATGCTAAACCGGTTAGGAATCCTTTGGTAGGCCATTTCAAGTTATCAAAGGAGCAGTGTCCCAAGACAGAGCATGAGAGAAACCATATGTCCAAGGTACCTTACTCATCAGTGGTTGGTAGTTTTATGTATGCCATGGTGTGCACCAGGCCTGATATTTCCCATGTAGTGGGAGTGGTGAGTAGATTTATGAGTGATCCAGGTAGAGATCACTGACAATCAATAAAGTGGATCCTTCGGTATTTGAGAGGGACTAGAGGGAAAATTTTGTGCCACAATGGATCGAGACACCACTTTGTGTGGTTATGTAGATTCAAACATGGCTAGAAATGTAGACAACAAGAGGAACATGACATGTTATGTTTACATTATAGGTGGGACAACAGTAAGCTAGATTTCATGACTACAAAAGCTGGTGGATTTGTCAACCATGGAGGCTGAGTATGTTGTTGCCACAGAGGCAAGCAAAGAAATGATTTGGTTACAACAATTTCTTGAGGAGTTGGGGCATAAACAGGAGGAAGGAAAGATGCATAGTGATAGTTAGAGTGTTATACACCTAGCTAAGAACTTTTCTTTCCACTCTAGGATGAAGCATATACAATTAATGTACCATTTCATGAGGAAAGATTTGGAGGAAGAGAAGTTGAAGCTAGAGAAGATTCATACCAATTATAATCCTGCAAACATGATGACCAAGGTGGTCACAAGGGAAAAAATGAAGCTGTGTTCAAATTTGGTTGGTCTTCACGGAAACTAGTGAAGGGTTGAGAAGATTTCTCATAGGAAAACTAGTCTCCAAGTGGGAGATTGTTAGGTTGTGGAGCCTATTTTCATGTGTGAAAGTGTTGATGACTATACACTAAGAGTAATGTACACTTTCCATAGTTGTCTCGCAAGGGTTTGGGGCCAGGCCGGGCCCCGAGAGGGGGTCCGGGGGTGGTAGCCCCCACTAGCAGGGTTTTAGGGGTGCACCCCCTAATTTTTTTTGGCCTCGAAATAAAACATGCCTGATATACCGGGAAATGTGTTTTTTCTCATATGGGCGGGATTTTTGATCCATAGCTTTATGGGACGGTTTCGGGGCCCATGGTTTTGATACCCACGGTTTTGTAAAACTACTTAAGCAGTTGTCTACTTATGTGGTTTTGTGCATATGGTAAGGTATTATGTAACATTGTAGATGTGTTTGAATTCGAGTGTGAATTCTGTATATTTTTTGAGCATAGCTCAAAACAGATATGGGTATTGTATTGGGAGAGCGGTGGCTTGTAATAAAATTTGAGTAATTTATTCTTGGTAGACGTAGCCCAAATTAGGCGAATCATGTTAAATACTGTCTCTTTATGTTGTGCTATTTTTATTCTACACTTTTATTTGAGATCCGTAATATTTTCTCGCATATTATTTTCTATTGTTACGATTCTATGAGGGATTATTCTCGCATATTTTATCCCTTATTTCCTAACAAATCGTAAGGTGAAATTATTACTCATGGACTACCAAATTAACATGTTTAAGAAGTTGTGAACCTACGACAAAGAGAGCTTAGTTTGAAGGAGAAAATTGGAGTGTTTTATTGATTCACCATTCGAGTGGGTCATGGAGAATGTTGTATAGAGAAGAACTCTTAATATATGAATAAATTACAGATTGAAATTTAATATGAATTTGGAATGATCCAAGTGTGGTCAACGAGGAGGCCTATAAGTGTGCATTGAAGGAGAATGAGAAGTTGTGCAAGTAGAGGAACAATTCCCAAGGAAAAGGAATGGTCATTAAAGGCCACAGATAAGGTGATGACAGAGGAAGTTTTCCACGTCATGAAGGTGAGACTAATTTGACACCGTGTAATGAAAGAAAACTTAGAGGCGAGCCAAATTAAAGGTTATGAGCGCCCTAGGCAATAATTGAAGTGGACGCCCTTCTTACAATTTTAGTTAATAATTTTTTCCCATCAAATAAATAAATAAAAGCTATATATATTATCATATTTTAAAATTTGCATAAGGATAATAATAAATCACTAATTTAGATAAATTGGTATACAAAAGGAATAAAAATATCCTATAAAATTATCAAATAAGGACAAGTAATAATCCATGGATGGAGAGAATTAATCATAGGAGGTGCTCAAAATGAAACAAATACAATTTTTTATACAAGGTTGGTTACTCATCTTATTTACCAATATCAAGTAGGTGATGGACTCAAAACTAAACAAAGCACCATTTTTTTGCAAAACAATAAAAATTCTTAGGTAGCTCCCATAGTTTTGTGAAGAGTGGTATTTAGACCAATCCTACTAATTCCTCTATAAAAAAGAGACATTTCCCCAAAAATCGGCAGAGGCCCCCTCTCTCTAAACTTCCCCAATTCTAGAGTCCCGGGCATCGCTCATTCTAGTGAGAGATAAGATAAGATAGTTCATAGGAATAGAGAATTAAATAATTATTTCCTTCAATTATACTTGCCTTTACTAGCTACACCAATGACATTATAAAAAATACATGAACCTTTTATGAGATAAAATTACATACCTAAATTATCTAGAGCTACATTAGAAAACATGTAACAATACCAACAAAATCATATGAGATTAAAAATATGAATATTTATTTTTACTTGCAAAAATATTATAATACCTTTTATGTGTATGTGTGAAATTATGTCACTTTATAATAATATCAATTAAATTATCAATAAATATTGACTTCAGGTAAATTGTTTTAATGTTAAGTTCTATTAAAAGCCAAAAATAATGATTTTAAAAAAATTTGAGGTGCCCCGACCACTTGGCACCCTAAGCGGTTCTTAGTATACTTAGGGCTTAATACCCACTTGCTTATAGGATGAGACACATCCAAGGGAAGAGGATTCTTTAGATGCGGAAGTGGTCATGGATTTAGTGGCACATGTTATAGTTGTTGAGAAACATGACAATTTTTTTTTGAGTGCTTGCATGTCTAAATTATGGAGATCATAAAAATGCAAGTGTACACATTGGGAAAGACAAAAAGATGATATAATAACCCAAAAATAAGACCTAAAGATGAGAGAGGTAATGATATTCAATTACATATTATTGAAACCAATGAAAGAAGAAGTTGGTTTGGAACAAAGGAAGACTCTGTTATAACGATGTGTAAGTCAAGAGATAAAGTTTGCAAGTTGATAGTAGACAACATGAACACTAAATTTTTGTTGCACTTGAGATGGTAGATAATTTGGCATTGAATAGGATTGAAAATTATAATCCATACAAAGTTTCGTGGTTTAAATGGGACAATATCTCGTGTTGACTAAGTAATGTTTAGTCAGTTCTAAATAGAGAGATATGAAGATGAAATTATGTATGACATAGTTCCTATGGATGGATGTCATGTACTACTTGGAATTATGTGGTAGTTTGATAATAAGGCACAACATGATGGTTGCACAAATACCTATAAGGTGATGAAGGATGGAAATGAATAAAATCTGAACCCAATACGAGAGAAGAGTGAAGTATGTTGGAGCAATAATATTTGTGGAGATACATTCACATAGCTATCACATATATATGACTCCACAACTAATTTTTATAAACTTAATATATAAATTATATTATAAGTTATACATATTTTTATAAAATTATAAACGATTAATTTAATTAATTATTGTTAAGAGTGAAATGGTTCAATTGAAAGGTTGTAACCGAATCACCCACCCTTTAAATAGGATGATCTCCTACTAAAAACTAAACAAGTGAATAGAATTTGGTTGTACATTGATTATTCAATGTAGTTGTGAAGAAGTAAAAAGAAGATTTGTTGTTGGGTTAAGCTTGTATTCATCGAGGCTATTGTTGGACCTTCTTTATTGTTGATTAATAATATTTGGAAAGTGCTTTCATAGTGGGTTTTTTTTTCTTGTTTACAAGTTTTCCACACTTACATTTTGTGTTATGTTATTTACTATCCACATTCTCTCTCTCTCTCTCTCTCTATATATATATATATACTGTGTGTGTACACACATATACAAAATTGATCATAACAACTTAAGCATTCTATAATCCCAGGACATTTAATGTATTATAACTCATATTGAGTTTCAACATGTTATTAGAGATTCATATATGTTTGCATTGTGTGCATGATTCATTTTGGAATTGAAATTTTATATAAGAAGAAAAATATAGTTTAAGTTCAAAATAAAAATGTAAGGGCCTCTTCAAACTACCACACAATTGATTATGAAATAATAAACAATTTTATATACATTATAAGATTATTTTTGTAGAAAAAACTTCAAACTATATTCATAGAAGGGTTTTTCATATTATAAAAATATATTTAAATATTTACAAAATTTCTATAAAACTATCAAAACTTGTAAAATAATGAAAAATAATAAGATAACTATATATAAAGGTGGCTCGGTTCTTTCTCTGCACAAATTTTGAACTTGTTATCTTGTGAGCTCATGGCCGTCTCTCAAATCTACAAAACATGACTCCACCCAAGATACTCATTTCAAACTAAACCCGAGCCAATTCCTTTTTATGCTTCGAGCTCTCCCCTCTAGCCCTTATCCTCTTCTCGTGGTGGTTTGTTGCTCGGTGGCCAAAGAGTGTTGCTTTGAAAATACCTAAGCTAAGGATGAAATCATCTTAGTGGAAAAAAAAAAAAAAAAGCCCTCGAACCTTATGAGAACTCATCCGTCTCATATACCTAAATGACATTACAACCTCCTTCTTAGATCCGTATCACTCTATTGACTAGATTTCTCTCAATGCAAGATATAATATTCAACATTTGAAATCAAACCTCTTCCCAACCACTAGGGTGTGTATAGAAATGGGAGACCAAAAGTGGGTCAAAAATGGACATTTCCTTCCTAAAATTAGCAAAATATGAACTTCAACAAGTAATTTGGCATGCTTATGCTAAAACATTGACAATTTCATAAGAACAAGAATCGTATTGCTCAAAATCTAGTTTCTAAACTACTATTTTTTTAAAAATGAAAGAGATTAAGAGGGTCAAATGTGGTGTGGACACAAAGTGTTCCTATTTTCATGTCAAAAATATAACATAGTGTCGTGTGTGCGCCCTAATTTTTTTTTGAGTTTCATAAAATATTTCACAAACCCCTTTAATAGAAAATTAGCTAAGATCATGTATTAGGTCTCACTAATTTTTCCTATTTTTCGATGAATATATTATTTTTTACTAATTTTCAAAGTGGATACATCTAGAAAAAAATATATCTAAGTATACACCCCTAATTTTGATAAAAATAATCGCAAATCATTTTTTAAATGTGTAGAATGAAACACGAGATCATGCCAATGTAAATATTTTAAAATTTGGATGAGCGGATCAAAAATTACATAGAAAAATAATATACATGTTTCAATAAAAATGAAGATACCGCCAAAAAAAATTAAGGATCAAAATCATAAACTATTTGGATTTTAGAAAGAAACACATCAACACAAACCTAATACAAATCTTGACGTAGTAGTCATGTTTGTTTTAGAATATTGTTTTAAAACTCGTGAGAAAAGATGGTGTACACTCGATATTCTTATAAATTTTACAAAACACGGATTCAGTCATGAAATAGACTATCTAGCCCCTAGTCTTAGATATCCTAACTAAATCCAAGCCTAAAGTTTTGAAATTTCTATCCCAAATAAGACATATCATGAACACGTTATAACACACTCACATTTTTCTCTCTATAAAAATGACATAAACAAAAAAATTCACTCATGATTTTGGTGCCACAAGGCCTATGAATTGCACATTTATCCAATGATTTATTCTTTTGAGACATTCCATATGACAATTGAGTAATTTTTATGTTTGTTACATTGATAAAACATTCTTATTGTATCTTTTATCATATATTGAAACATTGTTTTTATTGTTTTCAAAAATTTCTTATCATTGTTTAAGAATTGAGTGTTTCTTATATTCCTAACATTCATAAAACATTCTTTTTGTGTCAATTGTCTTATGTTGATATATATTTGAGAATTATGAGGAGGAGACCACAAAGGAAAACACTTGAGGAGATAGAGAAATAAAGGGGAAAATGTAAAAAGGGCGTGAAAAAAGAAATTGAACACATATTTTCCAGAGAAATTAGATATTGATAAATATCGTCTATCATCCACTTGAGACAAGAAATAAGAAGACAAAAATAAAAAAGGGAAAAGTACAAACAATCCATGAAAAAAGAAATCAATCTATGGGGGTAAAGGTGTGTCATCTATTCTATATGAATTTGATATTGAATCATATCCTCACAAACCAATTGAAGAAATGAATAATGAATGTTTAATGAATGATGATGTAATGCCAAATTTAAACTTAGATGTTACACCAAATGACCAACCTATTCAAAACACACAAAATTTACCAAATTATGAAGATGAACAACATATAGGAAATGAACAATGTTTACTTGATGTTCAACCCGTTGATCCCTGATTTGATTTGGTTAAAATATTGGCACTTTTTGTGATTTTTTTGAGTGTATTTGTAATGAAATTACTTTTATAAATCTGAATATCAGCAGCAATAGAACACCAAAGAACACAAGATTGTAGATAAATGATAACAATATACAAGTATAATAACTTAGCCACTTTGAGGGGCAACGTGCAAACCATACACTAAGACTAAAATGCTCAATGTGATGATTAACTACTCATCATTGCCACCTATATATACCAATCCTATGCTATGGCCAACACCAAGGCCAACCTACTAAACATATGAAAACATAAATGAATAACATATGAAAAGAAGAGAGATTATGTAAGCCACAAGTTGGTACTACATATCCAATATAAGTTATAGTACTAAGGGCATGCCATACCCCTCCCCTTCAAAGAAACATTTTCCCCAATGTTGGGAAGCCCTAGATGTTATTGTATAAATGATTCATCCTCCCATGATACACCCTCAATTTTCATATTCTTCCACTTGATAAGGTGCTCAGTAATGATTTTGGTCCTCAATATTTTTGTGCGTGCCTAAAGAATACCTTCGAGTTCCAATACGATGCTGCCTTCCTCATCCAGTTCAGGAAGCATTGATTGGGTGGAAATGTGTTAGTCAATAAATTTCTTCAAGAAAGAAACATGGAATACTAGAATGTATTTTACTTCTGGAGGGAACACCAACTTATATGCCACACTACCAATTTTCTGCAACACTTAGTAAGGACCATATTATTTAGGAGAAAAATTATTATCCTTATTTTGTTTCTTTAATGATAACTTCTTATATGGTTGCAATCATATAAAACAAAAGTCAGTCTCTTCAAAGTGTCACTCACTACGATGTTGATCAGCCTATTGCTTCATGTGATTTTTTCCCTTGCCAAATTCTCTGTAAGATTAGAGAGTACCTTGTCTTTGGGTGCTGAATGTGATATTTGATTGCTCTCACCTTCGGTTTGAACTTCAAGATAGAGATGAGTGATGGAGGATGGTACCCGTAAAGTTCTAGAAATGGAGACATTTTGGGGTAGGTATGAAATGTAGTATCATACCACCATTCTGCAAGTGAAAACCATTGCATCCAATGTTCTTGCTTATTTGAAGTAAAAATTGAAGATATAACTCCAAAATTTATTTACCACCTCAGTTTTCCCATATAATTGAGGATGATAAGATAAAATTTGGGTTAGTTGGGTACCTAAACAAGAGAATAAATCAGTCCAAAAATTTCTTGAAAATATCGATCATGATCACTTACTATAATTTTGGGTGTGCCATGGAGATTTTAAATTGTGTCCATAAATGAGATGGCAATTGTACTAGTTGTGAAAGGATGAGCCATGGCACAAAAATGAACATACTTGGTAAGTCTATCCACTACGACCATGATGACACTTTTCCCTTCTTATTTCGGCAATCCCACGATGAAATCAATTGATACCTCTTCCCATCTCTCGCTATGAAGAGAAAAGGGTTGGAGGAGACCTGGTGTCTTAATGGTTTTTCGCTTATTGCGTTAACACAATAAACATTATGCCAATTTTTTTGAACATATCCTTTCAACCCCTCCCAAAAGAAATCCTACTTAACTCTATGATAAGTTTTCAAGAACCCAGAATGGCCACCTAGTGGAGAAGAATGGATCTCTAAAAGAACATGGTGTTTAAGTGTAGATTTATTACACAAATATAACCTATCTTTGTACCACAATGTATCCCCCTTCCATATAAATTTTATTGATATGGTTGGATCTGTCTAGATACTTTGAATGAGAGTATGGGTTGTTGCATATTTCTTCCATTCTTCCCTTGCTTGATCTACCCAATTTGCCTTTAGTATAGAGATGACACATAAAAATGTTTCGTGGACTCATCCCTTCTAGATAGAGAATCAATGACCAAATTTTCCTTCCCTTTCTTATAAATAATCTCAAAGTCATACCCCAACATCTTATTGACACTTTTTGTTTGCTCTTTTAAAGCTAGTCTTTTCTCCAAGAAGTATTTCAAACTATCATGATCATTTTTACCTTGAAGTGTCTACCCATAAAGTATGGTCTCCATTGTTTGACTGCATGTAATATTGCCATCATTTCCTTCTCATAGGTGGGATTCAAAAATTATTTCCTTTTAGTTGTTGGATCTCAAATGCTATGGGATGTCCTTCTTACATGAGTATTGCTCCAATCCCATTTCCTGAAGCATCACATTCAACTATGAAGGTCTTAGATAAATTTGGGGTTTCCAATACTGGAGTAGTGCACATTACCACCTTCAATTTTTCAAATTCCCTAGAAGCTTCCTCATTCCAATGAAAGGAGTATTTCTTCAATAATTTTGTGAGTGGTGCTGCTATATTGCCATATTTTTTTACAAATTTGTGATAGTACCCTATGAGACCTAAGAAACCTCGTAAATGATTAAGGGTTCTTGGGAATTCCCATTCCACCATGGCCTAGATATTGTGAGGGTCCACCTTAACACCTTCATTAGAGACAATATGGCCAAAGTATTCCACTTCTGTACCCCAAAAGAACACTTTGAAGGCTTGGCATATAGTTGATGTTTCTCTAGGGATTTCAATATTATATTGACATGTTGAAAATGTTTCTCCCAGGATTTGCTGTAGATGAGTATATCATAAAAAATTACCAATACAAACATTCGTTGGAATGGTATAAATACTTGAATTCATAAAACTATGAAATGTGGATGGTGCATTAGTAAGACTAAAAGGCATTACTAGGAATTCATAATGGCCTTGATGAGTTCTGAAGGTTGTCTTATGAATATCTTCTTTCTTTACTCTAATTTGGTGATACCCAGAACGTAGATCTAGTTTTGTAAAATAAATTACACCATGCAACTCATCTAATAAATCATCAATGACATGAATAGGAAACTTATATTTGATAGTGTACTTGTTAAGTTCTCTGTAGTCTAGAAACATGCACAAGTGAACCATCACCACAAGAGCATAATAAGCACTATGACTGTGACAAATAATACTCATTTCCAACATTCCTCCGCCATATTTTTGATCTCACTCTTTTTCACATATGGGTATCTATAAGGCCTGATGTTGGGGGGTTGGATTCCTAGAATTAACTGAATGGAATGATCATGATCTCTTTTAGGAGGCAATCCTTTAGGATCCTTGAAGACAATTGCATGTTGATCAATAACCTTATGAAGATCAGGATGTACTACCATCATTGGTGGTTGAAATTCCATGGAGAATAATCGTGCTATAAATCCTTCAACCCCCTTTAAGAATCTTCTGTATTTGGTGAGAACTAACCACATGAGGAGTTTTTACATATAGTCCTCGAAGTTTAAACTATTTCACTTTATAATGAAAGTACATGAATAATTCCTTGAAATTTAGATGTATGGTACCCAAAGTTGTGAGCCATTGAACACCTAAGAAAATATCAAATCTACCCATGGGAATAGAAAACATCATAGATTCCAATGTGTAGTCACCCATCATAAGTTTGATTTTATGGAATTTACCTAAACATTGGACTGTGCCACCATCTACAATCATTACTTGAAATTTAGGTGCTAGGTAGATGGAAAACTTTAGGCTTATTGTCAGCTTATGATTGATGAAATTATGTGTGCTCCCAAATCAATCAATACTATCACCTTCTTCTTCTTAAGATAACCCACAACCTGAAGGGTTTGTGGAGTGCTAATACCTGATAGAGCATGGCATGAAATAGTGGGTTGGGGATCTTCAGATTCTTCCTCTAATTTTTCCACTTCCTCACTTGATGTTTCCTCATATTCCTCCTCATCACTAGTCCCTTCAATGTAAAACAATTTTTTCTCAACACATTTATGACCTAGTCCATATTTCTGTCACAGTTAAAACATAACCATTTTTCTCTTTTTTCTTTAATTTTTTGAGGTGTCAGTTGAACTAGCCAAGGGTATGATGGAGGAAAGGTGCTATGATATTTTATGTTAGTGAAGGTATGCCTTCTTTGGAAATAAAATTTTCCTCTACCCTACGCACCATGATAATAGAAGTAAAAACCTTGAGTGGATTAAACATACGCACCTCATGCTCAATGACCCCCAAGAAATAAGTCATTCGAGACACTCTTCTCGTAATATCCTCTACAGAAGCAAGAAATATTTTGGAATTGATGGACATACTCCTTTACTAAACCCATTTATCATAAATTTTCTAATTGGATGAAGTAATTCTATGACACATTAGAAATATACTGTAATTGAATCTCTTTAGTGAAAAATGTCAATGTGACACTTAAACCATTCTTCTACCTTTGAGAACATAACCAATGATGACACTTACACCATTCTTCTACCTTTGAGAACATAACCAATGATATCGACGAATTGGTTAGGTTCTATATACAAGGATTCCATGGTCACCTTTTGTTGTGATGGTATCGATGGAGATCAAATAAATTTTCCATTTTGGTAACCTAATTGAGCGGATCCTTTCCATAAAATTTATTCATTTACAATTTGGGAATAATGCCCCACCATTGGTGAGGAGATCCACCTGAATGTGTAAAGGATCCTCCTTGATTGGAGTGATTTGGACCAGGTGAGTATTGCTAGAGGAACCCATATGATGTAATTGAGATTGGATTTTGAAAGAGAAAACAACACACCCTACTTCATTGATTGAAAATCCGTCTGAATTTCACCCCTAAGGCTACCTTTCAGATGAATAGTATTATTATTGAGGTCATCCTTACTATATTATTTACCCTTTCCTTAAGTCAGACGACTACCTTAGATACTCTCAAACCAGAAAATTCTAAATCCATGTCTTCCTTATTTGGGGCCATTCCTAGATTTTCTTGACCCTTCTCTTGGCCTCAAATTGATCTATCGATCATGATGTAGGGTTTGGCACTTAGTAGATGGAATAGAGAAAAAAATTATGGTTTGTGGTTTCATAAATTTATTGGCCAAATAGAGGAAATCATAAAGAAAAAAACTTAGATAATTTTTGGAAAGATTTATGAAAATATAAGAAACTTAGAAAAATTCCAAAAATTGCACCCTAAGTAGCCAAATTATGAAAACACATAAAACCACTATAAATTTTGTAAAACAAGTCCAAAATGTTTAAAATTTGGAGAGGAGCTTACTTGACTGATTTTTCCACACCAAAAAAATTATAGAAAAATTCGCTACCAATTTTGAGATATAGCCGAACCTTCACAATTAGGGTTTGACGCAACGCTGGCTGAGATCAGACTTTAATACCACTTGTAATGAAATTACTTGTATAAATATGAATATCAACATCAATAAAAAATAAAAGAACACAAGATTGTAGATAAATTATAACAATATGCAAGTAGAATATCATATCCACTTCGAGGGGCATCCTCCAAACCATACAATAATACTAAAATGCTCAATATGATCATTAACTACTCCTCACTACCACCTATATATACCAATCATATGCTATGGTCAACACCAAAACCGACCTACTAAAAATGTGAAAGAATAAATGAATAACATATGACAAAAAGAGAGATTATGTAAGCCATAAGTCAGAATTGCATATCCAATATAAGCTATAGGAATAAGGGTGTAGCAAAGATTGGAGTATCCAAGCCGTTTCATTATTTTCCGGTCAATTTGCAACTTGTTTGGTGGGTTTTTGCACCTTAATGTCATAATTATATCGTGTCTCTACCATGCTAGATGGTTTTATACTGAAATTTTAATGTTTTCTTTTATTTTGATATTTTAACGAAGTTATAGGCTCAATGGTGTAAGGGATATGTTTGAATATCAGTGTTTTTATCAAAAATTTGAACTAGAGACACCCATGTGAGAAAATTAGTCTTTTTCAAGTTTTCAAACTACATTTCCACCCACAAAGTGCACAAAGTGGATTATTCGAGGTGTCATGGAAAGTGGGACATTAAAACAACTTCACATTTTTGGAATTTTTAAGTTACAAATATAAGTCTCGAGTCTCGTAAAAGGAATATTTTAGGAATATCCTCTTGCCTTGCTTATTCTTTAAGAGAAGGTCAAAGTTGATGCAAATTACAAGTTGCAAGTTCGTCCCTGAGTCCCGAAATGGAGTATTTTGTGAATATGGAAACCATGGAGAAGAAACACAACTTTTAAGTTTTACTGACTCACAAATTTATAGTTATTGCAAGATTGAAAATTGTACTTTCATCCCTGAAGCATGAGAAGAGGGATCTATGTCACAATATCATGATTGCATAAAAAATGCTAACTTTCTATATTGTCGGTTTGTAATTTGCATTCCTATAAATTTGTAAACTAAAATTTCATCCCCAAGTAATAATATGGAATATTTGGTGAATCAAGACCATAGATACTATGAAATATTATAGTTTGCAACTTTTACTTCTTGCAAGATTGTAAACAAAATTTCTTCCCCACATCCCGATAAGGTGGACACATGTCATTATCTCGGGACTTTAGAAAAGGAAAGAAACTTCAAATTTTTATAGGTTTGCAACTTTGCATTCTTACAAGTTTGTAAATTGTTTGCGCGAACCCCGAAGCCTTAGAAAAGTGACTAAAAAAGTAAATATTACTAAATCTTACGAAGATGCCACATAGGAGGATTGTGAAGCTCGAGCCAATGGGAAAAAGACAAATCATCTAAGTGAAAATAAAATGTGGTGAATGGATCCACTTGTAAGGATAAAATTCAAAGTTGAGATTAAAAATTAACGATCACAAATGTAGAGGCCATGGAAGCAAGTGACACTATTACTGGAAGCATGCAAAAGACAATATACGAATAAAAGCCATGAAAAATCTCACTTTGCCTCCAATTTTCAAGTTTTTGAAGCAATTTCTAATCCCCAAGATGAGAAAAGGATCCAATTTTTGCATTTGAGCCTTGAAAAATTTATTTTGAAGCTTTGGAGGCATTATGGATGTTTTTAGTTAAGAGAGGAATTGCAGCGGTGTTTACACATGTAAGTGTTTTTACTAGTGCTTATGAATAATTTGTGGTGTCAAGGTGTGTTGGTTATAACTTTTGGAAGTGTTGGGATAATTTAAATTGTTTTAAATACCTCTATCTGGTAGACGTTTTAACCTCCCACCATGAAAAAATTATGATTAAATTGTCCGGTATCCAAACCTCTTCCCGCCTTACCTCCGACTTAGACAAAGTCATAGATACCAACTTAGGCAATGAAAATCTAGCCGATTTCTAGCAAAGGTTGCATGCAGTGGAAATAAATGAGACAATGAGAAGTATTGATTGTATCAAGATTGTCTTAGCTTCTTCTTTTCACCCATATTCACAATATCTGAAGTTGGTATCTGAAGTTGGTATGGGTGTGTGCACAAAACAATAACCTAAAAACCATAGAAATTAGGGATGAAAGTAACACTTTGGTCCTATCACTAACCATTGATATATTTGAGGAATTTATAGGTATCCTTGATGCTTCACAAGTGACAAATATAACCATTAAGTATGTAGAATAATATTGGAATGTAAAAAATGTAAAATGTTCCAAGATATTGAACAAAAATTGGCTTGAAAATATAAGAATCATTGCATCTACGATCCCCAAAAATTGAACGGGGCTGATTTTGTTAAATAAATTAGAGATATTATCACATTTCTGAATAGGGTTATGGGTAAAGAGTTTGCATATCCCTATCATGACAAGATGTTTAAGTTTATCTATATTATCCTTGTGGGAAAATATAGATTCAATGGGGAGATTATTAGTGATTACATCCAACAACAATTACTCGAATGGCGATGCGTATAGAGGAGGGATATACCAAAAAATTATATTTTAACATGAACTCCTACTTGGTTTATAACATTTCTCGCCATAGACCATTCCATTGATTAGATAGAGTGAATGAATTTGGAAACTTCAAGGTTTATGATGTGTACCCCAATTGAACCTTAACAATTATATTTACGATTTAATGTGCATGAAACTTTCTTTGTCCCCTCATATATTTATTTAAACTTGAATGGGAATATAACATGACATCTCCATAAGCAAGGAAAGTGATCACTGAATACAAAGGTTACTTCTTCTAGTTAAGAAGTTTCACTTACATTAGAGTAAGTGGTTTTCATGACACCCCTTATATGCTACCAAGGTACTTAGATGACAAATGTGCACTGTTGGAAGTGTCAAGGTAGTTGGTAGTAGTGCACAAGATGATTGAAGGGAAAAATAAGGCTAATATCAATTTCTCTATCATTATTGAGAGATATTCATGTCCTTTATTTGTTGAATCCAATCTCTCATATAAGCACAAATGGATAGGATAATATTGCAGAAATTTAATCCCATGCCCAATTATGATATCGTATGGATAGCTTAGGGAGATTTGGGGGCTTCCTATAAACATGAACCTCATTATGAGAACTATTGGATGGACTGTATGGATGATTATGAGGTAAGATTAAGAGATTATTCAAAGATGACCCTCATGAAGATTATGGATTACAAAATTGTGGTTGTACCTCATGGACTGGAAGATGGAAAAGAATTGGTAAGTAAATACTATGTTGACAAGAAAATAACATCATAACCTCTCCTAAGTATTGATTGGAAAATAAAAAAATTACCTTGTTACATGAAATAATAGCTCAAATCATCAAGAGGATTTTATTTTAGTTGAATAAAAAGGAAATTGATCTGACTCTACAAAATACAAAAGTCCTAAGGGAGTAATGAGAAGGTGGTTCCATAAAAGGTGTAATTCCCCATTTGAGGAAAGGAGATGAAGTTTGGATTCCTTGAAGGAAAGTCCCCAAAAATTTCAATTAAATTCAAAAGATGTGGAGGAACTTAGTTCTCTTGTAAGAAAACATGGACTTCGTATTAAAGTTGACACACATGACATAAGAGATATTGAAGAAAACTATGTAGGATGCTCTTGTTATTACAACCAAACCTATTCAAGAAGTACCACATCCAACATAAAGGCCTAAGATATATGTGGAAAAGGAGGCCATCTAGTTTGATGTGCCTGTTTCTTCCTCAAAGGGTCCATCTAACAAGATGAAACATAAGAAGAGAAGTGCTCCCCAAGCCAGCCAATGATGAGTCTAGTGTTGGCAACCATCCCTAAAGAGAGTGAAGGTGATCCTATAAATTTGAATTTTTAAGAACCAAGATGGAAAATCTGGCAACACATATAGAGGAGAAAGCCACGAAAATCACTTCACAACTACAAG
The DNA here is from genome assembly GCA_018340775.1 of Taxus wallichiana var. yunnanensis. NCBI lineage: Eukaryota > Viridiplantae > Streptophyta > Pinopsida > Cupressales > Taxaceae > Taxus > Taxus wallichiana. Next base: position 911,979,104 of record CM031234.1, on the reverse strand, counting down.
TACCTATTGTAACTCCTTAAGTTCTAGTGGTAGTGCTTACTTCCATACCTCCTATGTAATATGAAATACCTACCAATGCTTCTATTTAAGAAACTCCTACTAATGTTCCCATCAAGAAGCTCAGATGTAGGAGACCCATGAAGATAAATGGAGGGAGATACTAGACCCATCACATGAAAAAAACTCACAAATTTCTTACATGGGTTAGATCAAGATGCTAGATTTGACCTTGTCTAAGATAATGTATAAGATACACCAGTTTGGAGAAGGAAGGAGGCCTATTATCATATGAAGTACCTACCACAAAGAGAATTTCTAGGTGGTGAAGTGGAGAGATACACTAAATGAGAAGTTGCAATAAGTGAAATGGAGAAACCAAATGTTGAACATGTTCCATCATTCGAAGTTGAGAAAATAAATACTATGGATCCTATTCACCAAATTTAGGCACAAAGTGGAGAAAGTGATTGCAACTCATGAAGTTGAAAAAGTAGACACTCCAACTCAAAAGGAATTACCAAGTGAACTAACCAAAGATCCTTCTCCATCTAGAGAAGAAGAGGGTGAGGCCATAAGGCCTGTATATGCAATTAATCAACCATCATTAAATATGATGGATGTAAAAGTGAGGGACAAAGAGGCAGAGATTGAAGAAATAGAAAGACATCCTACTTTGAATCATTAGATAAGCCACGGGTACATGTTTATGAATATTTTCTCACACTCTTTGCACTTAAGGAACATATGGTAGTGCCAAGTGCCCCCAATGACAAGAACAAGGGGAATTCCATGTTTAAATTGGAATTTGGCTAGGAGAATCCCTCTAAAAGAAGAGAAACGTAAAAATGTTGTTTGAGGAAGATGACCTTCTAAGTGTCATCTCCTTGAATTTATGAAGACCTAAAAGAGAGAAATTATTTTTTCAAGAACAGTAGTTGGGGCCCATGGAGAAAGGTTTGTGGAGGTGGATACCCCTCAAGCTGATGTATTAAGGGATGAAGCTTCCCCTTATGACTAATAGATCACAAATATCCCACTATGTAAGAAGACCAATGAAGGTTTAAAACAAGATGCTACTATGAAATTCAGTGGTCTATTTCAAAATATACACAAGGAAAAAGAAATCAATGAAAAGTTGAGAGAGAATATTGATATCTTATTAACCTATGTGAACAAATGAATGTAATCTCCCCCAATCAGTCAAAAGATAACCCCAACCTTCACCTCATAAGTGATCAAGAATGCTGAAGACTTAAACTATAGGGAAGGAAACAAGGAAGTGGGAAAGTGAACTAGTGACAAGAGGTAACAAGACCATCAAGGACATCATTGAATGTCATAATTTTTCTCTGAGAAGATTGAAGTAAGCAAGGACTTAATTAAAAAATATCAAAAAGATATTGATTACTAGAATTGATTACTACCCAAGCTAGAAGCTATAGTGGATATAGGGGATAAATTTGTGGAAAAATAAGGTATAGTCTCCTCGATTGTAGAGGAAGACAATATGAATACAAAGGGGCCATTAAATTGAGAATTGAAACCTTGGAGGGATGCATAAGAAAAATCCAAGACATAAGAGAAAAGGAAGGGGAGTATGTGGATGATATAGATTCAAAACTTGAAATAATTCTTCCCCTAAAAGATATATACACCTTAGGATCTACAGATGCAAACAGGTTGATAAAGATCCTTCAATAACATGTTGTAGGAGAGTTGGAGCCTCCTATTTTTTTGATTATTCTTCTGTACAAAAATTTATTCATTTAGAAGGATATATTAATAAATTGTCCAAGAGAGTTAAAATGAAGAAAGCTATCTCCAGTGAGTTTGACAACATTCTCTCCAAGCGGAGAGATAATATTTCTCTATCATGCAGAGCTAGATGAGGATCCAATTTTGGGTATGTTTGAAAGGTTTGATGTATACATGAATGAAATCAAGGAGGAGTTGAAGGGAAAAAAATTGGACCTCGATCTGTCCCCTAGCATTCCTCATTCTTTATTCCCGTTCCTTATTATTTATTCATTTTTCTATCCATTCTTTTCAAGGAGGATCAAATGATTTGATTGTAATGTGTAACCAACTCTTTCGTAAGGTGTATAAGGAATGATGACGGTTGTAAAAGAAGACAAAAGAATTTTTGGTAGAGGAAAGAATATTCTACACTCCTCCACATGTTTCATCATGAAACAAAACTATTCTAGCTAAGAAAATCAAGATGATATATTTTTGTTTGGGCACCTTTCCCATCCGGATGACAAAGCAGTGGACCACCGCCCACGTGTATCTTGTTTTTCAGAGTTCCATGGGGTATCTAGGGATATTCCATTTTGGGGAAAATTTTGTATAAAAGTGAAGGCATATCTTCACTTTAGGGGTTCTAATTTTTTGGGTTTTAGCTAGGGTGATTGCATCTTGTACAGTCACTAGCAGGCATTGAGATCATTTTCTTGTCTCCTTTTCAATTGAACACATAGGACCATTTTTCCATGGATAAGTCTGTTATTTCCTAGTGTAAATAGAGATAAAATCAAGAAATGTATTCCTTTTTTTTGTAATTTTGTATCTATCATATCAATGAAATACAAAGAAGCACATTTCAGATCATTGTTCGGACTGGTCATTGAATGAATGTTATTTTGTAGTGTTACTTTGCAATATTTGTTTTAGTTATAAAATTCTTTTATGCAATTACAATCTGGGAGTGAATATTTTCTACCTTCAAGGGTATCCTAGGTTTTATGGATTTGGTATAGTAGATACATGAAGTTTTAATCACAAGTATTTGTGTTTAGTGTTTAGACAATCCGGGTATCCATGAATGTAAATAACCCATGAAATTTCATCTTAGTTTGATTTCAAGATCTAATGCATCATAGAAACATCACCTAATGAGATGGTGAATATTTTTGTTTCTCCCCATTAGATCTCCATCCCCTTTCATCTAAATTTTTATCACACCATCTTGTTCTACCTATGCAAACTACATCATCCTCGCATATCCAACATGTGTTTTCTTGTAGACCACATTATCTTTACATATTTTAAGTGATTTTTCCTTTGATATTAAAGCTTAGCATTTTGAATGTCATTTAGTTCCAAGTTGTCAACAACATCCTTTGAATGATGTTCATAATCATATCTCATATGTCTCTAGTATCTTATATTTGCCATGTGAAGTATATGCATTGCTTATGTGACAAATATTTGAGTTAACGTTACATTTATGGCTATAATTCATTCAGATTGACCCACCAATAATTGTAGGGGATTGAATTATAATACCCATCCCCCTTAAGCTACCCTTTGGGTCCTCTCACCCTGGTTTAGGAAGATCCAAAAGTAGCAGGAGTTAGCCACTTCCTTTGTATGTGCCTCTTAGTCATTTCTAAGACTTGGTCATGGAAGAATGTTAGATCCATCCCTGGCTACAAATGACACATCTCAAACATATATCATTATTATTTTCATTCTTTTCTAAATTGCATATGAGTCACTAGGGTGTAGAACTAGGAACCAACACAACTAACTTTACCATTGAGACTAATGATTTAAATTTTTCATAAAACAACTAGGATTTTACTTGAAATCGATGAAAGAATTTTAAACCCAATGAGTGATAATAATGTAGAAGAAAATATAATAAGATATAGAAATATTTTTTTAATGACTTAAATGAAATAGGAAGATGTCAATTGTTTGTTGAAATGATGAAAAATATTAAGTTTAGACCCATTACAAGGACCATTGATCTAAGAACATCTAAGACTAATAATGAAAAATCCGTTATAAAAATCTAATGAATGCATATCAAAAAATAGGTCTGACCTCATGTACTAGAGATAATAATACTACCTGAAGTGTTATTACATCAACTAAGTAAAGAAAAAAGTAAATCTAGTTTAATTAAGAAAACAAGTAGTGTACTAAAAATAAATAGAAAAACATTATTGAAAGCTATCAAAAGATGTGAAGGAGTTGAGGATCCCGATAACAATGAATTATGGGAAATCTTTGATTGAATACTAAAGAAAGACAAAGACATAGTTGAAGATTTAAAATCCAAAATTGAAGAATTTTGGAAAACTAATACAAGGGTTTCACCTAATGAAAAAAACATTAAAAAAGAAGAATTGGTTGTCAACACTATGAATCACATCTTAAACATTTTTTGGATATGACACAAACACAATTTTATAATAAGCTTTAAGGCATTTATTCTGAAATAGAAATTAGTCAAGGGTATTTTGAAATGAAAAAACCTTTTTATGTTACGTTAAATCACTCCCAGATTACTTATTGTTGTAATGTTCCTATTTAATTTTCTATGCATTATGATTGGTTTTTTTGTATACCGATAATAATTTTTAGGAGTGTATGATAAAATTTCCACCTAAATCAGCAAGATATTTCATCTCAAGTTTTTTTAATACAAGAGAAGGATAACCTTTATAAGAAATCATGTTTGGAAGAATCTGTGATAGTTGTGGTGGTTTTCAATGTTTACAAAATTGTATACACACAAAGAATACACATGAAATTGGAAATGAACTAGTTATATTTGGGAAATAAAAGTTAGTGGCATACATTTAAAAAATGGAAAAGATGCCAAGAGGTGCGAATTAGTGAGTAAGAAATAAGCGTATTATATTTTATGATTATATTTTGAGAGAATATATTGTATGAATATGCAAGGCATACACATAGATCTCGATGGTTAGATGAGTAATTAAGGTTATGAAAGGACACATTTTCTCTTGGTATCATTGTACCAGCTTTTATTTTGTAGAGAATTATATTCTATAACCACATAATGAAGTCCAATCATAGGACAAAACTATTCAGTGTTTCCATATTTATGTATATAACATTCAATCATGCTCTCAAAAACAAAGAGGAAGAAAAAAATATCTTAAGGGAATATCATTTATATATTAGTGATGATCGTACACATTCTATAGAGTTTGTGTAAGGTTTCTTTGAGATATTATATGGTAATTTAAGTAATAAAAACATCATATTTGGTCAACACATCATATGGTCATATAACTATACATCATAATTCAAGAATTCATGGATGTTCTATTAGTTGAGAAATATGCATAGAGTGAGTGGTGTTCAACATATTTGGAATTTCACTAAGGCCAAACATGGAAAATGAGAGCATGCTAGTATATGATCATGTGTTAAAAGATCCTTATCATGAGAAGAGATGAAAAAATATGGTGCAAAGTTGACCAATGCAACATCCATCCACTTCTCCCACTTCCATTCTGAATACCTCTTCCAAACCCAAGACTAAGAACCCAAAACTTCACAAAGTTGACATCCCTCACTCTGCCCGAGTTCTTAGAAGCACCAAAGAGCTAGAAGTTGCACATAATTTGTTGCATATCAGTAATGCTGGCCAGGATACGACCCTGCAACAAGAGGGGAATAATATACCTCATAGGTTGGAATCTCTGGAGAAAGAGATGATGCAGTTAAATAAGGACCTGCAACACATGGATAAGTAGAAAGGAAAAAGAAAGATTGATGATGATATTGACAATGGGAAGGATCAGATTGTTGACATTTACAAGAAATTGAACTCTTTGGACAATAGATTAGGGAGAGAAAAATATAGGAATGATCATAACATGGCTATCTTCAATTCCATTAGTGAATTCTTAGAACAACATGTTCAAAGCATTACCATGCTTAGTGGGATCCCTAACACTATCTAGGGGACTGACAAGGAGAGAATTCATACCATATCGAAGCTGAACGCAATTGACCCCACACACATCACCACTTTGGCGTTGTTCACTTTGCTACAAATAATCCAATCTAGGATCGACAGAGCTTCCAAGATGTAATCTCCCTTGGGCTAGAAGGCCTCATTCTAGTCACTACTTTTTTAGGCCTTTTTGTTGTTTCTCAGCTACTTTTTTGCTGTTTTGTTGCAGTTTCTATTTTGTTTAGCTTTCTGCTAGTAACTATATTTTGGTTACTGATGGACATAATTTTTATCTGTATTTTGATCCTCTTTTGTTGTCCCTCTATAGCTTTATTTGGCTGTTGAGCCCTTTTTGTAACAGGGTATAGTCCCTTTAAAACTATTTACCAATAATAAAAAAACATCCATCTTGAAATGGTATAATTTATTAATGGGTCTAGGTTATGATGGTAAGTCTACAATTCGTAGATATTTTTTTGTTGGTATAATAAGATAAATTTACAAAATATGAATATTATTTTACACTAAAAGTACCAAATGAGTTGCACTCTTTTAAAATTTCAAATGCAGGTTCATGGACTATTCATACGAGGTAGATGACATGATTTTTTTCTTCATGTATGTATTTTATTTAAGATGAGTGTGATTCAAAAGAGTGGGTCAATGAATGGTATTTTAGAAATTTAAATCCACTTGATACATATCACCCTTCGATTGAATCATTAGTTGACTTTGACCATATATCAGATCTAGTGCAACTAGGTATTATAGATGCATTATTTAGTTAAAATTAATATTTTAGCTCATTATGTAGTATTTATGAATCATTTATTAAGATTATTTATGTACAATGTAATGCACGTTATTTTTATGCATTTATTGGAAAATAAAATAATAAAGAAGGAACACATTATTATTTGTCTCATTTTGTTGATGGAAAAAAATGATAGCCCCAATCATAGATGGAGAAGACCAGTAGTATTCTACTGGTCCGTAGTTATTAATATAACATGGATTAGAAGATACCCAATGAAAAATATAATGTGTGATTGTTTAAGGACTTTGACACTCATAGAAAAAATATTCATTATTCTTACCTTGTTCTTGTACCTAATATTCAATTGATCAATTATGGTTGTAGACCGCCCAATTAAAAACTTGCGAAAAAGTTATCGAATGTGACCATGAAGTAATAATTATTTTATAGGGTCCGATTTGATGAAGGGATAATTGGTAAGGGGTATTATTGAATGAGGGAGGTCGATGTTAGGAAATTAGGGGTTTGAACTAGTGTTAAAATAGTATCAAATTTTAGGTGTATACATTTTTCCTCTCTTTGAAATGGTATTGCAATTAGAAGAAGTAACAATATTTTCAAAGAAGTGTAAACTAAGGAGAGATAATATTATCAAGTGAGATGATGATTAGTAGATGAAGTATAAGTGATGATTTTATTAGTAGGGATAATTCCCCTAGAGAGAGCATGTGGGGATGAAAGATGCTGATGGTCTCTTGATATGAGAAGAAGGGGTTAGCGTTAAAGAAGGATTATAATAATTGGCTAGCATAGATACGTGGATGTGAAATATTTGATGGGTGGATGAGGAGACGGTGATAAATGTGATGAATGGATGAGATTATCCCTCTATATTTTATTCTTACATGTGATGATTGTCTTATAGTGATCGATAGATTCATTAGTTGATAGATTAACGATGCCCTATAAAACAATATATGTGAGGGAGAAATATTGAAAAAGTTACAAACCTTGATGTGCCTTAGTCAATGATATATTGAAGGGGAATTCCATACACCGTATATGGATTGATTGATTTGATAGAAGATTGGATAGGCTGTTTGGACATTTGATTAAATCAATTGTTATTGAAAAGGATGCAAACATGATTTGGGAGCTAACCAAAACTGAAGGATGATTAATGTGATAAGGATTCCATTGAAAGATCAATGTTTATGGATATAAATAATGAAAGATGATCGGGTGATAGGAGGATCCTCCTAGGTGGTGAGAAGAGAAATGTATATATATATATATATATATATAGAGAGAGAGAAAGATGATCGGGTGATAGGAGGATCCTCCTAGGTGGTGAGAAGAGAGAGATGAGAGAGAGAGAGAGAGAGAGAGAGAGAGAGAGAGAGAGAGAGAGAGAGAGAGAGAGAGAGAGAGAGAGAGAGAGAGAGAGAGAGAGAGATGATTATTATGGGGAAGTTTTCCACCATTTCACACAAATTGTGCATTATTTTTATTAGTAAAAACCTTATTTTTGTGGAATAGAGAAAGATGCACCATAAAATGGAAAAACCATGATGACATGATCACCATAAGCCCCAAACTAACTCAAAAATGAAAATATGCACAACCACCCTCATGGATAAAATAAAAAGGAAATATGCACGATTTTCCTTGCATCATTAGACATATATCGATGCAAAAACTACCAAGATAAATAGGAAAACAAATGAACTAATGAAACAAAAACACACACAAAAAGAAATGTGATGTCCCTTGTTGATTTAAATTTCTATGTTTAGTGCTAGATGATGAGACTAATTGATTGATTTTCCCTAGGAAAGGATCCATGCGAGGGGAGTGGTATTGAGAATGATGTATCCCGGAAAATTTGCATGGATTGGTTTTTTTGAGGATAATGTTTTTAAATTTTTTTAGGATAATCTAAAGGATTTTGGATATGGTTTTATGAGATTAATTTACTTTTTATGATTTTCAAATTTTTTTGGATTTTAGACAGTGGGTGAACCAAAAACCAAAAAGGAGAAAATTTATTTTAGCATAGGGAATTAAAATGATAGTGAATGAATGGGGGATAGATAGGATTTATAATGGGATGCATGAAAATAATCAAGATAGGGTGGGAAGAATAGGATAACATCTATGAAAATATTTAGGATAGGGTAGTTGAGGGATTTTAGGATGTAGTAGGGTGGGATAAGATAGGATGGGGTTAAGGGATGCATGAGAGGACTTGAATTTTCCTAAAACCACCAAATCTTTTCTGGATGGGACATTTGAAAGGATTCAAGTATGGGAAAGGATAGGATAAGATAGAATGGATTTGGAAGATGTAAGATAAGATATAAAAGTATGGATTTAGGATAAAAAGGGAGGAAATACGTAGGAGTAATTTTATAAGGACAAAGTTAAAGAGGATATCAAGATGTTTCCCAAAACAAGTCCCAAGATTGCCTCAACATATTTAGAAAGGAAAAAATGGGAAGTTTACTAGATATAAGAGGCATGCAAGTGATGATAATGATGTTTATGATAGATGACAAGGATATTTTAGGATGGGGATGATATGAAAGAGATAGGAAGTTGATCTACCCCAGTGTACGGTAGGATTTTATTTTAGATATTAGGTAAAAAGAGGGTTTTTCCAAGGCCCTACCTTGTTACAAAACATGATATACCATCTAGATATAAAATTATAAAATACAAGGAGAAAGACAATATCAAAAACCAAAATAGTTGATGAAAACATCACAAAACCAATCCAGATATAGTCAACATACAACTCAAGTGTGGCCGTAATACAACCAAAACACAAGAAAAACAAACATTATTCATTTCTGATTGTGCACTTGGTTAGAAAGTTGTAAAAGGTCTTTCATATACTGATCTCTCTTCTCAAATTCCTTTTTCCTATCTTCCTCTTTGATGTTTCTTTTACTTCCCTTGTTGTTAAGCTCTTTCAAAAAAGGTCTTAAGATGACATTTTGGAAGATAAATCCATCAACCAAAATGTTTCAACTATTCTCAAATCCCTCCAATTTAACTTCCATCTCTTTCAAATTATGATTATCCTTATCTACCTTATTGTTGTTGAGGTATTTGACATTCCCGTTGATATTTTTGATGTCCTTTCGATCCAATTAATAAACTATTTTTGATATTCCAGCTCATGGTGAACAATTTTTTTGATATTTTTATCACTATTCTTTCCTAGGCTCATAAGACACCTAACAACCTATCCACTTCACTACCAGTTGAGTGTTGTCGTGTGTAGAGCTAGGACCTTTGAAATTTTACCTCTTTTTAGATATTCTTCTCACCACCACAGTCGAGATAATATCCTCAACCTATTTCTTATTGTTTTTAGGTGTAGAGGTGGAGGGAAGGGAGGGTGTGGGATTTTTACTAGGGTTTTGTCTCATAAAATGTATGTAAATGAGAATAATAATGACCTGATGAAGGGGATAAACCCTTTTACCCCATTGCACTGATTCGTTGATAGATTTTTGTAATGACATAAGAATATAAAAGGAGGACTCACTAGGAAATTTCTTCTAAAATGGTTTAGAAGCACCAAGTGGTAAGTATTGATGTGATGGATTCTCCTTCTAATGTCAAGTACTTAATAATGATTATGGAAACTTCATTATATGGGATAGGAATGGGTGAGCAGAGGAAAACCCTAGAAATGTGTTGAATATGTTCTCCTTATTCCAATAATTTCACCTCCTGCTCGTACTTATTGCTCTTGTTTTTATAGAATTTGATTCCATGAGTACTCATACCCATGATATGAGAAATGCTTACTTCGGGGATGATCCATCTTTGACCCGTGAACTACAAAATTCAATCCTTCTATGTAGTAGTAAAATCCATTGAAATATGTGGGTCATCCTAACGAATTCTTTCCAAAAATGTGGAAAAATTTCCCATGCCCAGAATGTTCCAAATCTGTTCATTTTATTTCTAGCCTTTATTGAAAAGAGGCTAAATTTGATAGGGTTTGCCACCCATCTAATCCCCAAATTCATACACAGTGAAATGGGGATGGGGAGCTAGGTTAACAAAATAATATATCGTATTCTCCTAGAGATGATACACACATAAATGAATGGAGACATGAGTGAGTGGAGCATGCTAATATAAATTTGTATCTAAAAGAAGATGCAAGACCTTGTTGTAAGTTCCTTTTGTTAATTTCATGAATCACAAAGATCATGACCTCTAAAGGGGTATTTAAGGTCATAATCCAATGATGAAGGGTAGCAAATATTAACACTAATGTTGGCAAAAATTTCTGCTACTTTATTTCCCTCTCTATAAGTATTATAATTCTTAACTTGAGGGAAAGTGATAAGGATTAGAAGAGAATTATTAATGAACTTATTGATAGAATAACTAAGAGGAGACTTATTATGTAAACAATTGATGATATTAAGTGAATCCCCCTCCACCCATAGATTCCTAATATCTAGTTTGGAAATTTTGATCCCCCATAAAGTTGCCATAGCTTCAGCAAAATGGATGGTTTAAGACCCCAAATTCTTAGCATAAGCCACAATTAACTCACCATTTCCATTTCTAATTACACCTCCCGCCACCTTATCCAGTTTTCCTTTTACAACTCCGTCAAAATTAAGCTTTAGCTTGAGTCCTCCAGAGGATGGTTCCATAGGGTTTCTTTCCTAGAAGGTATAAAATTATCTTGGTTTTAATTCTGATCAATCTAAATATTTAATTTGATGAGGAACTTTGAGTCTGAATATGTTATAGTCTCTTTGCTGGAGGTAATAGATAACTTAAAGTTTTCTATAAATAGCAAAACAAACTTTTTGAAGACTATGTTGACATGAAGACTAAGCTCCTTAAAGATTCTTTTGTTTCTTTCTTTCCAAATGACCCAAATGGTGTGAGGAAAGATAATATCCCAAAGGAGTCTCACTAATTTACATTTTAAATGAAAATAATAATGGGACCATAGCTCAATCAAAGAAGAAGGAAAAACCCATTTTAATCCGGTCTTGTCAAAAATGAGGCCCCACAATGAGGTGGCAAATTGACAATGAATGAAAATATGGTTGACACTTTCCTCTTCTACTTTGCATAAGATGCACCTATTGGGAAGCATTTTTCCTTTTATTTTGATGTTGTCAACCATAAGAATTTTATTCTGAATTGTTAGCCACTAAAATAAATTGATTTTAGGAGTGAGTTATTTGATCCACACTTTCCTCCAGTTTATTAGAGGATTTTGAGTTTGTCTCTAACTGATGTATCCCAAGTGAACATTGTAGCTTCCATCTCCAGAGTCTTCCCTAATAATTTCATATTTAGAATTTATGTTGGGGACATATATGTTTGATATCAAGTTCTGAATGAAATTTAGATTGTCTCTATCACTATTTGATCCTCCTTCAACTAAAGGGATATTATGATCTATGCATGATGTTTATGATATTATAGATAAAAGGATGAAATTTTTATGTAGGGAGATTTAGGTTATTAAGGAATGCATAAAGGGGATGATGCCCCCAAGTTTGGGGTACTTGTAGAAAACTAGGTTTATATATGATGCCAATGGACTAGTTTTCATTATTTTATTTTCCAAAGTACCATACAAATAGTTTTCATCCTTTGATGATTGGTTTTTCTCTTTTGGAAGTGTATACATATTTAAAATTGTATTCCAAGGATGCATTTAATGAATTCTCTCATTAAAAAATAAGCATCTTCTAAACATCTCGGAGGGTACTTGTCAAAGCATATAATAAAGGGTGATGCAAAGGAATGTTAGATGAGGGATTTATATTGATGGAATGGAGGATTTGGAGGGATGGTATGATTGTGAGGATATTTTGATTGGGACAAACAATGTGAGACCTTGTCATAGGACCCTATAATGATTTTTGTAATCTCTTTCATGAGGGTGACCATGATGTGTTGTTTATTAAGAGTGATATTTACTCCAAGCTCAATGGTTTTGGTGATATTCTACTCGACGAGTGATTTAGATTTATCTTGTAATTTTATTAGTGTAGGGGGAGCTCAAGTTCCTTGTCTATAGACTTATGTTGATTTCTAACAGTTTTATTCTTATGTTTGGTTCCTAGTTGTGGATTTTGAAATTTTAATATTTTACATCCAATAGTTCCTTAGATAGGTTTTCACTAGGGGACATGGATTTTTAACTTTTCACCATACTTGAAGTTTTAAATTTATTTTGACTTTTGAATCACATTTTTGGTCGGATTTATTTTTATTTTTAGATCTCTTTTGAAAAAGAAACTCTTTTTGCTTCCTATAAGTTGATGTGTCAAGGTTGATGTCAAAGATTTAACCCTTGATGGAATATTGTATTGAATTCTCATGAACTCTTTCATAGATGCATAATTATTAAAATGAGTGAATGATGTGTGATTCTATTGGTCTTGGGAAATTTGGATATGAAATTGATGTTCAATATTTATGAGAGGATAATTTTTGGAAGATGGTGGTACTGATGAAAGTATTTTCAGCATCAAGGTTGTAGAGACTATGAAATTTTTTTGTTTTGATGGGGGAGGAGGATTCCTAAAAAATGTAGAAGTATCGCTAACATCCACATAGTGATTTCTAGATTATTTATGTCTGATTCCATGATGTCCTTGATTTCTTCACACATGAATGGGATCTAGGATGCCTTACTCATAGAGGTTAAGTCCTTTTCCTTCCTAGTGCATGTTTTGGCATTTTCAATTTTGATAATATACCTATGGATTTGATAGTAGGAGGATAAACCATTATTAGGGCATTGTGAATGTTTTGAGCTTTCAATGTGCTTATCAAAAAGGAAGTTATATTTGAAAAAAATAGTTGTGCCAAGATGATTTACCATTTGTTCATGATAATTGTTGATGGCGGGTTTTTCATAGTTGTAAAGAGAGGGATGATATGTAGCCTCATAGGAGGCATTTTGCTTTGCATTATCTATAAGTCCCTTATTTTCATTGCACTAGGTGGGGAGATTTTTGTAGATGAAGGGGATGATATAATGGAAAAATAGGAGGTTGAAAAAGAATTAAATGCATCGGGGGAGTAGGATGTGGCCCAAGGATAAATTATGATTTAGGGGATGTGACATGTGAGGGATGATTGGGTAATGAAAGGATAAGGGGGATAATTAAGGATTAACGAGGATTGATAGATTTTTATATGCGAAGGATGATTGGGTGATGGGAGGACAAGAGATGGACCAAGGATCGACTTAGAATTTTTTGATAAGGGGAAATGGGATTATGAGAGGATAAGAAGGATTCAATGTTGGTTAATGATAGATGGTTGACTTGAAGGAAATTTTCCAACAAGTGTTTGGGATTCAGAATTTGTTTTATGATGGATATGATGGGATTATGTGGTTTTGACCTTGTTATTTTTGCAGAGGAACTTGATAGTGTTTTGAAAAATATATCTTGACAAATGTTTGCTTGTTATTCATTTAAAGTGGATGAAAACAATAGTCCTTGGAGGATTGGAGAGGATATGATAAGGTTTGATTGAGGTAGAACATAGGCCGAAGATGGATTGGATTTGGATTGCTAGATTGAGATGGCTGAGGGGTCAAATTAGGATTGTTGGATTGGGATGGCTAAGGGGCCAAATTAGGATTAGATTTTGGATAGTTTGGTTTTGGTTTAATTAGAAGATTATTTAATGCAATTAAGATTAGGGGTTCTTGTATATTGGATCATGATGCATGGGTTGAATTGGATTTATGATTAGGTGATTTTAGATGGCCAGGATTTTCAATGAGGGAAGACATAGTTTGGGTGGCTCGGGGTATTTTAGGATAATTTTGATTGGGTGAGGCATATGGGGATAATTAGGATTGGTTTGTGGATGGGATTGATTAGGTGATGAAGGTTGGGAAGTTAGAGGGATACTTGAGGGATATGAGGTTTTCCACTTGTTGGTTAAGTTGTTGGATGTTTGTCAGAGATGGATAAATCAACATATTGATGGGATGGTTGATCTATAATAGGCTCCCCATTATGGGTGACATGAGGAATATAAAAATTATGATGATAATTAGTAACGAAGAACTATGTTTTTCAAATAACATACCCAAGAGGTATAGACTAGGGTGTTGGTTTGGAAGAAGCATATATCTAGTCATGAATGCCATTATTTGATTTGGTTTAGATGGAATCAAGTTATGTTAAATTAAGACTAAAATGAATTGGATTAGAAGTGGATTTGATTTGGACTTTGGATTAATTTTTATGGAATTAGATTAGATTTGGAGTGATTAAGAATTTAGATTATTAGCTTGTATTTGGAATGATTGTGTTTAAGATTACATTGAATTAGATGTAGATTAAGAATATATTAGGTTGGGTTGGAGGTTATATTAGAAATTATTTATAATTTAATGAATTAGGAATGATTATGTATTTGATGAATGTTACTTTGGAATGGATAAGAATGGATTTTATATGAGGATTTATTTTGAAAAATATTAGTATTAGATGAGGATTATGACTTGATGGAGATTGATCTAGAATTAAGCAAGATTAGATTATATTAGAAGAAAAATTATTTGGATTTGGGATTTAAAGGTAGTTTAGTTGGATAGGGATGGGATTAGTTTGATGTTGGATTGGGGGTTTGGATAGAATTTGATTAAGTCATGATTTGTTTGATCAATAATTGTTTAGAATAAGTCCTTGTTTGTTTTTTGTTTTAGTGTGAGGTATACAAATACACAGTCTTGAAAACACACAAACAAGATCCTACAAGTCACAAGTCCTAATACTAGTATAAGAGGGTGTAAAATGTGACTAATATCCCAAAAATATACCACACATAAAGTGGTTCTAGATTTGTCTCACAATACTCACTTCAAACAAAATGTAGTGAGTAATATTTGGGAGTGATATATGCCCTACACTACTAATTAGTTGAGTCGATAGATCATCTAGGATTTACGAGGATTCATAGGTACATCCATTATATAAATTTTAGTACATGGGGTCTAAATTTGTGTAGAAAATATGTTGTTTAAGGCTTGGGTATTAGTGGAATCCCCTTACTTCACATTGTTGGTAAAATAGATCAATGTTTAACCAATAACAATAGTTTTCCTTAAATTATATACCCCACCATAACATGGGGCTTGTCTTAGTGCATGGTGATAAAATCCACATCACAAGATTCCTAATCACTATTAAAAGTGTGTGGGGATGAAATCCACATTGCGTTGCCCATAAAAAAGAAAGATAAAAGGGAGGTGTAAGTTGTTTTGATCCCCAAGATTTCCAAATGATGTTAGGGAGAGCATACACAATATTACCTTAGGTGGATAAAAATTCACAAAGGGTAATTAAAAATATATAGAAATAAATAAAATAATAAAATATCAAATTCATTAATTAGATTAATATATAATTATATTTATAGTTTGATATTGATTCTTAGAGAGGACTTGTAAGTACAACATATGTTATGATTTGTTTAGGGATCCAATAAGGATAAAACCAACAACCAAAAAATGTTAGTGATAATAGAAAAAATAATGTTTAGAAGACTAGTCACAAAACATCACATTCGAAAACTAAAATTTATTAAAATAAAGAAAAAATGATGGACAAGATCCGAAGATGATTTTAAAAAATAAGGAGGTCGATGTGAAATAAGATTTATCGCACACGATATATAAGCACAATTGTTATCCTAAGAGAAACAATGTAGTCTATTGTGAAGACATAATGGATGCGATTGACACAATTGAAAAATGACCACGTTAAATCATCATTTAAATGGACACCCCAGATAACTTGCACATAGTCCGTAGAAGCGATTTCGCTTCCTGTCCAAGGATGCACAAACCACAAAAACCCCGCTCCATAAAATTGAAGATGGAGAAGCATGTAGACATGATAAATAAGATGTACATATAAGACTAGATTTTCTCGAAGACACCGATGCTTGATGAAAAGACCACGAAAAGGTATTTAAACTACCCGAGAAGCGGGTCCGGGAAGCGAAAGCTTCCTCGGCGGATGTCATCCACGCTTTTCAAAAGTAAAACTATAAAAGAAATATAAGACTAGATTTGTGTTACCGTGAAACCTTTTAAACAAAGCAGATGTAAAGCTCTCAAAATGCGAAAAACTATGAAATAAAGTCGGATTTGTGTTACTTGTGTCCTTTTACCTGTCTCGCAGATGATCGACGCCGATATGTAGAATCGGCGCGATTTATGTGATCGGGCGCGATCGATGTGATCGGCGCGCGCGATCAAATCGGCGATCGGCGCCGATCAAAGCAGATCGGTCAATCGGGACAAAGGCGAGAAGATTCAGAAATTGGAAAGTGAAGGATGGATCGTCAACGTCTGCTGGATGTGCCGAAGTTGGTGAGATACTGGAACAGAGTCACCAGAAGATCGATGGATACGTGCGATGTTGATGTGATAGGAGCAGAGTAACGGTGCTCTCTCGTGGATTGATTCGACATAGATCCGATCTCATTTGATACACTTGATGCTAAAAGATCTCTTTCTTACAACCTCGTGTCTCTTTCGCGATCCGCATCTTCTTCTCTCTCTCTTTTGTTTCGTCCTTTTTTTTTTTTTTCGTCCCTAGAACTGAGTTCTGGGTTTGTATTTATAATCGGCGCCACTCCTAAAAAATCGGCGCCGACCGTATAGGTCGGCGCCGATCGCGGGACAGACTCCCGAGATGGCCAAAATGAACGATTTCTAGAAAGGTAAGAGTTACCCCAAATACGGGAAATATCCCGCTTGGGGAAGAGGAAAAATAGGGGTGATACATAGATAGAATAAATTTGGGGTAGATAAGTGATTAGGATACATGGGAAGAGGTGTAATTAAATATTTAATACTTAATTACTCACGGGTAAGATACAATGGGGTGAATTAAACTTAGGATAGGTGTTTAAATCACAAATCGGATAATATCCCAAGGGGATAGTGGTGACGTAAACGTGCCCCAGGCTACCTGAGCAGGGAAACGAATGTGAGGGACACTAAATTGAGTAACCAATTTTAAGTGTCTACATTTTGCCCCTTTTTGTCAAGTAACTTGCGATGAGCAAGGTTATGAGACAAAAACAAGGAGATGGAAGAAGGGAAGAAAAAGTGATGATGTGATCCCCCTCAAACTAGGGATGGGATGGATGATAGAACAGACGATCCCAAGTTTGAAAGAGGTAGATGAAAACGCAGGATGCCCCAGTCGGATGTCTGGAGTAGATCTGATCATTAACGATGTACAAAAATAAATAAAAAGGCAAAGAACCTAAGAACTCATTGGTAGGGAAAACTAGATGATCTCCTCATGAGACGACGTTAGTGCCTGCTGCACCCGCTTAACTCTAAGTTTCCAAAAGTACGAGTGTCCCACGCAAAGGGAACAAAACCCAAATAGACGGTGATATCGAAAAGATGCGCCGAAAGGCAATATTCAGGCACAATAATGATCAGATGGATAAATAAGCCAAGCATCAACACTATGGCAAATAGATATGGAAAATCGACGGCGATCACAGTAATCGGCGACGACCAAGATAAACGGCGTCGATCAAAAAAATCGGCGCCGACCAAACGTAGCGCATATAAATATGCGAACGGAAAACGTAAACGATTTATTTTCATCGTGACGATTGATTCAGAGAGAGTCAGAATTTGGATTTGAGCACCATGGAAGCCTCTGGGAGCGGTCAGAAGCGCAGGAGGACACGACCTGGGGTAAGTGGTTCTTCTTGAACCCGTTGTATTTCATTTTTTTTTTTTGATTTTTTTTTTGTTTGTAGGAGGCCAGGGTCCGATTTATGTCCGGACAGTCAATCGGCGTCGATTGGTATAATCGGCGTCGATTGTTGTTTGAGCGGCGTCGATTGGTATTAATCGGCGTCGACTAGAAATAAACGACGCCGATTTTATTAAATCGACGCCGATTGGAAGAGATGAGATTTTTGTTGTTGTTTTGGATGTTGTGATTTGGGTAAATACGAGACTAATATTGCTCTTGATGTCGTGGGTGCAGGCACGAGAGGCTCTACACATGAGGGATGCTATTCCCGAGTTACTGGAGACTATTCTCCCTGATGTGACTGATGCAGATTGGCGGCATTTAGAGTTAGCCGGGCTCGGGGGCTTTAGATACTACAGACGAGTGCCGCGAGATGTAGAGCTGATGCGGGCACTAGTGCGATGGTGGGACAGCCATACGTGCACTTTTTGGTTCAGGACGGGTGAGATGACCATCACCCATGAGGACATATATAGGATTTTGAGACTGCCGATCACTGGGGACCCGATCGAGATTACACCGCGAGAGCAGCAGCAGAGGGCCCTAGTTCGATTATATAGAGATAGGGCAGATGATTCAGAGATAGTGTCTGGGGCAGTGCGGATAGCCTCACAGTATAGACAGGATAGCCCCCGGAGTAGACGGATAGTTCTGATTCAGATGGCGATATCCTATTTTGCTCTGCCAGATTCAGGAGGTGGGAGATTCCCACTATTATTATTAGATCAAGCCATGCGACATTCTCGCAGCTTCAGACAGTGTTTTGCCTTGCACGATGCCTTGATAGCTCGGGATATCATGAGCTATGGATGTACACCACAGCCGGAGGACAGTATCGATGTCGGGCTTTGTGCTCCATCATGGGCATATGAGCATATAGCGGTGATCAGGCCATCCGGGCTTCCTTGGATGCCAGCAGCAGTGGGAGGTATCGATTATGGATTCAGGCGATGGCGGGCTGACATGGCCGCTGGGGATACAGGGAGATCGGCCGATTGGTACACCGAGCGTTTCAGGACGCTGACACCGGATCAGGTCATCTGGAGGCCATATCGGGTATTTCCGACATGGGCGGTCGATGCTCACTTGGTGGCACCGAGACGAGCAGGTGGTGGTTAGGGGCCGCAGCAGGCGATATGTGGGAGCGAGTCCCGCTTGTGAGTATTGAGACAGCCTCGCCTAGTGCAGATAAAGGCCGACCACCTACACGCCTTATAGGCGAGATAGCAGGGAGACGGATCTGCCGATTTTGATCCCGGCAGATCCATTGAGAGAGGCCCCACCCTCCACAGACAGTGATGATGATGCAGGGGTAGATGAGGGTTACGCAACATGGTATGATACAGAGTTACCACGACATCTCCCGGCATCTATAGATGCCGACGAGGAGGACATAGCTGCGATGCTGGATAGACTGGAGGGAGAGCATGCCACCCTGACACAGACACATCAGGTAGCTCTTGAGGAGATCAGGGCTCTGACAGAGGAGAGGGATGCCCTAATTTTGGAGAGAGACACCGCTCGCCAGGAGCGAGATACAGCGATCCAGCAGAGGGATCGCTATTATCGACATAGGGAGGCCCTCAGGGCCAAATATGGGGAGACAGGTACCACGTCGGAGTCTGGTACACAGGGTACGACCCTAGGAGGAGCACCACCAGCAGCGCCAGCAGCCCCAGCAGCACCAGCAACACCATTACGAGCACCGGTACCGTGAGCTTGAGCACATATCAGCCTCTCTCGCCGAGGTGAGATACTATGAGGATGCCTTAGCGCAACATGCCCCAGATGTGCCTCTGTAGACGGGCGAGGAGGAGATCAGCGACGGCCACAGCGAGCGGGGCCTCAGGTGGAGGGAGCACCGGGAGAGACCGAGGTGGGCAGAGACCTCCAAAGCAGCAGAAAGTGCGTCTAGCTCGATAGGCGGCGGCCGCAGAGAGACAAATGGTCCAGAGGAGGGTGGAGGAGATAGTGTCCTCCATGCATCAGATTTTACTATATAGGGATTGATATATTTTGTATCCATGTAGTGATGTAGCCTCGATTGGAAGGCATTGTATAGATGGCTTGATTGAAAGCCACCCATTTTTGTTGTACAGACACACATGTATATATAGATTCATCATTTCATTTGTCATATAATTGTTCTCATGCTTTTGATTTTGATATACATGGATAGATGTAGCGTAATTGTGATGGATATAGATATAGACTGATAGATGATGAATAGATGTGATTGGATAGATATAGACTGATAGAGGATAGAAATAGATGTGATTTGATGTGATTGATATGTGGATATAATTTTGATGAAAAATAGAGATAGATAGATGTAATGTAACTTGGATGTACATATTTTTAGATATTTTGATGGATAGATAGATAGATGTGATTGATGTATGGATTTTATTTTGATGAAAAATGGATATAGATAGATGTAGTGTAACTTGGATGCACCAGTTTTTAGATATTTTGATGGATAGATGGATAGATGTGATTGATGTATTCGGCATGTTTGAGATGTTAATTTAATTTTGATGAAAATAGATAGCCAGATCCACATGTGTTGACAATACATGCTTTGATAGATAAGATGAAATTAGATAGAAGATAAATTTTGATTAAATTAACATGTGAAATGTCAATTTGACTGGATGAAAAACAAAGAATAATGGGGAATACTCTTTGCGAGAGCCAAGGATGTAATGAAAACAACCTTGACTAGAAATAAAGAAAATATATCCGGATAAGAAAGAAAATGATAAGTTGGACTCCCAACCGACCATAGATAGAATCTGGATAGGAAATCACAATATCATGCATGTAAGGCCCTATATGAGGTTAAAATAAACCTGACACTAACTAGCCGCAAAACAGATTTAGGAGGGAAACGAAAGGAGCAGTAAGTAAGTATCTTGTCGGAATTTACAAGGGACAGAATACATGTCCATAGTGGGAAAATAGGATTCTCCATATGATCGACAAAAGGTCTTAAATCTCAGCTTCATGATTTTGGCAGAAAAGCAAACTGATCAATGCGGGAAGTTTGCTTGATATGGAAAGACTGATCAATACGGAAGTCTTTCAGCGATGCTAAAAAGTGTATAAACTGACTGAAAGGCTGATCAATTGCAAGAAGCCTTGAATATTCCTTTAAGAAACAGCCGTCCTTCAAGGGAGCGGTCTGTATTTTGAATTTTGATGATAGCCATCCTTCAAGGGCATGGTCTATATATTTTCTTTTTGATTCATTTGATAATGTATGGATAGCTGTCCTTCAAGGGATCACCATCTTTTTGATAAAGATCTTTTTTTTTTTTTTTTTTTTTTTTTTTTGAAAATCTTTTTGGAAGAAGTCGAGTTTAGACCTAGATAGATCGATGGAGGGGAAGAGAACATAAAAGAACATGCACTCATGCCCCGTAGATCCGATTAAGATAAGCACTGGGACAGATGAAGTGGTGATTAAGGTATTCCTACCATGAGGAGGAACATATCCAAAAGAAAATGCAATGAGTAGAGCCGCGATACTCATATTTAAGGTAAAAGAGGCAATAATAGGCGGAGAACCACATAGTTTCGAATCACCATGAAAGTATATGACCGGTTGTTTAGACGAATGAAAGATCTCAGTTGCATGACTAGACTTGTGTAAGATAGATTTTAACAAAGTAGAAGGGCCGTAGATGCAAGGCATTAAGAGGTTCCGCTTCGTATACCATCCATGGAAGATAGACGATAAGCCCTGCACTCCATATTTATGAGTGATAACATACGGGCCCATCCAGTTGGGAGCAAACTTACCACGTTGACTTCTTTCGAGTGTAGTGACATTTTGATTTTCTTTAAGAACAAGATCCCCAATTTTGAAGTCACGGTGCTGCAAGTGCTTGTTATAAGCACGTTTGACACGCTCAAGATAGACTTGATGATGTTCAAGAGCGTTGAGACGCCGCTCATCTAATAATTCAAGTTGTGCTAGACGATTTTGACGATAGTCCTCATCGGAGACAAATTCTCTAAGAGAAACACCGAGAGAGATGGGATTTGGACTTCCAAAGGAAGAACAGCCTCTGCACTCCATGACGAGAGAGAAAAGGGAGTAGCACCAAGAGGAGTACGAATGCTAGTCCGATAGCCCAGAGAGCAAAAGGGATATGTAAATGCCAATCCCTACCAAATCGACTAGTTACCTTTGCGAGGATATTACGCAAAGTTTTATTGGAAGCTTCGGCCCACCATTAGCTTGAGGATAGTATGGAGAAGAAAACTCGAGTTGATATTGAAAGCGCTTGCAGAGGTTCTCGCAAATCAACGCTCTTGAAAGACTTACCATTATCTCGTGATGAGTTTGTGTGGAACGCCAAAACGACAAATGATGTGTTGATAGATGAAATCAACTATGGGTTTAGCCTTTGTTGAAGAAAGAGGGATAGCCTCCACCCACTTAGTAAAGTACTCAAAGGGCAAGAATGATAGAATGATGATGTGAAGAACGGGATTGATGAGACCAATAAGATCAAGACCCCATTGCGAAAAAAGGCCACAAATCCGCCGTGGGTCAGTAAAGCTTGATTAGGGATGTGTGTGAGATTGGAATGTTGTTGACACTTGACGCATTTCTTAGTGTATTCACAACAATCTCGATTAAGAGAAGGCCAATAATATCCCAAACGTAAGATGCGTTTAGCTACAAATTTAAGCCACTAAAATGTCCACCACAGATACCATCATGGACCTCCCGGATAGCTTTAGATGATTCATGGGTTTTGAGGCACCGAAGCAAAATGCCATCAAAGCCGCATTTGTAAAGAATCCCGCCTAGGATAGTATAGCGATTAGCGCTGATAAAAGATCTTCTACCATCGGAAGTTAGATCTGGAGGAAGCACCGAATGAGATAGATAATCAACAATCTGCTGATACCACTCATCCCGAGTATGGGTCAGACAAAGATGGATGGATGAAGTTAGTTGCCTAAGATGAGATGGTTGATCTAATCATTGACAGCCACATAAAGTCGCGAGTCCTCGTAAAAGGTGGGATAAGTGAGGCTAACGGGCCATCAGTATCCGCGAATCGATTTGCAAAGCGAGGAATAGCTTGATAGTGAATTTATCGAAAGATTGAGTTGAGCAAGAACGATGTCATGATATTTTTGAAGGATATCATTCTTGCATCGATAGACACCCGTGACTTGATTAACGATGAGTTCGTAATCACCAAAGATGTCAATATGACGAGCGCCGAGATTAATGGCATTTTGAAGACCCAAGACAAGAGCTTCATATTCAGCCATATTATTGGTGCACTCAAAGTTCAATTTGTGTGCGATCGGGATAGGCGTACTTCCCAAGGAGGAATCATCACGAAACCCGCACCTCCCCTCACGACATTTGATCCATCAAAGAAGAGCTTTACTTTAAATGGAGATAGACCAAAATCAATTTGTTGGATATATTCATCGGGAATCGAGCAAGGGGGGTCTTGAGTGTCCTAAGAGGAGCATCACCAATTGATCTCGCAATAACCCGACCCTTGATAGACTTTTTGCATGATAAACTCGAGGTCAAATTCTGTCATAAGCAAGCATGAGCCAACGAGTGATACGATCATCATGTGATAAGGCTTTGCATGAATTGTCTTGAGTGGATCGACACTTGTGACAATGTAAGTTTTGTGATTAAGGAGGTAATGACGAAGTTTAGAAGTTGCGAAGAAGAGAGCACAACACAACTTTTCAGCTTTGGAATAACGTGTTTCATACTCATGGAGGGTGCGACTGATGTAATAGATAGCTTGTTCTTTACCGCAAGTGTCCCGATGTGAGATCATGGCTCCCAGAGCATGGTCACTCACAGAGATATAAAGATAGAAAGGCTCCCTCACGTGGAGGTATAAGCACAGGTGGAGAAAGAAGATAAGCTTTGAGATCATCAAAGGCCTTTTGGCAATGTTCATCCCATTCAAAATGAACATTCTTACGGAGGAGATGGTGAAAAGGTTGACAACGGTCCGAAAATTGTGAGATAAAACGACGACCGATCAAGACGCCCTCGAGACTCATGGAGTTGCTTTAAGTTAGAAGGGGAGGCATCTCAAGGATAGCTTTTATTTTTGTGGGGTCCACTTCAATACCCCTGATGGAAATGATAAAACCTAAAAGTTTACCAGTGAGAACGCCAAACACGCACTTAGATGGATTTAGACGAAGACAAAAGCGGATAAGCCTCTCAAAGAGAGGTGAAAGGATGAAAAGATGATCCCGACGACGCTTTGGATTTACCGAGAGAGATCGTCAACGTAATCTTCCACGCTTTGTGTAAGAGATCATGGAAGATGTAGGTCATTGCTCACTGATAGGTTGCTCCTGCGTTCTTAAGACCGAAAGGCATGACGCGATAACAAAAGGTCCCCCAAGGAGTTATGAAAGAAGTCTTATGTTGGTCTTCTGGTGCGATGAGAATTTGATTATATCCAGAGAAACCATCCATAAGAGAAAGCATCTCATGACCCGCAGTTAAATCCACGAGTTGGTCGATATTAGGTAAAGGAAAATCATCTTTTGGACAAGCAAGATTAAGATCCCTGAAGTCGGTACAAATTCAAATTTTCCCAAAGAGCTTTAGTTATCGGTACTACATCGAAACCCATTGTGGATAATCGATGGGTTGATGAAGTTAGCCGAGAGCAAGCGCTGTAATTCTTCTTTAACAAGAAGGGCTACTCTAGGGTGCATTTTACGTAATTTTTGTTTAACTGGCTTGATGTTGGGAAGAGTAACGATATTGTGGACCACAATATCGGGATCGAGTCCTGGCATATCCTCATATGACCAAGCAAAGGCTCGATGATGGTTGAAAGAAAAGTGGTAAAATCTCCTAACTCCTCGTGGATTAAGGGATCGGCCGACCTTAATGATGCGAGGGTCTTCGAAGTCCCTATATTAAGGTCGACAAAGGGCTTCGCTGAGAAGCGTAGACGTGTCGAAGGAATAGTCTTGGGAGATATGAATCCTCCGCCCCCAAATAGGTGAGGACAGAATCATCATCCACACAATGGATAGTGTTGATAGTAGGAGAGTCGTCTCCAACTATTTCAGGGAAGATTAACGGTATGGAAGCGGACCGGTTGTTAGTCTTATAGGCTAGCGGCCCTAAGGAAATGGTATTGATAAAAAAAAAAAAGTTAGGTGGGATGGAAATGTCATCGTCCACATCGAGTGATGCTTCTGACTTAGCGGGAGAAGATGGTTCCTCAATAGGAAGAGGCTCATCGAGAATAGTGATAGTGGCTTTTGAAAGAGGTTTAAATCCTAAACCAAATTTTTGATGTGGCATGAGAGTAGGAATGGATGTGAGGTCATGCACACCTTGTTCATATTTTCCTAGGCCAAAACCCTTCCACGCGCATCGATATAAATAAGTTTTTGCAAACGTGGGATTCTGTAGATAATCGAACCCTGTTAAGTAAGGTTTGGTCCTAGGAGGAGAATCTGGGTGATAGTGAGGCGTATCAAGACCACCGTAGATGAAATTAGTCTGTTGATTGGGTAGACCAATGGTGACGATGCGACCGAGACCTGGTTGATATTCAGGTTGTTTGTCTGGTCTACCATACTCACTAGGTTTGAGATGGGGGCCAAAGAAAAGAGAGGGAGCTCTCCCAATGAGAAACGTTGCAATGTCTCTTCTAGATTTTGTAAATCCGGTAGTTTGGTTTGCAGGTATGGAAAAAGATGAGGCCCCGTCAGAGAAGAAGTATTTTCCTTTAGAGGGGCATACCTTGTGGTCATGTCGCATTGTGCGGAAGGAAAAGGATCTCCTGGATGAGTATATATTTTGCCCTCATATTGATATTTTAAGCATCGATGGAGGGTGGATGGGACACAATGCATCACGCGAATCCAGGAGCGTCCGAGGATCATATTATAGTGGAATTTTCCTTCGACAATGTAGAAGAGTTCGTGAAGCAGCTTCTTACCTACTCGAATGGGTAAGACCACAGTTCCTAAAGTAACTGCTAGCTGATCGTTAAATGATCGAAGGGCGAAAGGCGGGGGTGACACTACGTTCTTTGGTAACTTAAGTTGCTCGAATGTGTGCGAGGAGATGATGTTGAGTGCAGCTCCACTGTCGATCATAACGCGTTTTAATGTAGTGTTGTCGATTTGGACTGTGATAAAGAGGGGAGCCTCCAAATCCTCTGAAGAAAGAGGAGGAATTTCCGAATCTTCAAAAGAAATGGCGGTTGATGGTCTATTCAATCCAACAACCAACTCGAAGGGTTGGGGCTCATCTGAATTTACTGCGATGCGACGCAGATTATCAATCAGAGCCTGGATGATGTTGTGGAGAGGATTGAATGAGGTCAAAAAGAGACATTTTGACCGGAGCCTGGGTGAGTTGTTTCATAACACTCTCCTCAACTGACACGGGAATTTGAGCCCGAGGTGCAGCACGAATAGAGACCTTAGGTCGTGGGGCTAATGAGGAAGGAGGAACTCCTTCGGGGCTGCAGAAATGACAACGCGTGGTCGAGATGTTGTAGATGAAGATGGATTATCATAGTGTTGGGTTCTAGTGGCGATATGGATTGTGTCAATTTGAGAAGGTGGAAGATCAATTGGAGTGGAATCACTAGAGGTCTGAGTGGATCGTCGGGGCTTGGATGGAGCTAAGATGACAGGAGATACTTGTTTCTCCTCCTCCAAAGAAAAGATCACTTTCTTCCAAAAGGTTGTTGACGACAAATTGAAGAGCTTTACATCCCTCAAGATCATGACCCGGGTACGGTGGTAAGCACAAATTAGATCGAGTTAAACTAGTAGGTTTAACTCCTTTAGGTTATAGGGTTTAATCGGAGGAAGGGATATGGATGAAGATTGGATAAGTTGGCATGAAGGATTTCGGTGTAGAACCCGGTAGACGAAGATGAGGACAGAGGTGATGAAGGTGCCTCTTTACTTTAACAGATCGCCGAGGCAAAAGAACCTCGCATGTCGTTTGGCTTTTTTTAGGGATCATCTTATTTTTTTGACACTGGAGGAGCAATCTTGGGCACTTGAGATGGAAGTAAGTGAGACATGATTGATTTTGGTGGAGGGGGAGCCCTAAAATAGATTTTGAAGATGATGGAGATGTGACAAGTGTTGTGGTCTTCAAAGATAAAGGAGGTTTCTTGGTCGAATTTAATCGATGATTTAGATAATGTCGATTTAGATGAGGAAGAAGCTCCCAAAGTAGGTGTAATCGGAGGGACATAGGGCACCCTAGCTTTTGGTAATGAAGATGATGATCCTGATAGAAGAGGTGACGTCCTTTTAGTAGGTAAGTCGGCTTTTCGGGGTGTTGGTGAAGGATGTGTTGTAGAAGAAGATGATGGTTTTGATAAGTGTGTAGAAGAAGATGCCTTCTCAAATGGACAAATCCAATCTTTTATGGGGCGTAGAGAGATTTTTGTGGGAAGCACCAAGGTCTTGATGGTTCGAAATATGGGCTTTCCTTTTCAGGATGGTGACAACTTCAACGGCATAAGGTGATTGTAACCTTTTCGGGGGAAGCAAATGGGGAGGTACTGATGGCGCAACGTTAGATTTTGGTTGTCTCGGTTTAAGTTCAGGAACCGAGCGTATAGGTGTTGGTGCTACTTCTTTTGATTTTCCCTTAATAGGCGAAGTAGCATTAGTGGTGGAAGAAGTGAGTGATGAAGAAGCAGCCTTGCGAAGGGATGACTTCTGGTGCAATAATTATGGGTGGAACTACTGTAGGAAAAGAGACGGGAAGAGTCAAAATCAAGACGCTCTGTCAAAGTCGGCACAATTATAGGTACGTTCACCAGGGGGCATAGTTGCAGCGAGAATGGGAGCAACAGTAGTAGATGTATCTCAAAGGGAAACTCGAAGGGATGTAATTGCCTTGAGCATCAAAGAATGTTTGACGATGAGACAGATGAGGATGACACTGTCTCGGGTATGGATGGAAGGTCGACAAAGGAGCGGAGAGAGATGAACCCGTATCTAGCAATGTAGGAATATTCAAAGATGGGCTATCTGAAGATGGTGGAATTCCAGTGATTGACGAAGTGGAAGGAGGTTCTAATCCGGTTGATGTGTTCGTAGATGGCTTGGTTTCAGAAGAAGATTCTTTAGTAGAGATGAAGTTGATAGTATGAGTGTTTGGTTTTTGAGACTCTGAAGCATTATGGTTTGGGGAATGATTGGGAAAAGGTTGTTTAAAAACATCCAGTGCCTGATTTGGGGGAGCATTTGGGTTATCCAGAATGAGCTCGCCTTTATCAATGAATTTCTGGACAAGATTTTTGAAAGTCTGACATCGTTCGATGTCATGACCTTTGGTTCTATGATAATGACAGAAATCATTTTCCCTATACCAGAATGGACGTTCTTGGCTTTCATCAATATTCCTAATGGGGGGAAGTTCGATCATGCGAACTTCCAACATTTTCTCTAAGATAGAGGCATATGATTCCCCCAATGGAGCGAAGGATCGAGATGATGAAGTCCCTTTTCGAGAAGATGAGGAGTCTCTTCGTGGTGTTTGATTAGAAGTATTATCGGCTCGTGATGTTTTTAATACGATAGCGTTGGTGGATCCCTGATTCTTGTCTTTAGAAGGGGAAGAATTTGGTTTGGTAAACCGAGAAAAATCGGGTTTAGATTTAGAGCGAAGTTTTAGCTTCCCTTGTTCAATGGCACGAGATTCAAGTTTGCGTGCCATCGTAAAGGCTTCTTCAAAGGTATGAAAAGTTTGGATCCTTAAAGTGGAAGAAATGTGATTAGCACAAGATCGAGTAAACAACTCGATTTGTTGGGATTGAGGAAGGGAGAAAGACAATTGGTTGATTATCCCTCTCCAACGAGCGACAAAGTCTCGCAATAGACTCATCATCGAATTGACGAATGTTATAAAGATCTCAGTAATCGAGATCTTATGTGTGATATTTATTGAAAAGTTTTCAACAAACATCCGGGCCAATTAGAGAAAGAAAATAAGGAATGTTGAGGAATGTTATTGTACTAGTCTAAAGCAGACTTGCTAGAGACATAGGAAAGCACGGAGCATAAGCTCCCGATCCTGACTATGAGGTAGCAAGCATGTTCAATGCTCGCAAATGTTGTTGAGGGTCCTCTCGACTATGAAATTTTGAAAATTTAGGAAGTTCCCATTGGGGAGGATAAGGCTTAAAAGCCACTGAGGGGTGAATGGGTTCATTACACACTTCTTCAAAGGAGTATGAAGGACGAGCCCCTTTTGTGGAGGCTTCCAAGTCTGTGATTTTCTTGAAAAGAATTTGAACCACGTCAGATTGAGGAGGAGGCACACTGGCATGTCCTACATAAGAAGCAAATGGTGGATGTTGTTGAGGTGTCAACGGGGGATTCATCTGTTGATTGGTAGGATGATAAGAGGAGTAACCAGGGGTTCTGGGTGACACCTGGTGGGGTATTTGCTGTGAAGTAGCTTGTGTATAGGCGGGCTGTGAGATAATAAGTGGTTGAGAAAATGAAGGTTGGATGACGGGTGGAGCCTGTGATTGGTGGACTCCTATGCTTGTTGATTGAATCGGACAGATTGAGGAACATGAGTGCCGACTTGATTAGACATATTGGGGAACAAAACCTGAAAGGGGCCTTCTACTGCCGGATTAGGCATTAAGGGTGCCGATGCTAGAGGATGGGCGAAGGTCACTGTTGCTGGAACATTGGAAGAAAGACCCACTGGAGGACGAGAAGCAGGAGCCAACTGACTATTCGGAGGGGGTTGGCTCATAAAGAGGTACTGACCTTGGGACACGATGGAGGGCATAGATGAATTAACAGCAATATGCGGGTGCGCAGACGCATTCATTATAGCCAGGGCAGAGGACCTCTCAGAAGTAGGTTGTGGAATATTCGAGGTAACTATGGTGTTAGGAATAGGTAAGGCTATTTGAGAACTAGTCAATATGGTCGGTGGAAGAGAAAAGGAGGCACAGGGGCCTCGCCCTTCTCCGTGACTCGAGGCAAGAGAGATGATGCAAACTGTTCTACCAAGGCCTGGGATGGTTCATGAGAATAATCGTACACTTGCTGGATTGGTGGTCCTTGATCAGATATCTGAATAGACTTGTGTACTAGGTAGTCCATGAGGGCTACCGGATTGCGATCGAGGAGCGCCTGAAATTCAGGATCCCCACGAGGAACATACTCGAGTCGACGTATGATATTTCAAGGACTAGGGAAGCTGGATGTGATGGGGTTACTTTGGCTTGATAGAAAGGATTATATGATCGGGATGGGGAACCAACTAACAAAGGGTCCCGAGGAAGATTTGGGGGGTGCCGAAACATCCACACTAGTGGTAATCTCCGAAGAGGAAGGGGCCAATTGAGCCATTCTTCTAGATTGTAACCGAGTGATGACCGTCATAAACACGCAAAAAAGAAGATTGACCTAACTAATGCACGCATAAATTCAAGCAAATAGCAGTGATTATCTCCTTTAAGTTTTGATGCTTTTAAGAAAGAAAATATTAGGGAAGGCTTTTTAGAATAGGAACTACTCAGATAGCCAAAATAAGGATGGTTTGGGGAATGTTTGGTGAGGAGTCCCGAAGGCACTTCAGTAAAAGACCGGTACGTGGCTTGATATAGGGGCCTACCCCCTCACTTCACACACCGCTGCGATAAGGGAGTCGGGTGCTTTGCCAATATATACCAGAACTTCCGTGAATTTATAGCGTGGCCCGAGTACCGCGTAGGCTCTTCCTCTTGGATGTCACTTCCAAGTAGGTGAGGCCAGGGAAGGAATTTTTGTTTAAATGCTTTATACCTAGTGATTTTGGCTTTGTGTGCAAGGGTGAAAAATAAAAATCAAATAGTGTCACTACCGATTTTGATCAATTTTCCAACCTAATTAAAACTAGATGAAAAACATGCAGCAGCAATGACAAAGAAAAAGTTCTTTTTAAGCACTTAAAAATGAAGTGTTTGATTTCGATGAAGACAAGTCAAACAGATTCTTTCCCAAATGCGATTAAATTCTTTTTAAGCACCAAAAATTGAAATGTTCGAATGTGATAGACAACAAACAAAGATTTTTTTTTTTTTTTTTTTAGGTTCCTAAAAAGGAGAAAACACCGTAAAAGAGGAATACCTGTAGATTTAGCTCTCCAAGGTGTGTGGACTTCAAAAAGCGCGTTGTTGAGCTCTTCCCCTCGAACAATCCCACGAACAAGCAAAGTGCTCCGCAAGAAGAGGTTAAGCAAACACCAAACAAAACCCAGAAAGATATATCCGGATAATGGTGAAACGGAAATTTCTATTTCAAGGAACTAGGAAAATTCCAAGGAAATAAAAATTTCACAAAAAGAGCAAGATTAAAACGATGAAAGGAAATGCTCAAGCAGAACTGATAGAAATCAGTGAAGAAAAAGAACAAAGCTCAAAACTAAAAAAGAAATGAACTTGCCAATAAGGGACTTTGGTTAGGGTCCCACCGGGCGTGCCAGAATGTAGATCAAGGATTTCACACTTGTTACCTGTCCAAGTTAATGCACCAAACTAAACACAAAAACCCTGAAAAACTCCAATAAAATTGATACCTGATGGACAAGATCCGAAGATGTAGACGGATAAGGAGGTCGATGTAGATAAGACGGGCGCACACGAGTAATTCACACAATAGATCCGAGTAACCTGCAAGACACCGATGCTTGACAGAAAAAGACCACGTTAAAAGGTATTTAGGTGGACTGCCCGAGAAGCGGGTCCGGGAAGCGATAAGCTTCCTCGGCGGATGTCAGTCCACGTTTTCAATTAAGTAAAGAAGCATACATGATAAAAGATGTACATATAAGACTAGATTTTCTGATTACAGTAATGAAACCAAATTTAAACAGCAGACAGAAAGCTACAGAAAATAGGAAACTATGAAATAAAGCTGGATTTGTGTTACCTGTGTCCTTTTACCTATCTGCAGGATGATCGGCGTCGATTATGTAGAATCGGCATCGATTTATGTGATCGGCGTCGACTGATGTGATCGGCATCGACTGAAACAGATCGGCGTCGACTGAAAGTAGATCGGTCAATCGGGGACAGTGCGAGAAGATTCGGAAATCGGAAAGTGAAGGACGGATCGTCAACGTCTGCTGGATGTGCCGAAGTTGGTGAGATACTGGAACAGAGTCACCAGAAGATCGATGGATACGTGTGATGTTGATGTGATAGAGAGCGAGTAATGGTGCTCCTCTCGTGGATTGATTCGACAGATCCGATCTCATTTGATACACTTGATGCTAAAAGATCTCTCTTTCTTACAACCTGTTCGTGCGCGTGTTCTTCCTCCTTTTTTCGTCTTTTTTTTTTCGTCCCTAGAACTGAGTTCTGGGTTTGTATTTATAATCGGCGCCACTCCTAAAAAATCGGCGCCGACCATATAGGTCGGCGCCGATCGTGGGACAGACTCCCGAGATGGCTAAAATGAACGATTTCTAGAAAGGTAAGAGTTACCCCAAATACGGGAAATATCCCGCTTGGGGAAGAGGAAAAAATAGGGGTGATACATAGATAGAATAAATTTGGGGTAGATAAGTGATTAGGATACATGGGAAGAGGTGTAATTAAATATTTAATACTTAATTACTCATGGGTAAGATACAATGGGGTGAATTAAACTTAGGATAGGTGTTTAAATCACAAATCGGATAATATCCCAAGGGGATAGTGGTGACGTAAACGTGCCCCAGGCTACCTGAGCAGGGAAACGAATGTGAGGGACACTAAATTGAGTAACCAATTTTAAGTGTCTACACAAACATGTTATTCTATGAAGAAAAAGTGGGATTATCAGGACAAAAATGACATATTGCAGAGTGAATTTGTCACTATCTGTCAACAAAAATATTGGACTAGAAAAATCAAAATTTCTCAAAATTGTGTACCCTAATGGATATAATCTTGTAATATGTCTTAATTTACTTCCTAATAAGTATGGAAAACCAATTAAATATGTGGGTCCCACCAAGCATGCCAAAAATGTGTGCAAGAAAATCAGAGCATAAACTAAAAAATCATGAATAAATTACCAAGACTCTCTACTCTAACTCAAATGTAAACCTTCAATTGAGAAGAAAAGGGATAGAAAATATACCTTTTACTTACCAAAAGGCAACTCCTTGTGAAGTGTTGTATTTTATCAAGATAATTGATTGGTTTTGGTTGCTTAAAAATGGAGTTTGTGCATGAATTGTGGTAGTACCTCCCCTTAGAAGGTTGATGATTGATTGATGAGTAATGGGGATTTATATTTTTCATTATTTTTCTCTCTTGATTCCCCCTATTTCTCTAAAATGGTGAAGATTTTTAATTATAGCTGGAAGATGGTATATTCAATGGCTAGGATGAAGCCATGATTGATTTGGATTAATGGTGGAGGATGAATATGTAGTTAAGGATGAGGAAGGTTATAGAGGTGAGAGGAATTTTAGAAATTTTAAATTCATGGAAGGTAGTATAAGATGAAGGTTCGAGATATGGATAAATCTAGAAATTATAAAATAATTTGATTTAGTTAGGTTAATGATGATTAGATGAGAGATAAGTTAGAGGATTTTAGGAGATACTAGGAGGGTAGGTGGAGGTAGGTAGCTATGAATTTTAAATTCTAAAATATGAGATGATGTGATTAGAGAAATTAATAATGTTGAAGGGGTATGTGGAATGTTATAAGGTTGGATGTGATGAAGAGATAATTGGTAAGGGAATTAATTGGTGAGGGGGATTGATGTTAGGAAATTAGGGTAGTTGAACTAGTGTTAAACTAGTGTTTAATTTTCATATATAGGTTATACTATCTATAAGTACCATAAAGAAAATTGTTATTTTGCATCATATATAGGTTATACTATCTATAAGTACCCTAAAATTATGGCATGAGTAATTCATCCAAATCACACTCACTCATCCATAAAACCACACTTATTTGACAATTTTTCTCATTTTTGAACTCATTCTCAAACTAAAATAGTTTGTGACATTGTGTGCGAAACTATCTTGGTATACATAACTTTATCAAAGGGGGCACATCATCTCATAGAACCTTCTAAATAACCTTAAAACATACAAAATAAAACCAAAAAAATTAGAAAGTACAAAATCTAAAAACATTTAGAAAAACACAAAATAAAAAAATAATAAAAAATCCTATAAGAACCCAAATCCATTTTGAACAAGTGTAAAAACATTCGATCACAAACTCTCACTAGATACATTGATCGCAATCCAATTCACCCTATATACATCATTGGAAGGATCAAAGCGTATATAACATCATCATTTTTGGGACACATCGTCTTCATCCACCTCCCTCGAGTGCATCATCACTTGGGATATTGTTTTACCATTTTCACATTCCTACATCACTTAGGTGTTAAATAGGATGAAAAAAATTAATTCAATTTAATTTTTGTGTTTTATTATTATTGTTTGTTTATTCCTTTGTGTGTATTTTGTAGTTCCTTTTGAGTCGGTTATATGACATTTTACATCACTATCATTATGGTCTTGTCATATCATACTTTGCATCATGTTATGTGCTAGATTAAATACCAAGTTTCTCAAGTAAATTTATAATTATGCAAGATACAAAAAAATCATCACACTTTCATATCACATATCATTTAAATATCATTCATTTATTCATCATATTCATATATATAGTAACATTCCTTCATTCATCCAAATTTCTTCTCTATAACTAAGTGTGCATCATCATACACATGAAAGGAGAATCATAAAATAATATAATCATCTCATCATGAACATCATCGCATGTATAATTATATCAAACAAGAGATAACATGATGAAAACATAGAAATAAATGAGAGTTGAAGCCATCAAATAAGATGAAGCATACATACATACATACATCACTATGTATGATGATCCAACAATGGACATCTCAATAAGTCAAATACATCATATCCATAATCCGTATCCAACATCCTAGGATAAATGAGTCATGTTGGGTCAACTATCAATGTAGATCTTGGCTGACATTGGACCCCTAGTGTTGGACCTTCCCGGTATTGAACCCCCAGATGGTGAAACAATATTAGATGGTTCTCTAGCTATTGATAATGACCTAGTAAATGAATCTCTAAATGACCTGGTCACATGATATTAATAAGTTGGTACACAGGCGCTATTGGAATGACTTACTCGTATAATTATCTATAATACACATAATCTCATGTTTACCTCATGAAAATTTCCATTGTTCGACCTAACCCTAGGGAACTGCTATAAATATAGTTGTATCACACTCTATCTACAATCTAAGCTCATCAACTCACTACCTATCTAACTTAATTTGTAAACCTTATATCTCTATAATCATATGGGTTGTCTCTATGGTCAACCACACTATCTCCATGTCTCTCGATGCTAGTTGTGTAAGGTGTGTGACATCTAATGAAATCATCATCATGACTATCTATCTTATGATCTTGGAACTCCCTCCCCAAATTATCTATGAATATAGTCTTTTCTTCTATGACCTATAATTTCTATCTCCATACCCTACCCCTATGGGAATTTTACCCCTTCCCTTATCTACATCCATGGTATTTTACCCTCCTCTACTCTTGTGTCAAACCCCAACAAACCTTCCCCATATCCTCCTCCATCTCATACACATCCATCTCCATCCACCTGTCTATCTCACTCTGTCATGTCCTATGTAGGTATCACTATCATAGAAATTTGACTACCTCTTTAAAATAAATATCTTACTTATTTGGGTTGTTTAGTCACTCTAGGATAGTCTGTCTCCACTATGTATCATATCCATCCTCCACTTTGACATCTATTCTATTGCTGCATCTATCCCAATCCACCTCCTAAATAGATGCTCAATTAGTAGCTGCTACCACCATATTTATAGGTTTTATCCACTATAGTCTCTCCTTTTGTACTTGTGTAAATACGAGATGGATCAAAAGGGATTACCTTCTTGTATCCAAACAATTATTCCAACCTATCTAGCTTATATATTAAGATAATGAAAACTCATCGAATATTGTGTACCATACCGACATATCATATCCAAAATGATAATAGTTCCCCACCAATATCCACATCCCCACATAGGGCCGTTAGGTGATGTATGCAACAACTAAATCATCCAAATTCCTTATGTAGAATCTAACATCTCCTATATGTCCTTGCAATCTAATTTTTATCTCCACCCATCCTTAGACCCATAACTTCTCATCCTACCTCACTTGTAGGACCCCTAATGGCCATCCTAAAGATATGTGCTCCTAGGACCAAATCTGTAGTAATGTAGTAGAACCTATACTATATATGCCTCCCTCATTCGTAGGACCCTTGATGGCAATCCAAAAGATATGTGCTCCTAGGCCCAAATATTTATTAACGTAGTAACATGCATCTTTGTGTCCTCATTTATAAAAAATCAGGTGTAGATCCCTATTTAACTTAACCAATACATAAGGTGATCATGCAAACACTTTTGAGTCCTCAACCATGTCAACTACCACATCTAAAAACCCTATGGAGTATAATTTTCAGATATTGTTGAGAAGCAATATGAATTTGAAAAGATCCATATGAACTAGGGTTAATCAATATACCAAGTCCTATATCAAACATGCATCTAAATTTAAAAACATCCCCTTTTTGGTAGGTCATCTTATCTGGTTTCCCTCATCAATACTACCCCGAGTGATGTGCCTTGCCAATAAACCAATGTCTCCCATATCATGATCCATATAATCTGGTAAACATCTCTAACATAAACATCATATCCCCATAGGGGATATTGAATGTGTCGATATCAAATTCCATCTCTCTACTAATGATGTGATTAGGCCCATGTCCACTAAAATCTTTGGCATCCAAAATATATAGTACAATCCCAAAATTTCTAGCACTCCCCATTCCTCTTTAATAAAGTATTTATTCAGGATCATGATTGCTGATCACCTCTCGCAAGAAACAAAAATTAGTAGACATTCTTGTGATCAAAACTAAAATGCACATTTAGTTATTCTTCATCCCAAATAAAAAACGCCACTACTATGATCAAAGGCCCTATAAAAAAATCAAATAAACTACTCGAAATTAAACACACCACCATAATAATAAATGTTACTATGATAATCATATCCGATACCCAAAAATAAAATGTGTTACTTAAAAATAAAAAATGAAACTTCAAAATTTCCTAGTCAAATGCACTACTAACAATGACGCATAAGCCATTTTAATTATTAGATACACCACCAAACCATTTTTATAGTGATGTTTCGTTGGAGCTCAAAATTGAAATTTTCTCTAGATCATAGAATATTCAAACTTTTGAGGCAACATGGAACTGTCTCTAAGTGTGGGACATGTGGCTTGAGAAAGACCTACGGAGAAGGCCGGATTCCTATGTTCCATGGATTAGAAAACCCACGAGAACATAACCTACTTTAATGCTAAAAATAATCCTAGAGATAATCCTACACTAACATTTCCAAGGGACTAGGGAGAGATAAATGCAAGAAAAAGAAAACTAAGATTAAAGGGGTGGTGATAGCACGAACGAAGGTGGAACTTCCCAAATTCCAGGTGACATAGATGCAAGATCGCAATGTTAGGATCATGAAAATGCACAAAAATATAATAAAAATAAATAAGAGAACATGAAATATGCAAGATGGAAGAACATTCACACCAAACACAAAGTATTTACAGAAATAGATTAGTCACACTTACATTAATCAATATTTTACAACTTACATACAAAGCCAAGGCAAGAAAATCTGCATTCATGAGTTATAGAGGTCAAACACACAAAATTTAAAGTTTCATAGAGTAGAGACTGAAATCACTAAGGAAAAATGGGAGTATAACCCTTAAAAGTATGCAAGAACTACTATTTATACAAGTTGTGGAAAGAGAAAGAGAGGGAGGATAAATGATAAAGGATAGCCAAGATGGACTCCGTCCTCTTTAAAACATGCTAAATAAGTATGACATAATGATTTATTATAGAGTTTTCTTATAATATAGACATGGTCACCCGGATGAAAAGAAAACAACCACCACACAACCCCTTGATTCTATCGCACACCATCGGATCATGCAGAAGGAATCCATACTTATCTACTTTTCAATGGTTGGAGTGGTTGGTCATCCGGCTTGGAGTTTGGCATGACTCAAAACTTTCTATGACATTTGATGTTTTGATGGTTTTCTATGGATTATGTATTGTCTCTAACAAGCCTCATATAGCTCCGCGCATGATATACCACCACAGTCTACTTCTTCTTTCATATGTAGGTTTTCCCTTTTTACATGTCTTTATGACTTGCGACTATATTCCCTTGTTCTACGTAGTTTTACTAGAATATGCACGAAATGCTTCATATTAGAAAAATCGCAAAACACTAAGTTCGTGTTTCATGAATTTTAAATTTTTTGATTCCTCCATATTTCCACGGGTATGAAACTCAGTGAAATTTTAACCTAACTTCATCCTGCAAAGATATAATGTCCTTAGTACCGTGAAGGTCTAACAACTTTTGTGGAGCAATTTTATTTCCAAAATTCACATAAGTCCCGGGCCGCTCATTCCTTTATTTTGCAGTTAGGAGAACCCACGAACACTAAGTTACTACGTTCCTGTAAGACTGAATTAGTGTCCCATTGGTTTTATTGAGCACAAATATGGATAAGTTCATTTTGATAAGTTGTTTAAAATTGTACAAGGTGTAATTTTAGACAACGTTTTAACGATCTCTAGGGGATATTTGCTGCAGATGATGAAGACCAATTACCTTTGAAGCATCCATTAGGCATGGAGTCAAGAATAATATTGAAAAATAACCTCAAACCTTTAAAACTTGTATCCTAGATACGTATGAACATAAAAATGATAGAATATGATATTGTGGAACTAGAAGGATAATTTTTGAAAGCTGCTCCAACTATCTAATTTTTTCCATAAAACCTACTCGAGATGATCCACGTATAACTGCAAGGGGCTCCAAAACTTATGTATAAAATGATGCTTCAAGTGGAACATGCATAGAGTGCACAAAACTTATTACAATAAATATGATCACTAAAAGGATTGAGGGAAAGGAATTCAATCAATGATCAACACACAATAAGGAGATTTCATCTAACAACACACAAAACATAAATATTTACTTTGATGCAATGAGACAAATCAATGAGAATATTTGAGATATATCCCATTGAATGTGATTTTTAATGCTTCTTAACCAAGATTGGATAACTCAAAATATTTGGTTTCTTTGCAAGCGATGGTGATGTAAGGTCCATTCCAAAGTGTATCAAACTAAGAGTGTTGCCCTAGTTTATCTCTATCTACATTCCACTTGAGGGTTAAATCACTTGTTTTTAAGTCTTGTCACCTAGCTTTCTTGTCAATCCATTTTTTGGTTGACCTCTGATGTTCTTCCATCTTATCCATATCAGATTACCTTACTTCTTTGAGTTCAACCAATTATGCCATTGTTAATTCTCTTTGATCTACACCCTCAAATTCTAACTATTGAGCTAGCTCCAATGAAGGTAACTCAAGTGAAAATGGGGGCCTGAATTCTATGACATATACAAGGACAAATGGGGAATTTCCAATTTCTTTCTTTGGAGTGATTCTATCATCCCAAAGACCACTTCTCAACTTTGCGTGCCATTGCATTTGATTGATCTCGCATAATACTCTTCATGATCATGATCAAATTCTTGTTAGTCGATTCTGCCAAACCATTACCTTGTGGGTAATAATTGGAGGAAGTTTTCAAATAAAATCCATGTCTAAAAGCCCAATCGAGATCTCTTGGAACCTAATAATTCCTTATAATTATTAGAAATGATAGTTTGGGGACCCCAAACCTTGTTGTAATATCCTCCAAGAAGTCCATAATGAATTATTCAAGAGTGTGTAGACACCCTAAATCACATACTTGTTTCCAATTTATCCCACTTCAGATTCTGTTATTCATTCCCATATGATTGATTAATTAAATTAATTAATTCATGTACATTCACCTTTTGGGATTAATTAAATTAGTCCCTAACACATTTTAGCTAAGTTAATTATCATTTATTAAATAAATGGTTAATTAATTGTCTTGCACTTTGTAGCTAATTAAATTAGTTACTTAATTGGGAAAATACACCTATTTTCCTAGTCAACTACCACTTGGAATCCACTTGGACTCTACTTGGATTCCACTTCTATATTCTAGTTAACTCCACTTCTAGAATCCTATAAAGGTGGGGTAATTGAATTACACGTACAACCACCTTCCCGAATGTAACTTCTACCAACCAAATAATCATTGCCCCTTCAAAGATGTAATTACACAGACTAAGTCTACTTGTTATTTTAGGTAATTGTAATTATTATCCTAGAGCCCATTCAAACTAAGATCCACTTCTCATGGCCTCACCCTTAACTATAAAAAATAGGCCATTCCTTTGTAATCCATCTCTGGAAGCTTTAGGAAATTTGTGGCCTTCTCGCTAATTTTTCATCTCGCATTCTTGTGTTTTATGAGATCATATCATTTGCATTCATCCTTTGGAGAATAATCAATAGCATCCAAATTTAAAACATCATTAATATTATACAAGTATAAATAGCTTCTGCGATCTTCTTTGAGGTTTGCAAAGAGATTTACAAGAGAGGTATACTGCAATGTTTTGCTTTATCTTTCATTTACTGTATTTTTAATTGCTTACTTCTTGGGATCCCACAAAAATTCCTTAATGTGCTCTCCGGGTCATTCCCACCCTTATATTTATGAAACTTGGGCACCTCAAAATTGTTAGGTTAATTAATTATGCATTATATAAATTATTTATTTAATTAATTAAATAATGTTGTTATATGGTTATAAACCATATTATTGTTTTTAGTCAAACAATACAGATGTTGTTATATAGTTTTAACAATATTATTGTTATTATTCATTTGTGCTTCCTGGATGTGATTTGGAAGCTACTGTATTTTAATTTGGTTGTTGCATTGTTGCAACTCCTCTTTTGTTTGTATCCCGGCTATCCAATATGTATAAATATTGTAGCCTGCACTATTATAAATGGTTGATTGAGTTTAATATATTTTATTAGGCTTCCGCCTCTGTTTCTCAATTTACATTTGGTACCAGAGCATATTGAAGCTCCTAGAAAGGTTAGAGAAGGTTGTAGAGGAAGGAGAATTCATGGAGAAGAAATCTGCATCAACAGAGAGCCAGTGCTTTGCCTCATGTAGCTTCCCAGAACCCCCTGCAAACCCACAACCTCCTGTGCATTCTCTAGGTAAACGAAAATATATTTTTTTGCCTTGGTGCTCTTTGCACCAGGAAAATTTACTTATGGAGAATTTTTCTAGTTTATAAGCAATCCAATTTTTTAAATTTTTTTTACCTGAGTTGCATTTGCAAAAGAGTTGGTTTGTTCTACATTGGCCAGGTTGGCCTCTCTCACCAAGTTGTGGGATCTTCATTTATTTCTTTGGATTTGGGTGAGTGGTAGACCATAACCATGTAATGCAGAGCAAAGATCTCGAACCATGTATTTCTATGCATATTGGAGGTCACTTTGGTAAAGATAGCAGTATGCTAAGAATTGGAGGAGATTTGAATACAAAGCCAAGCCATTCAAATACAAGTCCGAGCTCACCTCGCTATCCACTGTGCATTGTAGCGGCTGAGTTGTATACAAAAACTCCTACAGAAATGAATCCTCCAACAGTCCGAGCACCATCTACCTCTATCACCAAGCACCGAACCCGCAAAAAAGGAATTTCTTGTGATCGAGCCATCCCTCCTCCACACACAACAAGCTGACTGTTGAATCAATACAAATAACAATGCAAGGATAATACAAAACCATGGTGGTGGCATCAACCAAATATGACCTCTATTCAAAATCCGAGCTCCCTCCATGTGTTGGATTTGCATTGATGTCTCGCAACATAGAAAAGAAGTGACCTACAACGTGAATGTTTTAGTATCCATCGATGCCAAAGCCTAGACCTGCAACCAAAAATGAAGCACAATCAAGAAAAAAATGGTGAGAAATACAATGCACTCGCACAAAGAAATAATTAAAAAGAGGCAGCATTAATAAAAATGGCGAGATAAAGAAAATGGTGGAGGAAAAGATTTAATTTTTTTGATAGAGTTGAGATCCACTTTGAGCGAGAATACCTAATTTGTAGCCCAACTCCTCCAAGCCACATGGAAGATAAATCGAATACCATGCAGAATCTCCTCAAGCCACATCACAGTTTGTAAGGTTAGTCATTTTTTACTTGTTTAAATAAAATGCGCTACATTTTATATTCGAACAAGTTTAAGCGCCTTGGTGGACAACGCATGAACTTTAGAAGTGGGAGGTTGATGATTCAAACCTCTATGGATCATTTTGTTTTTGATTTGAAACAAATTTGAAATTTAGTGAAAATTTAGAAAAACCACCACAGTTGGAGGTAGATTTGGTGGAAAAGCCTTCACTAAACTCCGTTAGTTATATTTAGCGAGAAAATCCCTAAATTTAAGGTAAATTTATTTTTCTCCACTAAGCCTGTTTTTTGATTTTAGGCAACATTTGCAAAAGAAGACCATCCAAAAACTTCATCTTGGGCCTCTTTCTAACATTTTCCAGCATTTTGGGTTGTATTGGGCTCCGGAGGCCACCAGGGCCCACAAATTTTTTTTTTTCCTTCCATTCAATTTTTTAATAAATTTTTGAATGTAATTGCATGCTTCATCATATTGTACTAATTTGTAGGTTGCCATAGTATACCACAAATATTGTAATCATTTCTCAAATCGTAGAAAATTGTAATACAAAAAAGTAAAAGAAATGGTTCTTTAACACTCACAAGATCCTAGATCTCATTCGCAATGTTTGGTATATACAATGCCTCTGGGAAGTGCTTACGGGTAAAGTCGTCGTGACTACTACTGCACTTAAGTCC
The DNA here is from genome assembly GCA_018340775.1 of Taxus wallichiana var. yunnanensis. Taxonomy (NCBI): domain Eukaryota; kingdom Viridiplantae; phylum Streptophyta; class Pinopsida; order Cupressales; family Taxaceae; genus Taxus; species Taxus wallichiana. The sequence continues at coordinate 911,935,764 of CM031234.1, read as the reverse complement.
TAATATAGCTGTAACAACGTCATCTGGGCATCAACCCTTTTAATTGATGGGGATTAATAAGGTCACAGTGCACACACTATGAGCCATCCCATCCATCTATGAATGATTGCACGACATAAATCCAGACTGAGAAATTATCCAATTATATAGTGAAGTTACACACACGTATGAGGATATTTCTTTGATCCGGTGTCAATAATCACACAAACCCCTCTAAGTACTTGTCTTGGTACCATGTATTGAATTCTTTCACCTACGTTAATACCTCTTTCACGTACCGCCAGAAATATAGAAAGGGTGAGCTTCTTCCACGTACCACTTTGGGTATATCGGAAGGGCACATATATAGAAAGGTTTGGTATATCAGACTAACGGTATATAGATTGGGAGACCTTATACTTGGAGTGATAAGAGCCAAACCCTGTCAATGATTTCTACAAAATGGGCACCAATGCCCCCAATTTTTTTCTTCTAGATTCACAACTACTTAGAGGAAACAACTATGCTTTGCATGGAAGACAAAAATCAAGACACAACTTGAGTTTGAAGAGATCAGCTTCTTTGTGAATGGTACTTTGACCAGATCAACTACTAATACAACACAACATTGGTATTTTAATAAAGAAGATCAGAAGGCCAAACTCATCATCTTGTTTGGAGTTTCCGATGATGTGCAACCCCACATTCAAGATGCCAAAATAGCCAAAGAATCATGGGATAAGTTGAGCACAATATACGAGGCCAAAAATAAGAATGTTATATTGAATTTGCAGAGTCAGTTACACACATTGAAGTTCAAGTAGAATGAGAAAATAAAATCTTTCTTAAGAAGAGTTGCAGAATTGAGGGCTTCACTTATAGCCCTAGGAGAAGTGGTCAAAGATGATGATCTCATTCCCATTGTTCTGAGAGCACTCCCTTCTTCATACTAGTATTTTTGTAACAACACTAAACTTGTCAAATATGACAATTATTTTTGACAAATTGGTAAATCTACTGCAACAAGAGGAAGCCATGCACAATAAGGATGATGAAGAGGAGAAAGAAATTTCTTCACATCAAAAATGTAAAGGAAAACCTAATTCCTATCAAAATTCCCAAAATTAGTATCAAGGGGATAGCCAACCGAAGAAACAATGTCCAATTTGTAAAAGAGGACATGACTTAAAAGATTATTGGTATAATATTTACAAGAAAGGTTCATCAAGTAACTTTGGACCTCCATAAAAACAATATTATAAGGGTCATTCTAACAACAATCATAGGAAAAGAAGGGGAACTAGAAAAAAAGACCCCATCAAAGAAGGAAATATTGCTTTGAAGCGGTAAAACAGATCAGACAACGAAGACTACTTGTTCACTACTCGATCAAGTGAACCATCCACGTTATCTAGTGATGTTTGGTATGTTGATTCGGGGCCAATCGACACATGACCAACCACAGAGATTGGTTTACTTCAATGAGGACACACCATTAAAAATTTATGTTTCGTTGGGAGATGATTCTTCATATACATTCGAGGATTGGAAACATTTTTCTACCCCTTGGTTCACGCAAATGCAAACTATCGATGTCTTATATGTCCTTGGGTTGACAAATAATTTTCCTTGATCAGTCAACTCCTTGATCACAACCTAAAAATTGACTTTGATAGTCATTTCGGCAAGAAAACATGTTTGATTCGAGACAAATCAAGAGGCTCAAAAATAGTTACAAAATCCTCCAATGTGGGATGCATGTTCTAACTTGATTTTGTTCACAAAGATGATCAAACACTTATGGCTAAGAACTCTACCTCAACACAGTTGTGGCATCAAAGACTTGGTCATGTTAGTTTCAAGTATCTTGAGACACTTTGCCGACATAATATGGTACATGGTCTACCATCTCTTCAGAAGGATACAGACAAGTGTCCTCACTTTCTAGCAAGTAAACAACACAAAGATTTGTTCTAGAAGAGTACATATCGAGCTCATGGTAAGCTTGATCTAGTTCATACTAATCTTTGTGGTCCGATGTAACCAAGTCATTCTGGATTTCAGTACTTCATGCTATGTGTTGACGAATATTCAAGGAAAATGTGAATTTTTTGTCTTCGCAAGAAAAGTGAAGCTTTTAAAACTTTCAAGAAGTTCAAAGTAGTATTTGAGAACAAAACTGGTTGTCACATCAGAACTCTTCACTTAGATTGAGGGGGAATTCACTAGTAATGAGTTTAAAGACTACCTACAAACTCATGGGATTCATCGAAAAATGCCTCCTCCACACACACCGTAAAAAAATGGTGTTGTTGAGAGAAGAAATTGTACTATCATGGAAATGGTGTGATGCATGATTGATGACTATGGAATTGTAAAGACATTCTGGGAAGAAGCAACAAAGACAACAATGTATTTGTTGAACAGAGTGCCCACAGTTTCTCTTAAAGGAGTAACACCATAAGAAGCATGGTCAAAGAAAACCATCTATTGCACACCTTAGAGTATTCAAGTGCAAAGAAAGTATGCACATACCCAAGCTAAATAGAAAGAAATTGGAAATGAAGTCACAAAAAATCATCTTCATTGGGTAAATGAATAAACTCTTGGGTATAAATTGATAGATCCAAAGACTAGAAAATTCTACACTAGTAGAGATGTTGAGTTTTTTGAGAAGAAGGAAGCAAAATCTCCTCCTCTAGAATCACCTGATGTAGAATCTTCACCAATTGTAAAAATTGAATCTGATGTTCCCACAGATGAGGAAAGTGATGATGGGGATGATGGTGTTGATCTGATAGAACCACGACCCATGGGAATAGTTCAACGCATGCCCAAGTGGTGTACTAGGACATTACGAGATGCAAGAATGGATGCTTCACCAGATACATCCACCCCTGGACCACAAAATCACAAAAAGCAAGATAAGAAGTTAACTTTGCTTTGATGAGTAGAGTTATTGAATCGATGATCCCTCTACAATCGAATAAGCCATACAAGTAAAAATATTGGAAAGATGCCAAGGATTATGAATATCAATCGGTGATGAAGAATAAAACTTGGCAGCTTGTTGATCTTCCACTAGGGAAGAAACTCATTGATGCAGATGGATATTTAAAATAAAGTATAAAGCATATGGGACAATGGACAAGTATAAAGCAAGACTAGTAGCAAAGGGGTACGCACAAAAATAAGGCATTGACTATGAGGAGAAATTTTCTCCCACAACTAAGATCAAAATGATCAAGATGATCTTTGCTCTAGCTACATAGTTTGGTTGGAAAGTCCATCAAATGGACGTAAAAGTGCCTTCCTAAACAAATATTTACAAGAAGAAGTCTACATGACTCAACTTAAGGGATATGTAGTACCTGGTCAAGAAGCAAAGGTATGCAGACTCAGGAAATATTTTTATGGCCTCAAACAGGCACCTTGGGCATGGTACATCAAGATTGATGAGCATATCGTACAACATGGATTTGTTAGAAATCCATACGATCCCAATCTTTACCTCAAAAAGCAAGGGGGGAGATTGTGATTTTTGTTATTTATGTTGATGATCTAGTCATCATTGGTAGTTCAATGAGGATGATTGATGCAACGAAGAAAGATATTAATTGATCGTTCAACATGACAGATCTTGGGCTGATGCATTATTGTCTTGGATTGGAAGTATGGCAGAAAGAGAATCACATATTTGTTTCTTAGATGAAATATACCAAGAAAATGCTTGAGAAATTCAGGATGATGTATTGCACACCAATTGCTACACCCATGGAGAATAGATTACAATTATCTTGTTCAGATCCATCTCCCGAGGTAACTGCCACTCTTTATCGGCGCTTGATTGGGAGTCTCATTTACTCGACCTATACTTAGACCAGATATCTTCTTTGCAGTAAGCTATCTATCCAGGTTCATGTAGGAACCCAAAGTGTGTCATTGGAAAGTAGCAAGGTACATCTTGAGATATCTCAAAGGATTAGTGGATCTTGGTCTAGAATACAAGAAGAATGACAACTTCTTCTTGATTGGATATTCAGATTCAAATCATGCAGGCAATATTGATGATAGAAAATCCAATTCAGGATTTGTAGTTTTTATGGGATCTGAACCAATATCATGGGGAATCAAGAAAAACACTTTGATTATCGATCTTCTATAGAAGATGAGTATCATTATGTAGAAGAAGCTATCTGTGAAGCGATATGGCTACGTCGCATACTGGAAGGACTTGGAATACCTCAGGACAAACCAACCACCATGTATGTTGACAATGAAGGTGTTATCAAACTTGTTTGCAATCCATTTTTTCATGAGAGAAAAAAGCACATTGAGGTGCAGGTTCATTTTATACGTGAGCATGTGTTGAAGCACAACATCTAGCTTCAATTTTGTCTAACAACTGAACAATGGGCAAATATCTTCACAAAGTCACTTACACGTGACAAGTTTGAGTTGTTCAGAGAGTTCCTCTCCTCATCTCTTGAGACAATGCACAAATTAAGGGGGGGAATGTTAGGTTAATTAATTATGCATTATATAAATTAATTATTTAATTAATTTTATTAATTAAATAATGTTGTTATATGGTTATAAACCATATTATTGTTTGTAGTCAAACAATACAGATGTTGTTATATAGTTTTAACAATATTATTGTTATTATTCATTTGTGCTTCCCCGGATGTGATTTGGAAGCTACTATATTTTAATTTGGTTGTTGCATTATTGCAACTCCTCTTTTGTTTGTATCCCGGCTATCCAATATGTATAAATATTGTAGCTTGCACTATTGTAAATGGTTGATTGAGTTTAATATATTTTATTAGGCTTCTACCCCGTTGCTCAATTTACACCTTAATGTGCTCTCTGGGTCATTCTCACCCTTATATTTATGAAATTTGGGAACCTCAAAATATTGTGTGAAGGGTATGCGTAAGATGTCCTTATCAAAGGGGTAATGACATAATTCATAAAATTTGAATTGTTTGCGTTGGTGTTGCATACCCAAAATTGTGTCTTTCATCATTTTCCATTCTTGAGAAAATGGTGAGTTATTTTTTGGGATAAAGGAAGTATTATCATTCTTTATATTGTTGTTCTCTTTATTTGGCACAATATGGGTTTTAGATGGATCATCACTTTTCTTTGATGAATTTTTATCATTAGTTTCGGTAGTTAATTTAGAGGACATAAGAGCTAGTTGTTTTGTCAATGCATTGCTTTGATAAATCAAAACTTGGTTGGCTTGGGGGCTGAGGAGCTAGATTTACCTTTATCATTGTCATTCATTTTTACTTGATCTGGTGTTATAATTTTTATTGGATGTGGATGGTATATCCTTTGTGGATTTAGGTTAACCGAGTAAGGTTTTCAAAATGTCCTCATCAAAGTCTAGAGGTAATTTTACTCCCATCTCAAGGAGACGAAGCAAAAATTGGTCCTTATTGGTTTGTAAAATATTTTTGATTTGGGCTTGTTCCTTGAAAGAACTGTTATTTTGTTCTTCTTCATCCTCACTATCAGAACTAATATGAAAGGGATTACTTGGGCTATGTTCTTGGCATATTATTCCCACCATTTTTAAATTAGGGATGGAATAGAGAGAGGCATGATAGATCACTAGGCCCTTAGCAAAGAAAATGCTAAGATGGAAGAGATTTTAGTGATAAATTTTAAAGGTAGCTCGACCCTTAGCAAAGTGAATGCTAAGATGGAAGAGGGGTTTGAAATATTTGAACAACGTGACCCTTAACAACATGAATGCTAAGATAGAAGTGAGTGACAATGAAGATCAAGATAAACTCAACCCTTAACAACATGAATGCTAAGATGGAAGAGGGGTTTAATTTTATTGAACGTACTTAACCTCTAGTAAAGTGAATGCTAGAATGGAGGAGGGTGACGAAAATATTGATTGTACTTGACCTCTAACAAAGTGAATGCTATAATGGAGGAGGGGATGGAAAGATTGATTGTATTTGACGTGATCAACCCTTAACAAAGGGAAAGTTAAGGTAGATGAGGCTTAGTGATGAAAATATAAGACTCAAGTATCAATAACGTGAATGTTGAGAAAAGAGGTGATGGAGATAACAATGCCTAAGATTTAACAAAGTAATTGTTAAATGTATATATGCAAAATGGAAGAACATTTAAAGTTTAGAAATATCAATGTCAAACTAAGAAGATGTAATGACAATATAAAAAGATAAAATCTTGATGAAAGATAAGATTTTGATGCCTCTTGATCACAAAATTATAGATATGGCGATGTCAAGACTTAAGTCATGAATGAGAGTGCTCGAGTAAGGACATGGATATCCACAACTCAAGACTTAATTTCAAAGGGAAAGAGAGTACTTAAACTTGGAAAAGTGATCCAAAAATTTAAGACTAAGATGAGATAAGAGGAAACTCGAGATGAGAAAAATACAAAGGTAGAAATTTGGTGATTTCAAGAAGGTGTGATGAAAAATCCAAATAGAAGATGTATGAGAGATTCAAAAAGAGAGGATGAAAATTCCAAATAAATGATGCAAGATCCAAATAAAGGAGACAAAAAAGGTCCAAATAAAGGATATTTGGAAGGGGTGAAAAGAGATGATGAAAGATCCAAATAAGGGGTATATGGATGATTTTATGAAGGGATGAAAGAAAGGTCCAAATAAAGGAAATTTGGAGGAAGTGAAGAGAGATGATGATCAATCCAAATAAGAGGTAGTTGGAAAGTTTGAAAAGAGAATGTAAATGATCCAAATAAGGGAGATTTAGAATGTTCAAAAGAGAAATCGAAAGATCCAAATGAAGAAAATTTGGAAAGGTTTGAAAAAGAGAGAAGAAATATCCAAATGAAAAAGATTTGGAAAGGTTCAAAAAGAGATAGTGAATGATTCCAAATGAAGGAGACTTGGAATGGATCAAAAAGATACGAAAGTGTGGAGTTAATGAAAGAGTGTGGAACATAAAATTTGCTAACATGAACAAAAGAAAAGAAAAGAAAAAAATAATGTTGTTTTATGGAAGGTGGGCCTCTACCTTAGATTGGTTTGGACAAGGCGTGACTTCATAGAATAAGTTCTCCCTAGATTTCAGCAATCTATCCAAATGAGAGTGGTGCTATTGCTACTTGTCGATTTAATTTACCCCTTAATATGAGAAGCATGCATTTACTTCGCTCAAAGGATCAAGTTGGGGTCACCACTATGGATATTTGTGACTACAATATCTCACAAAGGCATATTAGTCAGGTTGGGTGGAGGTACCCATTTTGTCGGAAATTCACTCAAGGTGTTGACTACTTTGGGGTTCCTATGGTACTCCTCACGGTGAGTTTCTATCCCTTGGCCATGCACTTCCCACAATTACAGTTGGAATAAGGGAATAATCCCAACTCGAAAATCTTAAATTAAGGTTAATTTTAGAACATTTTAAAAAACCGAGAAGGGGTGTACATGATCTTCAAACAAGGAAACCCACAAGTTAGTAGTTTTGAATGTTTTAAAATATTTATTTATAGATGGTCCTATGAAAAAATAGTTAGAAATTTTTCCTGCGGTGAAAACACATGAGGAAAACACAAAAATAAGCAAATAAACTCATGTTTTTGATTTTTAAGATCCCTTATCTAACCGTGAGAAAAGAGCATACGCGTGGTTTATTGAAATTAGCTTCACAAAAAGATGATTTATGTAACGTAAGAAAAACCCTCCAAAAACATTAATGACGTTGCAAAATTCCCTAAAAGGAAAATTAATTGAAGGAAAATTTCCAATAAACTTACACGTGAAAGTTCCATAGTTAGTCTAATTAATTGAATTGATTACAAATTAGCTATAAGGTCATAATTAGTTAAAAATACCTAATTAATAAAAATAAACTAATTAATCAATTAAAAAAAACCTAAATAGACCCTAATTAATTAAAAATCTAATTAAATTAATTTAAAATTGATAAAAAATTTAGAATAAAAATAATAATAAAAAGAACCTAAGTTTAAACCTAATTTGAAATGTAGACATAATTTGAAATGTTGACCTAATTCAAAACATTAAAAGGAAAAAAATAAACTAAGTGCTAATTTTATTATGCGGGGAAAATGTGCAAAGTCTCCCACTAAGGAGACAGAGTCAATGGGGTTAGGGAGGAAGCTTGACAACGACACTAGGAGGAGGTCGAGGACATGGCGTTCAACTTGGTAGTGAAGTGGGGGGAGCTCACCGTTCGGGGTAAGGTTTACATGTCAAAATATATAGGGGTTAGAAGGATGCGAGAGATGTGAGAGGTTGACATGCGGTGAGTTCAACGGTGAGAAAATTGAGCATTGTGGGTTAAAATTGTGCATATAGACAGGTGAGGTGGAAGGGCTCTCTTAGAGAGTAGGTGGTAGGGAGAGCTTGATGGAGGAGAGGATGGTGAATAAGGAGATCTGAGATCACTTTGGGTGAAGGGTGGAAGGGGAGATTAGGGTGGATGGGAATCGAATTGACCATGTTGGGGCCGAGTCAAATCATAGGTGGGTAGGAGTTTGGTAGGGGATGGGTTGAAATGGGTTAGCGGGGTGAGTAGGGATAATTTTAGTGGTGAATATTCGTAATATGGTGAATATTCCATTTTTGAAAAATTGGAAAAGGTGAATTTTCTAGCATGGGTCAGTGACCTATTCACCTAAAAATTATAGTTTAATTTTTTTAGGGGTCGGCTTCACCTACCCATTTAAACTATCCCCTATATAATCCTAGATTATTCGCCAGGTAGAACACTACTAGATCACTCATACCACCTGGTTATATGTATTATCAAGTATAGTAAATGTGTGAAAGGAGGACAAAGGCTATAGACGCGTGTGAGAGGGAAGAGGCTATAGATGCGTGATAGAGAGTTTGTTGACGCGTGACATAGAGAGTTTGTTGACACGCGACATGGAGAGTTTGTTCACATGTGACATGAGTGCGGAGGAATTAGACACATGACGAGAGACTTTGTTGATGCACAACACATAGATTTTATTGTCGCATACGAGCGAAGGGCGAAGGCTGCCAGAGATGCGTGAAAGAAGATTATACGTCACGTGTCAACAAGGTGGTTGACGTGCATCATTGAACCTCACTGACACGCATCAACTAACCTCATTGACACACGTTAAAAGGGTTGTTGAAACGTGTCGGTGAGGTTCATTGACATGTGTCAATCGCCTTGTTTATGCATGACAGCAAATCTCCTATCGCGTTTGCAATCTTCTTTCACACCACTTAAAAATTAGGTGAAAATTTTTCTGTCGGACCCCCAAAAAATTTACCTTTCCGTGAAACCGGTTCCGAGGATATTCACCAGGTATTTTCCACCTTTGATTTCTTAAAATGAACCACGAGGGTGAGCAGGAGTCGGGGAATGAGAGGGTAGGAAGAGGATCATCTTGGCCAAGTTGGGGATGAGATGGGTAGGGAGTTAGCTGTAGATTGATATGTGAGATATGTTGAGGGAGATCGGGAGGTAGGAAATATCTTAGGAGCCATTAAAATACTTTTTTTTCAAAATCAAAAGAATAACAAAATCATTAAAATTTCCCAATCTAATATAACAGAAGCGCCGGATGTAGTCAAGACTTGCATAATCTTAATGATGTTTGAAATTTGGATGCTTTTTATTATTCTCCAAAAGATGAATGTAAATGCTATGAGCTCATAAAACACAAGGATACATATGAAAAATTAGCGAAGGTAGGTGTAGAGTGAGATGTGGGAGATGTTGAGGGAGATCGGGCGGGTAGGAAATATCTCGGGGATCCGTAAAAACATTTTTTTTTCAAAATCAAGAAAACAACAAAATCATTAACATTGCCTAATAGACTGCCAAATATAATAGAATTGCCATATGTAGTCAAGAGTAAATAGTTTTGTTAAAGTTAGAGGAGAAACCCGTACTTCTTACAACTATAATTTTTTTGATCTTTTAAAAATTTGATTTCTCTTTCTGATTCTTTCAAAATGTAGAATACACCTACAAACACAGATGTGAATAAGAAAAATCATGCAAATAAAAGCAAGTTCTTATCTCTTAATGGGGACAACATAAACACAAAAAAAAAAAAATATTAAAATCTTGCAAAGAAAAATGTTAACACATGAAATAGAGATGAATGAAGTGTGGGTAGTCCCACTGGGCATGCCAGAATGTAAGAAATGAAAAATATAGTAAAATAAAGATAAAGTAAAACTTTTAGTATATCTCTCTCGTAAATCTCTTTACAAACCTCAAAAAAGATCATAGAAGCTCTTTAGACTTGCATAATATTAATTATGTTTGAAATGTGGATGCTTTTGATTATTATCCAAAAGATGAATGTAAATGATATGAGATTATAAAACACAAGGATGCATGTGAAAAATGAGCACAAGTTGTCTACAAATTTCCTAAAGCTTCCGGGATGGATTACAAAAGAATTTCCTAGTTTTTATTTCGAGGGTGAGGCCATGAGAAGTGGATATTAGTTTTAATGGGATCCACGATAATAATTGTAATTACCTGAAATAACAAGTAGACTATTATGTGAAATTGCATCTTTGAAGGGGAAATGACTATTTGGTTGGAAAAGTTACATCCGGGAAGGTGGTTGTGTGTTTAATTCAATTGCCCCCACCTTTATAGGATTCTAGAAGCGGAGTTGACTAGAATAGGAAGTGAAATTCAAGTGGATTCCAAATGGAGTCCAAGTGGCAATTGACTAGGAAAATAGGTGTATTTTCCCAATTAATTAACTAATTCAATCAGCTAAAAGTGCAAGATAATTAATTAACCATTTATTTAATAAATGATAATTAAATTAGCTAAAATGTTTTGGGGACTAATTTAATTAATCCCAAAAGGTGAATGTACATGAATTAATTAATTAAATTAATCAATCACACATGAATGAATAACAAGATGTGAACTAGGATAAACTAGAAACAAGTATGTGAATTTGAGGTGTCTATAAGTAGCCTCCTTGAGTGGCATGGCCTTGGTCCACCTAGTAAAATAATTTGTTTCTCCAAGACCCATCTATGACCCAAACTTGATGGAGGATTGATGATACCTATGAAATCCATTCCCCATGAGAAAAGGGTTCATTCACATGAATAAGATGAAGGGGAAGGGAATTCATCCTCTTTTTACTTGTTAAAAAGGAAAATTCTTTACATTTTTTGCTCCATTGATGTGCATCCGCAAAAATGTGGACCAAAATTATCCCGCTCTAATAATTTTCATTACTATAGCCTTGGTGAGAAATGTCCTCTAAAGAAACCATCATGTAATTCCTTCAGACCTTATCTACCTATTATATTTCAATGCATCTTAGTAGGACACCATCCCAATTCCTTTTGAAAAAAATCCCACTAATTAATACACATGGAATATAATGTAACATGAGGTGTATTCTTATTTCCTTGCTCAAACTAAGAGGGTAGCTACCAGTCGCTAAGAAATTTACCATGTTACCGATCTAACTGATGCGAGATAGGTTGAGTTCCTTTGCCTCACGAGAATTATACATTACGCATAAGTTCATCATTCTATGACTCATTTTCACTATGCACATCTCTATTGTCCCACGGGTTTGTAAAAACCATGGGTCTTCCTATTGAGGACCTCTCAAGTCTTGCAGATCCTTTGCAGCTTGTTCCTACTCTTCCTCCATAAAGAAAGACTTTTCTTGGTTATACTTAGCATCTAAGGAAAGTTATTCACATAATGCTTTGCCTCTTACCAAATTTGTGGCATTTATGGTCACGTCAAACTCCATCTTTTTGGTTACCCATCCAAACATTTTCTCACTAATTTCTATCCCTATGATGAAATATCTCACTTTGGGATGTGAGACTAATAATTTGATGTGGTTAGCGGATAATACAGCTTGAATTTTTGAGATCCATAAAGATGGAAAAAACTTGATTTTGCAAATGACTATACCTGAGCTCAAAATATTTCAATGTTTGGCTAAAGAATGCCATAGGTTACTCTAAATATTGATCATCCTTCCGAGTAAGGACCATGACTATGCTAAGATCAACACCATAATCATAAGGGATGAAATCCTTTGCAAAATTAGGATTACTTGAGTGATGGTGCTTGAGAAATCATGGCTTTGATTTTGGTGCTGCTTTCTCTTCCTTCCATGGTCCATTTAAAAGTTATGTCCTTCCTCAACATCAAGGTAATATGCCCAATTAATCCAGCAAAGTTAGGAATGAAATTCCTAACAATATTGATCTTTCCCACAAAGGATTAAAAGGATTTATTATGAGTTGGTAATAACAAAAAAAGAATAATAGCAAAAACTCTTTCTAGGTCAATTACAATTTATCCTTTGAAACAATGTGACCCAATAATTTTCCTTATAGAATTGCAAAAAAAAACTTCTTGGGGTTTAAGAATACTCCAAATTATCTCGCATCTCTCAAAAAATTTATCCAAATGTTCCATGTGATGTTGGCCTTGCTTTGATAAGATTGTAATGTCATCCAAATAGACAAAGACAAACTGATTGATGAGTCTGTAGAAATAAATGTCCATTTCCTTGTGACAACTGATGCCCACATTTGATAAGACAAAAGAAATTTTTTGGTATGCATATGCCCCCCACTTGGTCGTGAATGTGGTTTTGAAGTGATCTTCTTCTTGGATCTTAATATGATTGAATCCTAAGTAGCCATCAAGCATATAACATATTTCGAGATCCTGCGCCAATGTTTGAAGAATTTATTCTATGGAGGGCGAGGTGACGATCTTTCAATGAGGCCTTGTTCAAATACTTGAACTCCATATAGAGCCTAATTTATCCATTTTTATTCCTAACCGAAACCAAATTAGCCACAAAATAGGAATATTTGATGGGGAATATGATTTTTGACTCTATGAGTTTTGTCAACTCCTTTCTTATGCGGGGCTCAATCTTGGGGTTACTGTATCTACTTTTGTCGATCAACTTAGTAAGATGAAGATCAATGACATGTTGAGAAATATTGGGGTTAAAACCCTTGAGATAATTATAATTCCATGAGAACACATCATTATAATCCTGATATAATGAAATAAATATTTCTCTTCAACTTGATCATATACCTTCCTAAGAAGTAGTTCTTTACCTTGTGTAATGAAAACTGATTTGTAATCTTCCAAACCCGTGGACCTGATTTTATTTTTTGATTTAACCTCATCATTAGGATTGAATATGTATTTGAGGGTAACCAATCCTTGAGGGTAGATTGTTTATCCGTGGATGAACAATTTGATCACCATAACTCTCTTGTATTCTATATCACAAGATAGGAGAGAACTCAACCTCATTCTGGCTGAATTGGAAATATTTCTCATCATTCTCAAAAAATTTCTAGTTGAAATTGTTATCCGAATATATGGTCTTATAAGCATTTTGGCATGCTAATTTTCTTGAATAGGGTCTTCCATGGGAGAAAAATGAGATCTAATGGTTTCCATTTGATGTGCTTCTTTATTTTTACCCCGCGGTACCACCTAAAGATTGACAACATCAAAAATTTCAAGAAGATCAAAACTCGGTTCTATAAGCTCTCAAAAGTTTTTTTTTGACCACACACCTAATTCTAACCTAGTGAATGACCAATTTAGTATACCTAAATATCTGCGAGATCCTTGATTTATCTTTTTCCTTCAATCAAAAGAGCATGAACCAATGCTTCATATTCTACCATGTTGTTTGAGCATACAAATCACAACCTATGAGAAAAGAAGAGTTTCTTATTTGTTGGGAGATAAGGACTACACCGACCCAAATCCATTCCTCGCTTCTAGAACCATCAAAATACATCTTCCATAACCTAGAAGTGTCATTATCTTCTTCCTTGTGTGGCATGGGGATAGTGAAATTATCTTCATGGATGTAATTAGTACATAGACCAGTTTCTACAACCGTATAATAGGGGTAAAATTTGTAGTGGTCCTTGGCCCTTTTATTTAACATGAGGTTTGGAACCAAACTCGATGAATGTACTATCTCTCTGCGGGCTCATGATCACTTTGTTAACTTCTCCTTGGATCATATAATTTACATTAATATGACCAATATCATGAACTTAAACATGGTAAGATGAGATGGGTTCAAATTTGATTGTAAACCTAGTTCCACTCCTTGTCCTTAGTAACATGTGAGACTAGTATGAAGAAAGATATCCACCCACCTTGGTGTGAGGAAATTTATGGAGAGGCAAATGGAAAATAAAGGTGGAAATTCAATCACAAAAATGTCTTACATTATGATTAGTCTTGGGCAAACATGCATAGTTAACTCCAAATCCTTAACTACACCTAAAACTTGCACTATTGATCCATCAACCTGTAAGACACCTTTTGAAATTGGATTATATTCAATTACCAAGATGTCTACGATTTTCTTTAGCATCACTGAGGTAATAACACTAGAATCTATCATGAAGTTGTGTACAAGTTACTTTATATATATGAGAGGTGTGTAGAAAGAAGGAGGCTTAGCCATTTCATTTACTTGTTCTCCTTGGGCTAATAAACAATGATCACAAAATCTACTTTGTGTGTTACAAGTTTTAGAGGTGGAAGCTGTTTCAAGACTTATTATAAGAAATCCCTTTGAGATGGGATGGATAGGGCATCCTACATTGCGACATTTAAATTTGTCTTTTTCATCTGTTCCACAATGTTGAGGGGAATACCTATGGATTTTTGTAATGAAGGGGCGATAAGTTATTTACTTATCTTCTCTACCCACGGAAGATATTTGGTTGGCGAGAACTTACATGTCCCACGTGTCTATAATATTGTGTGGGTTTTGTGTTTTCTGCGAGAACTTGTACATTCAGTGGGCTGTGAGTGACCCACAACCGATTAGATGGAGCTGAATTTATACCCAAGACTACGAGATCAAGTGAGATAATCATGTGGATTTTGGGAAATAGGTGGAGGATCACTTACATTCATTTTCTTCTTCTTGGACCTTGTATTATCAGTGACATGAAGTTATGACTTGTTCAAAATTCCCGTGGCTTGATTAATCGTAAAAATATATTCCAGATCCACAAGAACATGAAGTTAGATATAGGGAGGCCTCGTGCATCTCTCATGTATGGCTTGTTGATGGAGCTATGGTTTTTCTTGCTTTGGTGTAATGGATTTTGGACCATGACAGCCTTTTCTAGTAGAGAATTCATTCACATCAAATGCATACTTGGTTATGAGGTTGATCATAAGCGTAGCACAATTCAAAACATTGGGCCTTATTATTCTAAACTGGAAAAATGCATTTACTTAATTTAGGAGTTGGAAAATGTTGTTGGTTTAGATTCGATGGTTTTATTGGTGTTGAATTCCATGGAAATTATTGATTTGGATATTGAAAACCTTTTTACTGAGATAACCCCAGGGAGGTTTAAAATAATTTTTTGAGCTTGAGCTTGTTGTCTCTTGAGGGAGACAATTTCATTTGTTAAATTTTTAAGCTAAACACTAAGCATTTCAATTTCATCTTTCCTTAAGGAAGAACCAAATGTGGATGCAATTTATGAAACACAAGTTTGAAGAATGAGAACAATTAAGGGTCAAGTATCATGTGGCAATTTAGAGAAAATGGGCATAGGAAATCTAGGGATACTTTTCCTATTTAGATTAAACAATTTTCATCCCTAATGGCTATCACATAAGCATTTGTAAGTTGAATAAAACCCATAAGATGAATCATCCATGCTTTATTAGAATTTAAAGCTATAAGAAAGTTATAAAAATGCACCTTGAAGGGTTCGTTCTTAGGAGGATTGGAATTATATCCTATGTTTTTTGGAACTTGAAGTTGAAATATTCCATGAGCTCATTTGGAGCCCACTTAATTATGGTAATATACTCAAGAAGTGAGATATTATCCTTCTCATCAAATTGCTGACACAACATGGTCCTAAGTTCATCCCAAGTGTAGATTAAAGAAGTGGGAAATTTTTTGTACCATTACAAGGCTTTTCCTTTGAGAGATGATGTCAATAGCCACACTTTGAAACATCGTATTCCATCACTACATGCACCGAACAAATGTTTAAAACTTCCTAAATGTGCTCCATGGGTGTGGTATAATTTTCACTTGTGAAGAAAGGAATAATCTTCAAGGTGGCTATTGGGATATCATGTTATATGACTAAAATCAATGGGATTCCTCCTTTAAAACTTATAAAATAAAAGTTTTTTTGAAGTGCCAT
Source organism: Taxus wallichiana var. yunnanensis (assembly GCA_018340775.1). Classification (NCBI taxonomy): domain Eukaryota; kingdom Viridiplantae; phylum Streptophyta; class Pinopsida; order Cupressales; family Taxaceae; genus Taxus; species Taxus wallichiana. The sequence goes on along the minus strand of CM031234.1, from coordinate 911,919,553 downwards.
GAATGAAATGGGTCGAGGTTCTAGATAGGAAGTTGAAATGATCCACCTCGAGGTGTAATTGAAAAAAATTATGCTTGCAAATGCTGCAGACCTCTGTGGAGATCCTTATCTTCTTATTCTTCATGGAGAGACTTGCGAGATAATCAAATGGATCACCTCGGATATGATTGACCTTGTTTGTACTCTTCTCATGAAAAATAAAGGTTTGAACTGGTTGAAACTAGAAGAAAAAATAATGGGGAATCGCTAGATGTGTAGAAAAATGCCTTTGAAGGTTGAAACTACACAAGTTACACACCAAAACTTTGTAGTAATGAAGTATAGCTCATATAAACGAGTCTCACCAGGTGTGCAAAAACTGTTGGCTCTCAAAATTACACCCTAATTTGAATCATATTCTAAATTTTGAGGCAACATGGGACTGCCTCCAAGTGTGGGACATGCAGATTGTGATAAACCTCTAGAGAAGGCCAACTTCCTTTATTTTGTGAATTGGAAAACCCACATAGCATAACCTACTCTAATGCTAAAACTACTCCTACAACTAATTCTACACTACCATTTCCAAGGGACTAGGGAGAGAGAAATGCAAGAACAAGAAAACTAAGCTAAAATAGGTAGTGATAGCACCAGAAAAAAGGTGAAACTTCCCAAATTCCAGTGACAAAAAATGTAAGATCGTAAGGCCGGGATCATGAAGATGTACACAACTCTAATGCAAACAAATAAAAGAACATGAAATACAAAAAAGGGTAGAACATTTACACCGAACATAGAGTATTCAAAGGAAAGAGATTAGCCACAATTTCATTAATCAATATTTTACATATTACATACAAAGACGAGGTAAGAAAATATCCATTTGTGAGTTATAGAGGTTGAATGTATAAAACTTCAAGTTTCAAAGAGAAGATCCCAAAAACTTCTAAGGAAAAATGGGACCAAAACCCTTACAAAGTGCACAAGAACTTCTATTTATACAAGTAATGGAAAGAGAAAGAGAGGGATGATAAAGGAGAAAGGACTACCAAGTCTGAATTTGTTTTCTGAAAACATTTTGAATAAACATGGGCACCATGATTTATTGCATAGTTTTCTAGTAGTACAAACATGGGAACCACATGTTGAAAGCCAACAACCACGACACGACCCCTTGATTATATTGTACACCATCAAATTACATAGAAGGTTGCCATACTTCATTAAATTTTAGTGGTTGGGGTGGTTGGATATCTGTCTTAGAGTCCGGTGTGGCTCAAACTTTATGTGGAATTTGATGTTTTGATGATTTTCTATAAATTCTATCATGTCTCTCACAAGCCTCATAACATGAAATCACTTCTTATTTCATCCATGGGGTTTCCTTTTTATGTGGCTTTATAACTTGTGACCATGTTCCCTTGTTTTGAGATTTTGTGAGAGTCTATGGAATGTTTCATATTAGAAAACCCACAAAACACTAAGTTAGTGTTCTAAATTTTTGAACTTTTTCAATTCCTCCAGACTTCCCTCGGGCGAGTGCAACTCATGAAATTATAACCTGAATTCAACCTACGAAGGACTAATCTCCTTAGTGCAGTGAATGTCTAACGATATCCATAGAGCACTATTAATTCCAAAATTCACCTAAGTCCCGAACGCTTATTCCTTTGTTCCGCGGGTTAGGAGAACCCACGAACACTAAGTTCCTACATTCGTAGAAGATTGAATCAATGTCCCCCAATTTTTCCTGAGCACAAATATGGCTAATTTTATTTTGATAAGTTGTTCAAAATTACATGGGGTGTAATTTCGACAACAATTTCCATTGTGGATGGACTTACGCCATTAATATGACTAATAAATACAACAAACAAATTCAAATGCATTACTTACCACATGCTTGTGCCCATCGGGTCACATACATCCCTAAATCACTCACTAAAATTCCTCTTCATGTGTACATGATCCATTTTATCTCCACTCTTATAAAAAATTTAGAGCTAAAAATTCTAAAAAGATAGGGTAAAACTAAATTGTATTTTACGCTCCCCTTCCATATATAACCACCACCTCCATTTGTACCCCTCTTCTTCTATCATAACCCCTTCTTCATATTTCAAGAGCCCTTCGATTTTCTCCATTTCCACATGGTTTGTCTAGGGGAATCATCTTATCAATCATCTTATTTTTTTCTAAAATCTGTCTATTTTTTTTTTTTGAAAGAGCACTCACTTTGACACCCTCACAAAGAGGGGAAAATGCAAACATCCCAAACCTACCTCTCATAAATCATTTCTAAACCAAACCAAACCAATCCTATTAACACCCCTTCTTTAATTAAATTAAACATATGCAACTCAGCACATATCCCACAACATCCCATGCCCAATTAACCACTCTTAACACTTTATTTCCAAATTAAGAATTCTACTTCATTTTGATAAAATGAATTACATTTAACTTATTTTCTCACATTTTCAAGTGATTTCACAGTTCTTTGATTGTTTTCAGCTTATGCAAATAATTTTAATGGTGGTATGCATAATTTTTTGGTGATTTCAAGCCTTGAATTTTATTCACAATCGATTTTGGACCTCTACTAGTGCACTTACAAATCTAAAGAACTCAAAAACTCAAAAATGACTATGGAAGAAGCTAGTCCTTGGTAGAATTTCAAATCTTCCAAGAAATTATGTAATTTTCATCCAAAACTTGATTGATAACTTTGGTCGCAACCCTTTGTTTGGAATACTTTCAAAGATTCCATGCAAATTTGTAATTTACACACAAACTAATTTATGAAGTTTGGATCTTGAAATGGTCACTATCCTAGTGTTTCACAAGATTTTACAAATTTTGAGCACTTTAGCATGTAATTTTCTCACCAAGTTTTTGATCCTAAAATATACAAGTCTAAGTTAGATAATCTAAGTGTGCATGTGGTTAAAGTCTCTACACAAGTCTATGACGAAGAAGCCTTGTGCAAGAGCAAGTCATAATACCACTAGGATTTTGGCGTGCACAAGCAAGGTAAAACCAATCAAAACTCTATGGTGGGTAATTCACATGTGAAATGTATTT